>KK112050.1:30494-77645 GCA_000611955.2 Stegodyphus mimosarum | reverse complement strand
TGCTCTCGCTGAGCTCGCAGTCTATGAGTTTGCTCTTGCTAACCCATTTTATTTTCGTCTTTTTAGCATTATTATTAAGCATCGTTTCTTTCGAAGCCACATACATATCAACAAGAAAATCGCAAAATTTTCAAAAGCTGCATACCGGCATATGTTTAGAATTACCGACGCAATGTTAAGTGTCGGCATAGATTTTAATATATTTTTCGGTCTTTTCTCAGTTCATTATATCAATATACAGTTTTCTTCGTAAGATGGTTAATAAAAGTTTTATTGTATTTTTATTATTAATTTGTTATATACTGACTTTATTTATTATACATCAGGCTCTTCGCACTAACACTACGTAAAATGTATCTCAATAGCAAAAATCACAGTATATTTAAAAACAGCATATTTTTAGAAATCTGGATAGAGTGTTAGAGGTTGCCATACTTTTTCTTACATTCGTAACCAGTTTCTTTAAAAGTAGCCGCTCTCTCCGTCAGTCACCTGAAATAGTTGTCATAAAAAAGAAAAAATATGTAATGATTTTAATGAGTCCATCTAATATAATTTGATAAAAATATTATTTCTAATTAGACATATTTTGATTTTAATACATATTTATTTATTTCAATCCCATGAAAAGCAGAAAAACATTCTTAAGAACTGTATTTATTGCTTTTAAATCCCTCAGTTTATTACTCTGTAACCTTCCAGATTAAATTTGAAAGTATCTTAAACTTTACTGAACAGCAACACGCTGGCTCTTTATTTCCAGCCTCGGCAACACATTGCTTTCATGCAGCCGAGTTTGTTAATTAAGACTGAAAAATAAATAAATATCTTACATTTTCTTTCGCGCTGGTGATAAAAATATTTTATTTCGAAAAGTGTTGCCATTTCTCGCTTTCAAATTGTTGAGACTGTTAATAAAACATTTATTAAAGGCTTACAAAATATGAATTAAATAATAAAACAAATGCGAAATTCAAAATTCGGACTACTAAGTGACCACTTCAAGTGAAGGACTATGTTATTCAAAATTTTCTAGCTCTAGGTACAGTCTTTTTTTTAACAATGCGGAAAACATACATACATACATGCAGATTCTTCATATTTAATTTATTTAAAAATAATACAGGGGCAATAATATTTGGTTGTTAAAGTGATACACTGTTTTACATACGAACCAAAGCAAAATCCCATTTCAAGACTAGCAACTCATTTTGTGCTAATAAAATAAAATAAATTCTCGTTCAGCAGAAAATTTTGCAATTTTATGGAAATCATCATTTCCATAAATTCAAGTGTTATTATTTCTTTTGGGTTTCTTTTTATTTTAATAAGAAGTTTTGCTCTGAAATGTTATTTAGGAAAGGTATTTTTCTCCCACCCACCCCATAAGATTCATGCTCTTCAATATCGATCACAACGTCAAATCTGCAGAATTTTTGTTTGCGTATTTGCAGAGGAAAAAAAAAATTTAGCAGATAAAACTAACAGCAGACACAATCCGGAGCAAAAATATTTGCATACATCTATTTGAAAACACAAGGGAAACTATTTTAAAAAATCAGAGGTAATAAATTAAGTTGCAACAGTTTTGGTAGCCAAACAATTAGATCTTCTTTTGATGAGAAATATATTAGCTGAAGAGAAATGCAGTAATAAACAACAAAAGGAAAGGAACTTCTTGGGTGAGAGAAAAGGAAGGATGCTCCGTGGAGGTCTTTTTAAGGAAAACTGGCTCGTATCTACGTTATACATGAAGAAAACTACAAAACCGTCAACGCAGCCAGTCCTTTTGTCGAGATTCAAACTCCTGACTAAGCTACCAGTGTTCAGCAGCCTTTACCGCTCGGCTGCTGGTGGGTCCTTGGGGAGATAATTAGAAAAATTTCGAACTAGAACGAAACGCAGAAGTAAGAAAAACACAAACGTTTGCAAAAAACTCGAACCTACAATCTTCTGACTTGAATGCTCAAGAACCTCAGTTAAGCTTCCTATCAGACAAATGAAGATATCTTAAAAAGAATTTATAAGGTGAGTGAAAACTATTATTTCATGTCGTTAAGTTCATAATAAATAATTGTATTGAAAAGATTACTATTGATTAACTTCATGTTAAAAATATATTTATGAAAATGATAAATAATATATATAGAGAGAGATAGATAGATAGATATATACATACTCAAACGCACCACAACATGTTTTACATGCGTCAAAATACATTTTAATTTACAGTATAGCTAATTGATAATTTTTTATGAAGATTCACCTTATCATTCTCATTAATAAAAAATGCTTTTGTAGGGCTGTGGAGTCGGAGCCGGAATCATGGAGTCGGAATCGGAGTTAGGCAGATTTTGGGGTAAAAGGAGTCGAACTTGGAGTCGCTAAATTCACGTCGACTCCGACTCCAGTTTTTGTTGGAAAGTTTGAATTTGAAATGAAATTGAAGTGAATTGAAAAACAAATTAATGAGAAACTTAGTTATTATTTTTATTTATGGGCAATATACATTAATAAATAGTTATTTTATTGACATTTTAATAAATAAATATAGGAGAATGGATGTTATGTTTGCCTTTATTGATTTAACTGATTCATTTAGTTACTTTATTTAGTTACAAATCTCATTGGTAAATTTAGGTAAGCAACAGTAGTAGCAAGAACTCCCAAAATTGATGCCATTCTTAGGAAGCGAGGAGCAAAAGGAGCAATCATTGATCAAGCAACGCTATGGGGAAGTATATATTTGATGATATAGATGTTATTAAAATTAAAACCATTTTTAGAAGATGTAGATGACCCTAATGTTTCACTAACAGAAAGATTGTGGAATGATCTTGCAGAATTTAAAATTCTTCTTTCTGCACCGTATATAGCCACAAAAAAGCTACAATCTGAATAATTAACAAGAAGCGAGAATGGAAGAATGTGTTGTTTATTCTTCCTGAAATGGAGGGCTTATTGTAAAAGAAATCATTTCTTCAATGAAGAAAAGAGAAACTAGTTTGCTAGACAATAAGATCTTGATGCGTTCAATATATGTAGATTCAAAACACCGAATTTTGTTGGATGAAGAACAATTTAAAAAGATTAAAAAAAGCCATCCATAAACTTTTATTAAGAACGAAATTATTTTCAGATAAACTGGAGTATTCAAATCAGGACAGTCAAACTGCAGGCATTACAACCGAGTCTCTATCATCCTCTTCCAGTGATGAATTAGATTTTGAGAAATATTTGGATAATATTGAAAAGGTTAAGGCAAAGGGAATGAAAATAAAGAACCAAGAACCTTTAGATGCAAAAATGAAAAAAATGGGAACAAGATTTCTACACAGCCTTTGAAGAAATAGAGAAATATGATTATTCTTGCAAGACACCTACCTCTTTTAGAACTTATAAAAATCTATCCTGAAAAGTTAAAAGAAGTAGCCCTAACAGAAACAGCTCTTCCTCATACTCAAGTTAGTGTGGAAAGACTCTTCTCAGCAATTTATCAAATCATATCTAACGTCCTCTAACAAAAAAAAACCTTGCCGGAACTATACTGCTTCTTAGAAATAACTAATGCCAGTTTTTCCATTTCATAAAAAATGTTAATTAATATAAATAATTTGCTATGCCATCATTCTTTTTTCTGCTGCATTTATTACTTCTTTTGTATTTAAAAAAAATAAAATGTAACACATGTGCATATATTTACATATATATGAGGGCGTTAGAATCGGAGTCATTAAGTTTAAAACTCCAAGAGTCGGAGTTGATCATTTTCCCTACCAACTCCACAACCCTGGCTTTTAGCATCATATATAAAGGTCGTTTCACACTTTATTTATTTAATTTTCTATTTAAATTCTCTCATTAGCATTTTGATTTGACAATTTCAATAAAAACGTCTGCAACTGCTTTTGCTTGGATTGGAATGCAGAATAAGAGATTTATTTTATAAATGGCTTCTAAAATTAACAGATGGCGAGAAGGTTACCTAAATGCCCTTTACTAGGAAAAATATTCGTATCAGGAAATGTAAAGCGATTGTAATTCGAGGTTATTGTATTTCAAAGAAAGATAATTTTAAGGATAATTTTAAAGGGAAATATCACCTAACTGAAAGTCAAAATGAAAAAAATGGCCCCCAAACCGTATCCTTAGATTGTTCGAATGCGGGTATATATCAAGAAAATAAAGTCTTTGATCCCCTAAAAAAAAAAAATCCACAGAATCAAAAATCCATTGTCATCTGCTTTTCCCAAAGCATATTTCCTAAAGAAAAACAAATTGCAGAAAATTATATCAAAAAAACCTCTTAGTAATACCTTATTAGGCATAGTTATATTTAAGTGACTGTAATAATAAAAAAAAAGCTAAATTTTCTGTTACTCAAGAAAATGACCATACGAAATGTCTTTGCCAATGTACAAAAAAAGGTTCCTAACGGAATTCATGCTAAGATTTTTCTGAATTTTATTACAACGTTCAATTAAAGTCAAAAACTCTCAAGTAAGGCTCAAATTAATTCACTTTATATCAGCAGACTATTTTAGAATCAGTTTATGAAGAAAAGTTTCTTGCCTTATACGGAAAGCATATCAATAAAGTTGAGCCCTTTATTCACAAAACCTCTAGTCACACGTCTAAGGGAACTGGCGCTGATTTAACAAAGAATCAGGAACAGGAATGAAAGTCTCTTTAATGAAACAGCAGCAAAATCCCTGTGCATTTTTGTGCTTTCGATTTGTTAAAGCAAGTCTTAAGAAAAGGGTATCCAAGAACAATGAGTGGATGAATCAGAAGTGGAATGATGGTTTTCGAGCTAGACGTATAAACGAGAATCAGAGCTAAAGGACAGAAGCAAATCGTCACAAGAATTAAGCTCTTTATGCATAAAAATTAGTTATCAAAATCTTTTCCGTAAAGGGAAAAGAATCGTCTCTATTATATATGTCTCGGTAGAGATTTCTTTATTTTTATGAATACTTGCATCGTTATTAAGTTTTCTATAAAATAAATATTACTGAGAAAAAAAGACTGCGATAAAAATGAAGGGATTATTATATTATACCAATATTATTTTGAATTCTCAATCTATTGTTAAATGTATATTATTACACCATTTTTTCTGAAAACAAGCAAGACGAGACAATTTTTTTCTGTCAGAAAGTTTTTTAACCCAAAGGGACTTTAGATCTAAAGCGCTATTAGTCTCAAAACGGCATTTTACGTTGTTTCACTTTTCTGACCGTTTCCACCAAATATGAACGCTATGTATTATATTTAAAGAAGTTAAATAGTGAAGAATCTGCATGAATGTTTCTCGCACTGTGGAAAAACAACGGTGCCTAAAGGCATCAAATTTTGAATAACGTAGTCCTCCAACCGAACATGAGCACTTGGAAGCCCGAATTTCAAATTTGTTTTATTATCTATTTCAAATTTTGTAAAACTTTAGCGAATTTTTTTATCAAAGTCAACGATATCAAAGCGAGCAATGGCAACACTGTAAAAAATATTCTGAAGATATGCTGCTTTTAAATATTTTCTGATATTGCTGTTGAATTGAATTTTATGTGGTTTAAGTGAGAAGAACAGGATATTTAATAAATAAAGGTAACACACAAAACGTTAAAAAAACGCTCTTATCACCCATATCTTTTAATATTTAATAAATCCATAATAGCTCAACAGATTCAAAAGCATAGTTCTTAAAAATGCAATAAATAAGATTCTCAAGAAAAAAATGCATGGTTACTGTAATGGTAAGAGCAGAAAAAATGAATAAATTCTGGAAGCTCACTATATGTGTTACAGAATTTTGCTAGGAAATTACTGAAAAAAGATAAAATTTGAAGTGAATAAAACAAGCAACATTAAAAATAGAAACGGAGAGGCAGAAGAAATCATTGTTCAGCTACTTTTCAACCATTTTTACCATTAAACAAGAAAATAAAAAAGTAGGTACCAAATAAAAATATCAGTTTTTCAAAAGGAGTGACTTATTTTAAAAATTCCGAGTGGCATACAATAACTCTGCTCCATAGCACAATACTAAACTGAATACGAGCATTCTATTGAGAAGAGGAAATATAGATGTTAATGAAATAATATGCATGCTTAAAAAAAATTGAAAATCCTATAAAGCATTTAATCTTTATTTCTGCTAAGATTTAGGCTAATCTTAACAGAAATATTTAGTATTTATTACAATATTTTATAGTCTTTCCCCTGCAGGAAAAAAAAAATTCTGAACATACATAAAGTGTGTATGCGTATTTTGTTATGTTTCTGTTTAAGAAACAAATACTTTACACTATGAAGTCTGTAAATGCTTCGGAATGTTTATTTAATAACTTGCTGTCAGTGAATTTAATTTCTTACACTAATGAAATATTTCTGTTTCAGAAACATCATAGTTACTAGAATTTGCAGAGACCTAGAAACTTCTTACTGGCCATTAAAATATCCTCATTAAGTTTAAATTAATCCACAGTGGAAAACAAAATACTTTTCTTATATATAATTTTGTTTTAAAATAAGTAGTAGTTCCACTCAGGTACTTTTACAACAAGTAAAAGCATCCTATCCCTCAGATTTGGACAATCAATCGTAATCTTAATCCCTAGTTTCACTCACGAATGAAATGCATCTATGAAATGTCTTAATAACTGGGCTTTCTGTGAATCTTGGTTTTGACTTATAGCTACCCGACTCAGAAATGGAGCAATTTTTTGCTGCTAAAACATTCGTTTACTGTTTTCGGGTATTTCTTTTCTCTTTATTATGGTTTTCGATGGTTTTTGAGGGTGGATTTTGTTTAATGATGATTTTTAATAAATAACTTCTCTTTTCGGTTAATTCCCTTTAGTAAGTATAAAGATTTTCTACTTTTAATGGAGAAAAAAATATGTACCATTAAATAAAATATAAAATTTTTAAAAGATGTAAGCGGATTAACATTTCTCGATTAAATTTATAAACTGAAACAGAGAATAAAATCATTCAAATCATTCTTAAACTTTGATATTTGCAATTTATTTGAAATACTAATGAAAACTAACTAAGCGCAAACTAATGAAATTACGAAAACTCAAAACTAAATACTTCAAAGAACGGACAACGAATAAATGTGAGGGGGAAGGATAACTTAGATAACTATTTTTCTTGCTTTTGTATAGATTTCTCTAATAATTTATATATATATATATATTTACCTCTCTTCCTTTGCTAGAAAGAATGATTTACAAAGATATTAAAATTACTATAGAAGTCTTCTGCCATTCGATATGTGCTGTTTCTTTCCCTCTCTTTTTCATAGATATATTTTGCATTTTACTATTCATTTCATTTTATTAATCTTTAAAGCAACAGAGTTGAAAGATTGAAAATTATTTGTAAAGAAATCTATAGTGTTATTTTTAATTACCCCCATTTCTTCAAGTTTACATAAATTTTTCAAATAATTTCATTTTAAAAAGTGATTTACTGAATATGATGCATAATGTATTCTTAAATGGGCTTTTGAAATTCTAACTTCCAGAAATGTTGTCAGGACTGAGCGTTCGGTGCATATTCTTGGCGAACATCTTCGTGAAGTAGTTAAAGTCCTGATCTCGAACAGGGAGCTGAATGCAGCTATGTTCTGTGGTAGAATACTGTGAATAAGTGGTCGAAGAACTACACTTCAGAGGGATTTAAAATCCTCTTTTATTAAACCACAATTATGTACAGCCACTTCCCAACTCGGGAGGGATACAGAAAATAATGACCGCCACTTGGGTCTAAACTGAACAATCAAATTTAATTTAAGCTAAAGCTAATTAGAAATTAAGTAGTCGTTGCTCACAGAGCTATGAACGCGAGGTTGACCTCTAAACTAAATGTTGCGTAGCAAGATTTGACTAATACTGACGCACTTAGAATTACTACAATAAGTAATAACGTAACAGAGCTACGGCTTAGAATTTAAATACTAGCGGGTCAAGTGAATGTCGAACAGAGTAACAGTGGTCTGAGACTAAAAGCTCTCTCACACTGAAAGGTTCCTACCTTTCGTTTAAATAGAACTTGGCTCCACTTCAAATCAGCATAAAGCTGAAACGCGCACTTATTCTAACGGGAAGTTGAAGTGAGAAGAGATAGAAAAAGTCAAATTAAAATAAAGCTTTGTTAGTTTAACTAAAACCTTACAATGTATCTGTCATAAAGATGTCAAATTTTTTCACTTTTAAAGTAACTTCTTCACACTCTTTTTTTAAGATTATAAGAATTATCATTTTGATGCTTTCCTTAACTAGCCGATTGTACGGCCGGTCATCGGACTGGCATGCGTAGACTAAATGCCTGCCAAATGGGATAGTTTAACTAAGAAAAAAATTATTCTCAGGTCAGGCATATGTTGCTTTTAACAGAGTAAAGCTGTAGGAAGGACTTAAAAATTCAGGAGTTGGATATCATAAAGTTAACCTGAGAGGGATGTGAGCGTATGATAATAATGAAGCATTAGCGGAAAAGGAGAGAATGCTAGCGCAACGCTCAAAATAATCTAAGAGCAAATACATGATAAACAAATACAATTATTGTGGCTAATTTGCATAAAATTTAATGTTAAGTTAAAAATGATGTATTTTATCGTAAGATTGTAAATAAAATTAGAATTATTGAAAGGTCGTTATGTTTCCCAATTTTCTCACACAACGGTCAGCAAAGGGGACTTGTGGGCCACCGAAAAATTGCTGTACCTGTAACTGCAGGTACAGTGTTTTTCATTCTCTAATTGCAAATTTTGAATTATTGACATTACTGTCAAAATGTTGCCTTTAATGTGAGATTTCATTTTGGAATTTTGTTTGCTTGTTTGTTTAATGGCTGTGGCAGAAAATGCAAGGGTTCGGGAATGTCTCCCTAGAAAACTCAAAATTGATTCAATTTTCGTTACACACAAGAAGAACCCCGATAATCCAGGCAAATAACCCATTCGCTGGGAGACGGAGCCTGGTCGAACTGCCAACGTTCAGCACTTAATCTATAGTATACTAAATTTGACAAGTAAAAGGATTACTAAAAAATTACATTTTTTTACTTTTTACTTTCTTGTACAAAGTGAAGAAAGTATTGCAACGGCGAAAAATTTCGGGTACAATATTTCAACGAAAATATCCATTTTGACCGCTCTCGAATCCATTTGAACAATGTTCTTGCTTGACATCTCTAAGCACAGACAGAATAAAGGACTCTTTTTCCCACAACTAATTGTAAAATGGATTTAAAATGAATTCAGAAGAGATTTTATCGTGACGTCTGTACGTACACACATATATACGTATGTATGTATGTATCTTGTATAATTCTAAAAGGAGTAGCCTCAGAACGTTGAAATTTTGTATATGGGAGTATAACACGTAGTTGTTCACCTCCCTTTTCTATTGCAATCGGCGGCACCAAAAGTATATGTACATATGTCTATACTCCCTCTGTTACCCGGCTCGATGAGCTCAGTTTTTATTCTTATATGTTGGCAAATTGTGCGTTTTTTGCTTTAAAAATGAATGAATTATGTTGTTCTTCTTCTTATGTTCCAGTTAAGTTTTCTATGCCTTTAGGTAATCTGCACGCAACAGCTATGGAATTATCAACAATTAAAAATTTGTATAAATGCTGCTAAAAGGAAGCCACCATTTGTTTACATTTGAAACTTTAAGAAATTTAAGAACAGAATTAAGAACTTAAAGAAACAGAATAGTGAATTATGTCAGTTTGTTCAGCAACGTTCGGTATCTTTTTTGCCGAGTCGGACCAAAAGCAAACTTTTAGTTTTGTACACAGAAAAATCTCTTCCTATCCGCTGGCCAAGCTGCTTGTATTTGCGTGGAAATTCCAATTTTAACTGTAAAAATTAATTTTGACTGTATTTGGTGCTTCATGTTTTTATTTTTATTTTTATTTTACAATTTTTAATGAAAGTGTTTTGATTGCTGCGAAGTGAGAACTAAATTGATTGAATGGGAAATATATCTCTACTGCAATTCGAGGAAATAAGTTTAAACGAAATGCATAAAAAAATTTGAATAATTTAATAGGCCGTACAGGAAAGTCATGTTGTGTGAACATCATTTTTTTTTATTGCACACAGAAGCTTAATGATTTTTGTGCATTGCGTAAAGGCATTAAAAAAGAAGATCCGTAAGCTTATCGATCCTCTTTTAATCTAACGAGAGGAATTATTTTCAGAAGTCGAATCTGTTGCTTCTTTCTAGAATGTTGTCTTCTTAGAAAAATTTCTAGCGAACTTCGTTAATAATGATGATGATAGTAATAGTAATAGTAATAATAAGTAAATAAATAAGTAAATAATAAGATTGCCTTCCACACAATTTTTACTTGAAGATTTCTAAAGCGAAGTTCTCTGGTCTAGATGAATTTGTCTCACATAAGGGCATTGTTGCCGGTTTGCCTCAGCGTTCTGACTGAAACCTCAGCTTTGATTTTTTGTAATGATTTTCTTGAAGGAATTTAGAAATATTATCCTCCATTCAAACAGGTTTTTATTATTTTCTTCGCTTTTCCAATCTTCGAATTCTCTTCGATAAAAATCAGCTAGTTTAATAAAAAAAATTAAAAATAAATTAAAAAAGGCCTCTGGTTCTGAATTTCTTTTAATGCACTTTATTCAAGTACCTTTCTTTGAGGGGAAGGTATTTAAAAAAAGGTTTAAGAAAATAATTATAACTTTTATCTTTTAAGAATTTATGATTTATCATTACCACTGACTGGAAAAGGACATAGCTCAAAATTTTGTAGAAATACTATATTTATTCAAATACATGGGCTTAAATATCTAAAAGAAACATTCTTAATTCCCTTACATTTTAAATCGATTCAGTCTGAAGAGAGATCCTTTGAACTAGGTTTATTCAAATTACGGCCTATGAACTTTATCTATTAGACATAAATCTTCTTGTAGTCCATCAAAGTAATAAAACCTGAGCAACAATAAAGCATTGAGGACGATAAATATAGTTCTTCTTTCTGAATTTTATCGTGTACTTACATTTCGACAAGCTACCTCAACTTAGAGCTGTATATTCTTACTCGAAAAGCTGTATATGCTTACTCGAATCAGCCAGTTTTCATCGAAAGGCATCCACGCTTCCTCAGAAAAACAACTTTAATCGCTTAATCGTCCAAGCGACTACTTTCTTACGGCGCGTGAATAAAAATTCACTTTGTTCGATGCATTAAAAATTAACAAAATTAAAGAAAAGGTGATGATATAAAAATTTCAAAATTCCAAGTAGATTGCTAGAAGGATATCGATTAATTTAGGCAAACGAAGCATTTGTACGCTATGGTTATGATATGAAATGAATATAAAGTAAAACTAAGATGTATTAATGCAGTGAAAAACTATTTACTAAACAAATTATTCTTTTCTAAAGATGGAAATAAAATTACACGAAATATGTCTAACTTTTTTCTCTCATTTATTTATAAAAAACGAAGCAGTATATCATAATCTATTTTCGGTGGCAAAGTGTCTACTTTTGGTTTTAATACTTCGTATGTAATTTTATTTAAGTAAGTTTTGACTTTAAAAAATCTAAGCAATATTCTTCTGATTATTTATAAAGACGCATTAGTTCAAAAAAGCACGAATGGTGGTGTAATAATAATGTTAATTTATGAAGAAACAAATTACAATTTAAGCCTATAGAAACTGGATACGAGTAGCACTGCTTTCCCTCATTTTCTCTTTTTTTTTTCTAAAAATCCAATACATATGCACTATTTTAAATTAAGCAGAAATCTGTAACTATGTTTTATGAAACTTTCGTTTTTATTTAATAAATTTCCTCTCGGTATGTTTTTCATTCATACATAACAGTATTTCGTTAAACAGACATTTTAGTATACGAGAGGACAACATTAATATAGACTTAGAGTGCTCAGACATTATTGTCAAAGTGTATGCGCGACAAAGCCAATAAAAAACTAAACGTCCGCAAATTTAGCATCTGATTTTTTTTTTCAGACTCGGTAAGAAATATACGATATTCTGAACATAACTTTCTATAATTTTTAAAGTACCAATTTCTGAAATAAAAGTAAACTCTTTCCTGTATCATTCTGTCTGAGCACGTGTCGCGTATTTCAGTCCCAATGATACAATACCGCTCGCTGATAGCAGCAAGAGACAGCAGATATTCACGAGATCGCTAGGTTCCATTTTTCTAAATGTCAAAAACTCGTAAAAGGATGTTACGTCAACATTGCCCTTTCAGGGAGCCAAAAAGATACAGAGGTATCGCGACCATTTTGTCATGCAAATCGTTCTCAACCAATCAAAACGATGTTTGTGTCTTTCTATGTGTGGGCAAAGCGATGGATTCATGTACAATGGTTTTTGGGTTTCGTCCTCGTCTGATGGGTTGACCTTGGTCTTTCTATGGTCCGATGACCCTCGTATTTTTATACAAATCTGGTTCTGTTCCTTTGTCTTCTTGGAATTTGGAAAACATAGCGGGAAAACCGCAACGTTGTAGCACAAGTGATTTATTTGTTTGGTATGCAAATTCTTCACTAACGGATTCTTTTGTGATAGCGATTTATTAAGTTTTTAGAGTTATATCAAGGATATATTTTTCCTTTTGTAAGCTTGAAGAAAATAATAGCTTTGCTACGGATGCAGATGGCTTATTCTCAATGCTATATAAACAAACTGATCTCTGTGACATGTTTAGGAAACTATAAAATCCTAAATCTTTGAATTTTTCGTACGCAAAGTATCTGTTAGTATATGTATGAACTGAATTGTATTCCAAATTGGATCGTTCTTAAGATGTCTAAATTACTCTTAAAATGTAAAAAACATAAATAATAATAATAATAATAATAATAATAATAATAATATGGAACTGATGCACTAAAATTTCACACATTTTGCCTTAGAAATTTAAATATTCAAAACAGCAAAAAACATTTAGAAACCAAACGAGCGATTGAGGTCTTTAACAAAATTCACTGTATATAGTGATTCGGCTTTTAAATTCATTCGATGATAAATCTCGATCATGTCATGAACTGTATAAATAACTTTTTATACACATTATTTGAAAAAATTATTTTTTTCTAAAGATTGTGTTTTTGAATTTCTCCCGATTTTTATCGGATTCATTAGCTGCTACGTACAAAATTAGATTTCTCAAGAAAAATTTTTTACTCAGTATTAAACGTCCGATTTCATAAAAATTTTATTTAAAAATCATCTTTCATTGGCTATGTTTTACGTTATATTTTAATTAGTAAGGCTATGTTATGTAGTAATTGGCTATGTTTTACGTTACATTTATTAATTTTAATTAGTACAGCTTGTATTTAATTAGCACGGCTTTATTAGTGTAGTGAAGGGGAGCTGACTACATAGCCTTGAGCTTAGTTTGTAAGCGTATAGTGTCTTTGCAACACGTAGGTCACTTAAAATACTCTTGAGCCGAATGTTCTCTCGAGAGGCTGTGGTATGGGAAGACTGTACAAGTCTTTCGAATCTGTCCTTCTCTCTCCAAAAAAAAAAAAAAATTGGAAATGGAACTGAACGAAGATGAAGCTCAACAGTTGACGTGTTAAAAATCCTAGTTGACCGTCCATCTCGTCACCTGTGTAAAAGTACTTAAAAAGTGTTTAGAAAAATAGAATTTTTAAAAATTTTCTTAGAAATGCATTTATTCTAGATGCAGTAAGAGAATAATAAAAATCAATAAATTATGCTCAATAAAGTAAGTAAATAAATAAAAACTTTATAAAAATTTCTACCTTTTTATTTAGCCAATGAAAATATGACAAAATAAATAAAGAAGATAATAAATTATCATATTAAAATTTACGACATAAAATTAATTTAGAAAGTTGAGAATTATTAAATTTTAGGAGAAAAAAATATTGCTATATAGCGGGTATGCGATTATTCCATTCCGTAGTAATAGTATATGAACGTGAAATATATTTAATTATTCTAAAAATGGTAAACTTGAAATGATTCATTAGATGGATTGTAAATTAAGCAAATTACATACATTCATAATTATGCCAATTATAAAAACATATCTAATAAAACATTTGAAAGCGTTAATAATTAACAAATAAAACTTGTCAAATATTACTAATCTTTATCCGAAATCTCTTGCTTCAGAGACCTTTCGAATGCTTCAAAATCGATAAAATTTCCTAACAAACGAACACCAACCTAAGAATCATTTTTTCCCCTTCTTTTTTTAAACTTTATATTTTCTTACATTAACTAGTTTTACATTGTTTTGAAATCACTCAGATTGCTAAGAAATAAGCAGTTTTAATTTGAAAGATAAATTTGTAAGAGTCTTCTCCCTTCATACTGCGTACTTCCATAGTGTAACTGGAAAACATATCTAGCTAGCAGTCGGAGGGTCTGCAGCTCGAGTTTCCGCGGCTTAGTAGTTTTGCCCAAATGACGTTCTGCCTAATTTTCCTTCCTCCCTTGGCCTCTGTGGTGGATTATCTTTTCTCTAGTTTCCACACTGTCCACTCCACCAGCCAGATGGGGAAAATTATCTAATTTGCATTCAGTTATGATAAAAAATAATTTAGTGAACTAAAGAAAATTCCTTTTGTTTATACATTTCTCTTTCCACAGTATATTCCAGAAAAACTGTGCTAATAAAATTTTGTTAGGTATCGTGCGAATAATTTTTTGTACCATGGTACGTTAGAAACTTCTTCTATTAATCAAACTTATTTCTATAAATTAAAAAAAAATTCTATGAATACCACATGACTTCCTTGTACGGCCTATTAAATTATACATAATTTTTGCTGCATTTCATGTAAATTTATTTCCTCGAATTTCAGTACAGATATATTTCTCGTTCAATCATTTCAGTTTTAACTTTGTCGCAAGGCAAAAATAGATAAAAAATCAAAACATCGTTATTAAAACTTTTTAAATACAGAAAAATATAAAATTCCTAATACAGTTAAAAACAGTTAGAACATTTTTTTTCAATTAAAATTAGATTTTCTAGGCAAAAACAAGCAATTCGGTCAGCAGGTCAGACAGGTTTTTTGGTGCACAAAGCTAAAAGTTTACTTTCGGGCTCACTCGGCAAAAAGACACTGACGTTAGTGCACGAACTGACTTAATTCACTCTTCTACTAAGAGTTTCAAATGCAAGCAAATGCCGGCTTTGTCAGGCTTAGTAGCATTTAAACAGTTGATAAATCTACAACTGTTGCATGTATATTAACTAAACACATAAAAACCTTAACCGCAACATAAGAACAACGTATCAGTCACTTTTAAAGTAAAATATACACAATTTACCAGCATATAAGAATAAAAAACTGAGCTATATATATATATATATATATATATGTGTATTTTTGGTGAGGCCGATTGCAATTAAAAAGGGAGGTGTACAGCTACATGTTATAGCAGTCCTATATACAAAATTTGAACGTTCTACTCGTTTTTGAGTTATGCGAAATGCATGGCTAACATAACTCGCATGTATGGCTTAGGTATTCTAGATAAAAAAAGTATTATAAATGAAGCGCAATTTAATTTCCAAATTTTAACTATTTTCTTTTGTAGAAATATTTGGATCACTTCTCAAAAGATAGATTGAAAACTAATAATCACACTGAAGAGTGTCATTCTAAGTTAAATAAAAAGCTAAGTTTACCTTAATTTTCATTGATTCAAACTGTAAAGCAAATGAAGCAGAAAATGTTTCAGTCATGTTGACGCTAAACTATCTCAATAAACCATGAAAATTTCGCTTAAAACACAGAGAATTAATTAAAAAATAAAAAATTTTTAAAAGAAAATTATTAAGCAGAGAAATTTTACTAGAAAATTGTATCGATATTGTGAGCTCCTACATTCATTTAGTTTAGGTATTGAAGTGAAAAATATAGTTTCTTTCTTTTTATTTTTATTTATTTATTTTAAGTCTTTTTTTATTTGCATTTTATTTTCCAAACTTTACTTAATTTCATATAAAGTATTATAGCTGAAAAGTGCCATTTTTTAGCATACACATTTTATTACTTCGAGAATAGCGATTTTAATCTCAATTTTATATAGTTTATTATACTTTTTTTTTGCACTGTATACATAATTTTAGATCATGAGCAATAATAAAAAAAGCTTATTGACTCCTTATGATAATAGTTAAATAAGTACGAAAACATCATTAATTTCACAAATTAAACTTAAATGCTTATTTTCATGCAATAATAAGACATTTCTTCACTCTCATCATCTCTCTTTTTAATGCCAATTGGATTAGTGCAGAATAACAGTTCGAGAATGAGTATTTTAAATACTAATTCAGAGGGAAAATAAACCATTTTATTTGTATAGTTCTTTCACTATCGCAAATTAGTTACTCATTGAAAAAAATATTCTTTTTACTAGACGAATATTGTGGTTTTGCTCAAAACTCTTGATAATGAATTAGGGTGCAAAGAATTTTTTTTCATCTACCTGAGTTTAGAGCAATATCTACTGTAGAAACATTTACATATATTTATCCAAAGTGACTTCTTAAAAGTCTCTGTACTCTGAATTTTTCACATGTGTAACGTGAAGACAAGTTAATTTCCGGTTAAAAGCATTTCATGAACCCCTTCTGTTAAGCTCACAGTTTTCGTGTCTCAGTAATTAATCAAAATCCGATCTTCTTCAAAGGTAGACAGCCTAGGCCCTCTTCTGGCGAGAATAGGGTATGGAAGTGATTTGGGTGAAAGAGCAAGGCTGAGTTAACCATTGTGAAATATAAGCACGAGCTTAGGAAAAAGGATTTAGCTCAAAGAAAAGGGGCATCACAAAAACGTTCTTAAGTATTCGGAAAACAGGGCACCAAAAAGTTTTTTCTGTTGCGAGTTTTACCGCATGGAGCAGCTAAGCGAAAACCGAGAAAGAGAAGGAATGAAGGGAAAAAGTGACGTAAACATATGTGAGGGTCCAAAAGTCTTTTAAGTCCTTAGGAATTATAAAAATCTTAATCTGACCGTGCGAAAGAATGGGGGAGGAAGAGAGAGAACTATCTATGAGAAGTCGAATGAATTGTAATCTCTCGATAGGGGTTTTTCACGTTTTCTGCTTCAAAACACATAATGACTTAAAAATTAAAGATTATAAACCACTTGGAATGGCAGTATTTCCTCAGAGATGGCAGTTTTGTAGACACGTGTAAGTAACAAACCAGTAAATGTTCTCCTAAGCTAATCAAATATAAAATTATATGAAAAATGGAGGTACTAAGTCGTAGACTTTCCTAATATTAAAATACCCTTGTGGGATGTACAAATAGTACAAGTAAAATGGGGGGAGGAACTAGATATTTGTCCTCGAAGAATTTAGAAAATTTAATTTCTGCATGAAGTTTTTACTAATTGTATTACATTAAAATTTTGCAAGCCTTTTTTACCTTCTTTTCCCTATTACCATGCATTGTCAAATTAATTCTCCTGTTTTATTTAAGACAGGCAGTGTTTCATAGTTTTGATATCTACTGAAAATTTCACTTTGAATATGTATGTCATTATTTAAATGAATCGCATTTCATAATTTTAATGGTTTATGATTTATCTACCTGTTATGGTAATTTATGTATATCATCATGGAAATTTAGAAATTTTTTTTTGAAGAAACGAAAGTAAGCAATCCTAAAAAACTGTGTGACTGAGATATGATTAATTTATAGCGAAGATATGATTAATTCATATATTTTCATAAGGAACATTCTTATATATCTGAAACGTAACAGAAAATTTAGTGTCATCTGTTCCAAAGTTCTAAATTATATTCTGTTATAATAGCCTGTAGAGAAAGATAATTCTGTCTTGGAAATAACCTGAGTTAAACTATTTTTAAAGACAAAGATGAAATGCATTGCTGAGGAAGCAGTTTTGTATAAAATATTCAAAAATATTCATGATTTAAAATGTTCTTATCTTTGATATTACACGTAACAAATTATTACAGTTCCAGTAAAGATTCGAACGAAAAGCGGAAGTGCAAATTCCTCGCTCGCTTAAGTTTATATTAATTGAAGATCTGATCTGTATATAATTCGATAAAATGTGGAATTTTATTTGAGATTTAACCTTAGAAAGACTATTGTGTAGAGCACGGGTTCCCAAACATTTTTGTCCCAAGCACTCTTTTCACCATCATTCCCTCCTACCTTTCTAAATGCCAGAAAATATGTAGACGTTTATTTAAATTTATATTATTTTTTTAAATGTTTTGTAAATTAAACATGAAAAAGTTCATAAACACCAAAACTTGATAAAAGTTGTTTTTTATATTCACAAACTATCCCTCACCGGGATTTGACCCGCGGAACTTATCCCAGGGAGCATGGTGTAAACACAGGAAAACTCGGACTCTGGGTCCAACCTCCGTTGAAACTGATTTGAGTTGCGGATTGTAAAATGGTTCAAAATTAAATCTGCAATATAAAAAGTAACGAAATTAAGGATATGAACACAACATGAGATGCAAAATGGTGGAACGAACTGGCAACGGTTGTAGACGAGAGTTCAGACACGATGAGGTATTACCGGCTAAGAGTTTTTGAGTAGAGTTCACATGAAGAATTTCAGAAATCAAAATGATCTTAATACATATTACGCAAGCACATAGAGTAGCCATGAAATTTCTAGTTGCTAGCTAAGTCTAACAGTTATTATCATTAAGTATGCGCGCCTCCTTACAGGGATGTTAGGCATTTGGAGCCCAAAACATACAAATACAACTGTGCCCTTGCCGGATCCACATGCTGGGTCTGCAATTGCTAATTGAATATACTAATCACTTTACCTCAAAAGCATGTGAGGGAAAAAGTGGTCATTCTTAAGAGTTGTATGCGGTTTATTATAAGAAAAATACTTTTATTTCATTTTGGTTAAAAAAAGTTGACAGGAATGATGTTCATTTTTCATTTCGTTTTTCTTTCCTTTCCTAAAAAACTGAAAAGCCACAAAAAAAGTTTAAAATATTGAAAACCATGCTAAAAAAAGACAGTTCTTTGATAGGAAATAAATGAACTATTTTCGGGAAGAATTAAATGCTTTACTATAAATACATACTTCTCTTCCTTCGAAAGTTCTGCCCATAACAAATATTTATTAACATGCATGTTAGCAGGCATTATTTGTATTTCTTGGGATTCCAATTCATTCATTTAATTACTCTGTCACGTTTTTTTCATAATCTTTGCTGATAATTGTAAAACAAAACAAACTTTATAAATGTGTAAATTAGAGGATTCCTGAACTTAAGATTTAATTTTGAAAGCAGAAGCAATGAATATTTTGCCTTTTCAGGGTTTTTTCAAAGAACTTTCAATTGATATGGAATATGGGGAATGATTAATTCATTATTATATAGACGTATTTCTCTTACAAAAGATAAGTGAATAAAGACAGCAAATAAACGAAAATAATAAAAAGAAATAAACACACACGCATATATATATATATATATATATATTGAAAGGTAATGATGTAGTTTAATGTGCTCGATGTCATCATTGTCATCTATTATTTTTGTTCTATAAATTTAAACGAACCAAATTTTGTATAGTTAAGTTTCTTTCTATTAAAACTTATCAATTCAGTTTTAATTTTAGCTTCGAAATTACCTGTTTGATTCGCATAATATTCTGGAAGAATAAGAAATATTGTCCAAACTCTTTTGACTGCTCTCCAATCATTTATGATAAAAATGCACTGTTCTGTTTGATCTCAAAATTTTTCTTAGTTCTATTGTATCCCATTTCATTAATTCTATTTTACTATTTATGATAAGGCTAACAATAAGCGCTCAACTATTTAAATATCTTTTTTCAGGTTTCCGGCTTTCTGGAGCGCTGAGCACACGCAGTATCATGAGACTTTAGAAACAATTGAATGACGTACAAAAAGCAAAAGACAAATTGCTCCAATGTAAGGAGCCGCATAAACCAATTACTTTGATTTCATAACAATAAAAGTAGGATCAACAATACTAATTACGTCTTGAGGATGCATGAACTGTCAAATTTAAAGATTAGTGATCTCTGCTTAGATATGCTCGCGAGATATATATACTACTGAGCAGACAACGAAACGCTTCGATATCAGATAATATTTTTCCATCCCTTCTTTCCTGTAGCGTCCTCTGCGTTTTGGCAATACGAATTGGTTCTGTCAAAACCTTTTAGACTCAAGAACTAACAACTTGCGTTCGTTATTGTGTGTTATCTATTACAGATCCATGTCATAAACTTGATTATTAAATCGAGCTGAAAGCTATGCTTGGAGAAACCTAAAACGAAGAATTACAAACAGAACTAGTAATTTTTTGGTTGCGTAACTTTCGACGCGTAATAACTCAGATTATTTAGAGTAGAGTTTCGTGTTATTTGTATCCGTCAATTTTTCTGACATGTTTTGCTGTATTAACTTGTCTGTGGTCGTAGAACTATTATTATTAATGCAATTAAATATACTGTTTAAATTTATCTATGCGTCAGTCAGGAAGTGGGATATTTGCTTAAATATATGCATTTAAAGCTTCAAACCCCATGTTACGGAAATTTTTAGTTTGTAATTCAGTTAAGGTTCAGCGGTCATAATAAGAAATTGGTTATGGTTAACATTATTTCATCTATTACAAAATATATGGACATAAACAGTTATTTAAAGGTATTAGAAAAATGAAAGAATGAAGCCTTAATTTTAATTGATATATGAAATGGTATTATTTTTTATCTTCTTTTTGTCAGCAGTGTTATTTATGAAAAATGTCGGAAAATCATGCGCAGTAAATTATTAATTTTAATAAATTAAAAATTTTAATTATTTCAAAACACAAATAAAAAATATAACTCCTACAAACATTAGCATCCATTCATATACTGAAGTGTGCACACAGGCAGCCATATGTTCATGCAAAAGGGTACATACTCATGCATATAGCATATTATACATACAGCCTAAGACATGACTGAAATAATAGTCAAATTAGGATACAATTATCTCGAAATATATATTTATTGAAAGCTAAATAAACTGTTATACGCCATTTCACAAAGAGACCCGAAAATTAAATCCACATTTTCCTGAGATATAAAGATTATAAGACATCTGTACATGAAAAAGTATCATGCATTAAGTTTTTTCAAGAACTAAAAATGAACTAAATCAAAACTGAGTTTTCATTGAAATGGCCTTACGTATGTGTATAAGTATTATATATGCATGTATAAGTGTTATGTGTGCATGTAATATTAAATTGAGAAGTTTAATTGATAAAACAGATGTGAAAACATTATATTTTATATTTCGCATATAAATTTAATCCTAATCCTTCAGTGAACGTCATTCAGCGCACTATTTAATTATATATTATATATTTATTTATTGACTATGAAAGGTAAAGTAAAGAAATCGGATAAAATTTAAATTCATTAAATTTAATTTTGAAATTGCCAGTGTTCTCATTTGTAAATATCAGAATAATTCCAATTGCTGGAGGAAGGGAGAAATTCTAAATGGTTTTAAGAAAAGCCATATTTTATGTTTAGTAAATATGAATTTAGTTTTTGAAGTGTTAAAATAAATTAAAACATTGCATACATATGTAATAAATAGCAGCGTCATATAATAAAGGGATATTTTATGCAAAATTAATCAAATTATGATAAAATTATTTTAACTTTGAAAAAAAATTAATTCATTTAAAAATTACCGAAGGAGCGGAGAAACAAAATATGTTGCTATTTTTTAATGAAATTATCCGATGATAATAATGTTAACTCTAAACTACTAATAGTGTATCTATTACAAAATACTTTCAAAAAATAATTTCACTCGTATTTACAAACTGGAAGATCAAATATTCTATCAAGACTTTGATTAAATGTAGAAAATTTTCTCTTGGAAATGCTTTAGCCTATACTTGGCTCAAAGGTTATTTAGAGCTTAAATTTTCTGTCAGGATTTGAATGTTATTCACATAATTAATTCTAAATGAGTCTTATGCAATTTTCTAATGTATAGGTACCAACTCTACAAATTTGAATAATTTTGAAATTGCATTAACTTAACAATTTCGGAACATTTTATCCAAGATCGGAAAGAGATAACAATAATTAGAAAAAATCAAAAGTCCATTAATTTCGCAGAAGTAATTTAAAAGTTGACCAATTTTTCGCTTTTTAAAAAAGGTTTAATGTGTAACACTTTTCAGCATTATCCTGTTTACATCGAATGTGCATTTATTCAAACAATCAATCCACTGTTCTTAATTATATTTTCTCAGTTGTTTATGGACAACTTTGATACTGATATCTCAGTTTTCATAGCTTTTGTCAGGACTAAGACATTAAAGTGGAAAGTGGGAAATTAAGATGCTGCCAAATTGTTAGAATAGAAAGCGGAACTTGAACCAGATTGATTCCCAAGCTAGTGAATAGGACCATCAATGGTTCAAGCAATTGCACTCATTTTTTGAAAAACTGCATTGACGCAGCTTTTGAAGAATTTTAACGTTGGAAGATTAATACTAAAATGTGTCGCAAACAGTCATTTCTGTAGGAAAAGAATAAGTAAATACATACTATCAAACTTTCTTTAAAACACGAAAGAGAATAATTTCATGGCAGATGTGCTATTCTGACCAATATTTAAATCAAAGGTTCAAAAATGGAACAGCAAAGAGAAGCCTTATTTAATCTATTTGAAGTTTGCAATTAGTTCTGCCAACGTAAATAAAATATATTTTCTTTATATCCGTAGAAGAAAATTTTGTAAAATTATATAAAGTACTCAACCTGAATTAATCTAAAGCAGTCGATCCTGTGGAATTTCTTGGTAATGAAATAAAAACAAATTTTGACCCCTCTAATGTTGGTGAAATTCTTAATATGTGTTGATTTGAAGAACATAAAAGAACTCGTTAACGGCTAATTTGTTATTCCATATTGCCGCTGATTTGAGAGCGCGCCAGCGCAATATTATCTTTTGTTTGTGTAACCTAGAACAGACAGAGCAGAGCAGTTCTTAATATTATGCATACTTACCCTCTGACGATCTTTGGTTGCCAATTTTAAATTCCTCCGATCGGATATTACAGGGATTGCTTTCGAATCAGGAAACGGTACAGGTCATCAGGAACTGGAATAGCCAACCCTAACCACAGGGTAACTTCTACGTATCCGGTCAAGTGACCGCACAGCGGCTCTGGTCATTAAAGGTGAAACTAACTCAACAAAAGCAATCTATGTGTCATGACCGCAGAAAAGTTTCCGTCTGTTATAAAGAATCGAATAAAAAAAATAGAAAGAAGATTGTTTTTGAAAAACACAAAGAAAGGATCTTTTTTCGTCGCCTGTCTATGTATATATTACGCTTTTTGTTTGCAGAAAATTGTGCGAGGGGTCTACATATTACGCAGTTGAAATTACGGGAAGAGACAATTGCAGGTTTAGCTCTCCCCGTCTCCAACATCTGCCAAAAGAAAAGAGGGAGTGCTGGGGGGATTTTTTCGGGTCGGTAGCTCTTGTCATTAGAAGGGAGTTTCCAGGGACACAGTTTTATTGGGTGGCAGAAATGCGAGGAAAAGGAAGTTTAGAGGTGTTCGGGATTTTTCCGGTTGGTTATAAACTGAAACAATGAAAAACGCTGAAGTCATGCAATAGTTCGATCATCTTTACCATCTTTTTGTCTCTCGTGTTTTCGTACATCATTAAATTAAATCCGAATTTGAAATGAGAGTGTAATTTATTATTATCCATATTTTCATATGATGGGCCAGTGCTTTATTTTAAAAACTGCTTTTTATTGTTTAGTGAAGCATATTAAAACGTAGTATTTGATATTTTTTAACTTACTTGTTTTAAAAATCATCACGTACATAATTTTTCTTAGCAGTGTATTGAGAAAGTATGTTTTATTACTACTGAGCTCACATTTTGCTGTCTGTTGTGCTAAATAATATATTCTCTAAGGAAAATGTCTTTTAACTAGATTCCTAGAATGAAAGTTTTTGGTTTTTTGTTACTGCATTTTCTAAATAATATGAAAAGATGAGATGCAAACAGCAAGAAAATGCGTGTAATAAAATTTGTTAGGAATTCTTAAATAAAAAGAAAAAAACATAAATAAGCATTTTAATAAAAATAATAAAAACATAAATATTTAAATAAAAATAATAAAACCATAAACAAATTTATTAGAAACGAAATTAACAATCATTAAAATCGGTGAATGAATTATATTTTAAATTATATATTAATTATTTATTTTAATTATTTAAACCTTTAGCTTATTTTTTTTTTTTCTAATTCGTTTTGTAAAATAGAAATGGCTACCTTTGGAACGTAAGAGGCTAAAAAAGAGATACAAAGGTACAAAGGTATTTTTGTTTAATGATTACTTACAAATATATCTTGGAAATAAAAGCAATGTGGGTTATTTCAATTTAGTATTGATATTTACATTAAATTAAATTTCTTAATCAGTTTTGAGTTTTAAAGAATGTTAACCAGTATCAAAGCGATGTGATCACACACTTGAGGAAAGAAAGTTTGCTAATAAATTCGAAGCCAAATTTTAAGCAAAGAGCATGACAATTTGATTTGGTTTAATTATCTGAATATGGCAAAGCACTGAAGGCTATCTTCCTATGAAGAGGAGGGCTTTCGTGGACGGCTTTCTAAAGAAAGCTGGCTCATATTCACCTTAAGTAGGACGAAAACTGTTAAAACCAATCTTGCAGCTAGCTCGCCTGGGCTCCAATAAAGAACGAACTACCAGCATTCAGCAATCTTTAACCACATAACCTCTTATGGGGCCAAAGTGCATACAGAAAATTATTAATTGGACACTTATTTAGGTTAAATTTCATTTAACGAGTCATTTCAAAATTTCAAGATATTGTCTATATCTGCGCATGTGTAGAGATCATTAAGCGAATTTGTGCGCAAACTTTTAAAATTTAGTTTTTCAGCATTCAGTCATGCTGAAAGCATGCAAGATGCACTACCTTAAGAAAAGTGTAAGATTAGTGTAAGTAAGTGGAGATTTTCAGATATTTTCTTCTACGTTAACACCTTTGCCTATTAGGAAGAAGAAATGGTATTTCTCTCTAATCTCGTGCAGCTTGCTACATACATCTTCGTTTTATTTTTGCTATGTGTCTTAGTAATGCCACATTAACCTCTTGGAACAATTTCACGCATATCCATTAAAGGGTTTTTGTTTTATTCCGTGTTTTGCCTTTATTGCTTATTTTCTGAACAGGAGTGTACTATCTCTGAAAATGGGGCTTATTCGAAACACAGATCTTATTAAACAAATTTGATCATTTTCCATGTTAAAATTCTGAAATACTAATCTCTCTCTCAACTAAAAAAAAAAAAAAAATTCGGTGGATACACATATTTTCTGAACTTAAATTACAGTTACAGCAATGTTTTTTGGATCTTAATGCAAGTGAAAGACATTTATATATTTCACTGTACAACTGAGGAGCTGCCATCAAACCTGCTGGAAATAATTAATCTACAGAATGATGATATGCTATAAATGATGTTTAAAGAAATGGATCTAACCCAGTTCTATAAATATCTTTGGGAGATAAATACGGCCAATTAAAATCAAATGCATATCGATTTATAGCTGTGTTTGGGAACATTTACCAATATGAAAGGACACTTTTGAGAAAGAACTATGTAATGTCATAGTACAAATAATTATTAACAGATGACTATTTGCAAACAAGGTTAATCATAGTAATTATTAATTTCAAATTTCAGCATGATGAAGTATTTACCTCGAAAAAACTTAATTTATGTTCACAGCATTAGTACGAAATTTAACTATTAAATTTTTCGATTCATTTTTGTATTAATAAATAGAATTTATTGTTGTTACTTTTATGTCAGAAAAATGTGAGTAAATATTATGTAAAAGTTTCACTTTATAAAAAATGTTTTTCAACTTTTTTCGACCAACCAAGCCTCAAATTTTTACCATCTTTCCCTTTGTGAAAAATGTTTGCCGAACCCTGATCTAAAACATGGCCAAAGATTACTTTGTATAGCGTTGTAACTGCTGAATTCTTCTAGATACCTAACTAAACTTATGCTCCACTACTACAATTTTTGATTTATCTCTTGTGCATATATGTCATTCTCCCCCGTAGTTATGAGAATAATTCCATTACATTCTATAGAGCGGCAATCTACTGTCGATTTTCACTTTTATATGTATGTTTCAATCTAAAATAAAAATCTGCCATTATAAACTATGGCTTTTTAGCCCTTCTAAGTTTCACTACACTTTATTTTTCTAAAATTATGTTAAAAGAATTTCTAATATAATCAGCTCAGCATAATGCTACAAGCCAATAAAAGAAAAGAGAATGCAGATTAAAAAAACTGCTACCGTTACTAGTCTTTAATAAAGATCAAATGCGAAGATAGGGTAATACAAACCACGTGACTATTTAGATATAACGAAAAAAGGATGAAGAGGTATAAGCTCGCCTTCTTTTTCGTTTATGCCAGGAGGATGGGAAATGAAAGCTAAGATAGGAATTATGTTTAAAGGCATTTTCTTGTTCAAACTGAATCGGGAATAAAATTGTGAAGGCTGTTTTGGGAAAAAGGTCATTTGGAATACCACCTGTTGCTCAGACTGAAAGACAAACAAACATGAGTATGAAATAAGATCCTCTTATTTGCCAAGCCTTTTGGTAATATATATCTTGAAAGTAAATAGAACGTAGAAGTAGGAACGCTGGACTTTTCTAATGTCCATAAGAACATTATTTTAATCTGTCTTGCAATTAGAGCAACAACACTCAAGTTCAACAGTGAAAGCTAAACTTGCATTTTTGCAATGTGAAACCTTTAATTCAGTTAAAAAATATCAGATTTAATACACTTTTTAATTTTACATATCATATTCATATCTATGATTAAATGATTAAATGCTTTTGTTATTGATTTTTTAAATAATACTGCCTTGCATTTCACAGTACAAAGAGGCCAGTTTATGTCAGTTTTCAGGTGTTAAACTGGATAAAAATCGACAAATATTTTTTCATGTTTTTAAAGCAACGCATACTTGTTTCAATTGTGCTTTCGAGTGGACTGCAAAGCAGATTAATTTTAAAACATTAGCAAAAAGAAATAATCTTAAACGAAATGTTACAAGAATGGTAAATGTATCCAATGCCCCGCCCACCTCCTTTCAAGTATTACCTGAGTAGCTGATAAAAAGATTTAAAAGGATTAGCTAAGAAATGGCTCACTGAAGGATAATGAGAGATCTGGTATTTAAATTACAGTTCACTCAAGACAGCATTGTGATGTATTACTTGACATTCTCAGAGATAAGATAGATGTGAGGATAACCCACGGTAGCTAAAACTCCATCAATAGTCAAAATAGCCTCTTTTTTGTAAATCCAAACTCCCTGGCTTTGATGAAAGGTAATATCGGAAAAGATTGCCCAAAGTGAAGAATCTATCCTGTCAAACAAGATAAATCACCGTGATATCCAACTAAATAGAAGGCGTATGGTTGATGCTCTGTGTTTGTACACACAAGTCGGGAAGAAAAAAATTCAAATGCACCAACGAAGGAATCGAAGAATTTAACCCATACTTGGAATCGACCATGCGACACATACAAGGATCATTAAGCAATTTAAGAACATATTTACTACAGTTTCTCTTATCGGAGATTCCGATTCTGAAGGCTGCGTTCTTTTCCTTTAGACTCGATTAGAACATTTACTCTTTTTCTTCAGTGGAAAGAAAGAAAAAAAGAGAGAGAAAAGTTGCACGATTTAGGTGACTGGATACTTTAAAAGAAGTGTACTACCCGTAGTATTTCAAGATTGTTATTTAGCCAAGTGATGATGCTTGAAACAGCAATTTGGACATAAGCATTGTTCCATCTTAATCCTGTAAAATTAATACAACTTTCTACCTCTGCGATTAGGTGATACAGAAAGCGTTATAGCCATATAACAGTCTGAAAGGAAAACGCTATATCGCAATGAAAATTAACTTTAATAGCGAAATAGTGAATGTTTAAAACAAGAAAAGATGATTTTATACAAAATAATTTCCATAATTGTTTAAAAAGCTTAGAACAAAAACGATAAGAAGGGAAACTAGCAGAAATTAAAAATTAATCGGTAGCAAATTAACATAATTTTCACATTTGCAAAGTAAATATCGTTTTTCCTACTTTCTGATGATTTTTAGCTCAAAAGGGCGTTAGCCGAATAGGCTGTTAGTCTCGAAACGGGATTTTGAATTTTCTATTGTAAACAGCGTATCACTTTTCAAATCATTACCTCCAAATATTATCGTCTTGTATTGCTTTTAAAAAATTAACTAATGAAGAATCAGCAGGTACGTATGTATGTATGTGTGTTTCTTGCACTGTGAGAAAACGATGGTACCTAGTGCCATCAAATTTTGAATAACGTAGTCCTGCACCTGAATATGTGCACCTGAAAGCCCGAATTTTACAATTCGAGCTTTATATTTCGTATTTTGTAAAATTTTAATAAATTTTTAATAACAAACTCAAAGATTTGAAATCGAGCAGTGCCAACATTGTACGGAATAAAACATTATCTCTAGAGCTCAAGACCGTCTGTTGGGAAATTTAATATACTGTTTTTAAGTATCCTGTGATTTTGCTTTGAATTGAATTTTATGTGGCGTTAGTGCGAAGAACTTGATATTTAATAAATAAAGAAAGTTTATAATAAAAGGACAAAAAACGTTTTGCAAGCCACTTTACTAATGCCAACACTTGACATGCATCGAGAATTCTGAAGACATGCTGCTGTGCAAGTTTTAAAACATTTGCGATTTTCTTGTTGAACTGTATGAGGCGTAAGTATGAAGAAAATGATGCTTAATAATGAAACTAAAAATGTCGCATTTATTGCAAAAAAGGAATTAATTGCTTTGAGATAATCTAATACTGCTACAAAAATACAGGGTGTTTATAAAGTCCCGGACCCATTTTGATGTTTAATAACTCATAAAATAACGAAGATATAAACAAACTTGTGGCATTTATTGATGGAATAACTTATATATTTTCCTTTTCAGGTTTGAATATCTTTATTTTTGTAAATATCGTCTGCGTGTGTGGTTAATTTCAGATAATTTCATTTTCCAGTCTAAATTTCTGTACTTTTCTAAATATCGTCTGCTTATTAATTGCATTTTTCTCTTTTTTGTTTTTGGTAACTATTGCCTATTATTATAGGCCTAGGAGGATGGCCTTTTCAACAGATATGCTAACGAGGATAGAAGATGATGCTGAATTTCTGAAGCTCATAATGTTCTCCGACGAAGCATTCTTTCATCTTTCTGGCATTGTTAATCGCCATAATGTGCGCATATGGGGATCTGAAAACCCCCATGAATACCGTGAGGCACAAAGGGATTCTCCAAAGGTTAATGTGTGATGTGGACTAATGCACGACCGAGTCATTGAGCCTTTCTTTTTTACAGAAAAGACAGTCTATTCAGTCGTATACTTAGACATGTTGGAAAACTTCCTATTTCCACAACTAGAAGAGTTTCAGCCACATGTCTTTTTGCAACAAGATGGTGCACCACCTCGTTGGGGTACCATCGTTCGTAGTTCTTTGAATGACCATTTTACAGGAAGATGGATTGGGCGAGGAAGTCCAATTCCTTGGCCACCCAGATTACCTGATATAACGCCCCTGGACTTTTTCCTTTGGGAATTTGTAAAGGACAACGTTTACAGGAGGAGAGTGTCGAACATTGATGGCCTAAAAGCCAGAATTACAACCGCAATAGCCTCTGTGGATGCAGACATGCTTGCCGGTACCTGGCGTGAAATTGAATATCGACTTAATATTCTCCGTGCGACGAAGGGGGCACACGTGGAAGTTCATTGACAAGGGTCATGAAACTTTTTGAGTCTATCTAACCATTTATGTTATTAATTTTAATCTATCTTTGTTATTTTATGGAGTTATTAAACATCAAAATGGGTCCGGGACTTTATAAACATCCTGTATTATTACTAGAGAAATCTTACCACCTTTTTTTTACAAACTTTTTCATAAAATCATCCATGGAACATGTGGAAGAAAAAGAACTGAATAGACAAAAAATTAGTAATACAGTACCCATCATATAAAACCCAGACCATGTTTTACGGCTATGTTCAACATTTAAGTGGAATAGAAAAAGGAAAAGAAATGCGAAAAACATAAATTGAAAAATAAATTTAAATGCGTAATACTTCTCGTTACTTTTTAATAAGAAAGTTTAGGGTTTTTCAAGAAGAAACAATTTCCGGTTATTCTCAATGATATCGCACCTCGAAACCAGTCTTATGCGCGTTTCACAATATACGCAAGAACTTTTTTTAAATACAGTGTCTATTGTTTTAAAAGTTTGTATAATCTTTGAAATGTAAACGCAACTCATCTGTAAAAACTAATAAGTGCAGAAAATAAAGCGAGCCAATTCAAGCAGAAGTGTTACTGCAAAGAATTCATATTTTATGAATGGTAATCAAAAAGTTGCAATTTATATGAAGCAACCTGCATTAATGTTTTACAGAGAGATCTTATTCAGTAGCTTTGAGTTTCTAAAAGGGCATTATGATAAAAAACGCAAGTTGCTAAAGAAAATGTTGATATGTATAGTAAATTATAATAACTTCAGAACGATTACGAACTCATATCCGCTTCAAATGTTTTTTGCCGTCTAAAACGGCACTGTGCAATAATGTAACTTTTATAATCCTGCAATGTACTGCATGATAAATCTACTCATAAAATGTATAAGATAGATATTATAAAATTGATGACATATTGACTAAAGCAGGAAAACGCAGTATGAGAAACGCTCATAAGAATTGTACTAGATAGTGATGAAAGATTTAAAGATCTGAACTATTCAACTAGTGATTTAAGTATTTACCCTGAGAGAACAAGGCTATAAAATCCATAATACACAAAGAAAATTGTTTGCATTAACAGAAAAGGAGCCAAGGGATAACGATAGCTTAGTTTTTATCAAAAGGAATCATTTAAAGAAGAAAATGCTATATTTTTAATGATGATTTGGTGACATAATTATCAAAAATTACCACAAAAATTTTTGCGTGGTGGGAAAACTCCGAATGATAATCTAATGGTTTTATGCTAATGGCAAAAGACAATAAGAAATGAAATCATGATGACTTCCATATCAAAAGAAAAATATATTGTGTAAACTTTAATATGCTTTTCCATTACTGATGCTACAGCAAAAATCTGTTCTACGGAACTGAATTTGGATCAAACTCGTGATTTATATAATTCTATCCAAAAAATATGACAATCAGTCACCCTCTCTCTCTTTTTTTTTAAATCAAAATTTTCTTTTTCATATTTCCTTTTCATTTGAAAGACAAAAAATTTATTCTTTAGATATTCCGAAGTAATGCGTGTAAAAAATAAATTTTTTTCACATAATGTGTTTACGAGTATGCTTGTGTATATTGTGCCATTGATTATAAAACTGTTGACCATCAAGTTTAGACAGCATATTAGCAAATCTGCTAGATCAATGGAAAAATATTCACGTTCTAGGCTTGTTGATGGTATTAAAATTGCCGAGAAAAAGTATAATAATGAAAGAGGAAAATTGATGCGTACAAACACTAGTGTAATTTTAACTAAGTTAGGGTGTTTTAGAATATAAGTTAGTATACAGCATACGTGTAGTAATACAAACATAAGCATTACACAAAGGAAACATAGACTATTTAAAGAAAACATAAATAGAAATACAAAAGCAAAGCAGTACTATATCTCCTACGTAGAGTATATTTTATTTCTTTCTAAATCATATAAAGAATAATATTCAATCACATCGTAAAAAACGCTTGCACCCAGACGGAAGGAAAATAGCCGAATAAAATAACGAAATTATGTACACTACGAAAAATAAGGGAGGCCATTCTACTGGGCCGATTGGCGAAATTCAAACTGCGTTTTTCATGTCTCGAAAGCACGACTTAGCATATACATTAGATTTACATCTAGCACTTTTCTAATATAGGTATTTTATCACAAAATATAACTTTTTCTGAAATGACATGGCCTTTTTTCCCCATATTTCGGTTCTACGATTCAAATTATTCCTAGCTATTATATTTTATAATTTTTGGTGAGAAATTTATGCAGAAATTCGAAAATTTACCTTGGCCCATTTTTTTCAGTTTGCGTCATATATAAATCTCTCGGCGAACTTCTTAATTTATAGCAACCTATTTTCCTTTCCTTTTTTCTTCATACACGAGAGAAAAAAAAAGTCATCGTTTTTTATTTGCAAATAATTTCAAAAAAATCCATAAGCCATATTTGGCATTATTAACGCTTAAAAAAATGCCAAATTTCAAAATACGCCAATATGTAAATTCGTGTACATCTTCAAAAATTTTGAATAAAAAAATCTAATTTTTTGCAGGTGTACCTAGAAATACATTTACTTTAAGATGATGTTAAAAATTTTATAGGTTATAATACAAAAATGTTTTTCGAAAAATTTATAAAAATATTTAACAATACAAATTTTAAACATAAATCATAAAAAAATGGGCGAATTTTATTTGGAATGGACTTAAATTTCGAAATGTGAAAGGAAGAATCAAATAAGTTTAATAAAAATAGAGATATTAATAAATACATACCAAATTCAATTAACATGGAGAAGCTAAAATTATGAGAGCTAATTTATTAAAAACTACTCGTGCGATTTTTTGCAAAACTTGGCAGTTTGGCATAATTTGAGTCTTAGAAACGAAATATGGAAAGAAATTCGTATGTAATTTTTAAAAAAGTCTGATTTTGTGTCAAAATACTCATGTTAGAACAATGCTATATATAATTTTAATATACATCCTAAGTCGCGCTTATGGACATCAATAATTTTAATAAAGTGCCTAAACCACATTTGATGCTATTATCACTTTCAACAAATATGCCAAATTTCAAAACGCGCCAATATATAAATTCACTTATATCTTCGGAAATTTTAAATAAAAAACTCTAATTTTTTTTTGCAGATATGCTTACAAAATACATCTACTTTAAGATGACAATAAAAATTTTATAGATTATAATTCTAATTTTTTTTCGAAAAATTTATAAAAATTATTTAAAAATACAATTTTTTAAAATAAATCACAAAAAATGGGCGAATCATTTGAACGAACCTAAATTTCGAAAGGTGAAAGGAAGAATCAAATAAGTTTAATAAAAGAGAGAGATTAATAAATATATACCAAAGTCAATTAACATGGAGGAGTGAAAATTTTGAGAGATAATTTTGTCAGGACTTAGTGTTCTGTGCATCCTTTTTGGAAACATGGTAAATTCTGTAAAGGGTTCTTAACCTCCAATATTCAGTCCTGAACTGGAACAGGGAGCGGAAGGTACGCTATGTTCTGATGTAATTGCTGGGCTGGATAATAACTGCACGAGAAGGGATTTGAAATCCTCTTTTATTTAATCACTATTAAATACAAACTTCCCAATTCGGGAGAGATACAGAACGTAAAAGACCGCTCTTGGGTCGAACTTAACAATCAAATAAATTAAAATAAATACCTAAATAGAAATTAAATTAAACTTTGCTTCGCAGAGCAATTCGCGGAGATTGGCCTCTACCGAAAAGGGTGCGTAGCAAGGTATACTAAATACTACCGCACTTTAATTTGTTTTACAATGCAATCACGTGGTAAGCACTATGGCTTATAAAATTTAAACTGCTAGCTGGTCAGGCGAACGTTGAGCGGAATAACCGTGATCTGAGTCTAAGCTCTCACACACCGAGAGGTTTCTACCTCTGGCTTAAATAGTGCTTGGTTGTACTTCAAAATTAGCATAAGCTAAAAACGCGCGCTTCTTCTGACAGGAAGTTGAAACAGAGAGGAGATAGAAAAGATTTAAATTAAAATAAAACTTGGTTAGTTTAACTAAAACCTTACAATTTTTTAAAACCTACTAGAGCGATTTTTACAAAACTTGGCAGTTTGGCATAATTCGAGTCGTAGAATCGAAATATGGTAAAAATGTGGTACAAATATAGGTAAAAATTTGGTAAAATATTTTTAAATATGGTACATTTAAAAAAACTCCGATTTTGTATCAAAATACCTATATAAGAACAATGCTACTTATAAATCTAATACATATCCTAAGTCGAGCTTCTGAGACATGAAAAACGCAAGTTGAATTTCGTCAATCGGCCCAGTAGAACGGGAGATATAGAACTGTCCCCCCTTTTCCTCCCGCAGTGTACATAGGTTTGTCACTATTGAATATGATTCATGTTTCATACTCGTCCGCGCAAGGCCGATGCTTATCGCCGTAGCTACTACAATGTAAAATTTCACACAGATGATCATAATCTTTATTTTGATTAGCGTTTCTATAATCGGTTAAAAGTGTATTATGCTTTAGAGATGAATTGGACAACAGTTTGAACAGACAGAAACGTTGAAGAAGGATCGCATTATAAGGAATGCATGAAAGCGGGTTGTTAGTACATATGAAGTTGGGGTTCTGTTGCACTTGTAGAGTGCGGAGAGAGGCGTAGTCAGCGGTGTCACAAGAAGTGATGTCACAGAGACAACGTCACCAGAAGGAGGATCCTGTGGAGTGGAGTATTTCCTACTGGAGTATTTCCTATTTGTATTTCCTACTGGAGGAAAAGTGGACAGCTTCGAAATTTGATTTGTATAAGTGGCTTATACAAGCAATAATAAGTTTATGTTAACCGAGTGGCAACGGCTGCTATGGCTTACTCGACGACATGACAGTACCGCCTGTTATCCATTTTTGAATGCAAAGAAATTTGATAAAATTTCGTAACATTAACTTAGTTTCACACACTTGAACACGTACAATCATTTTTTAATATCATTCAGACTTCAAAGTGAATACTTATTTTTCTTATAATTTTAAGTCCTTCGTTGTTAGTAACGTTTGAAGTCCTTCGTTGTTAGTAACGTTTGAGTGGACAAATTTTTCATTACATCTGATATTACGTTTTCGAGATCGGGTTTTGCATTTCTTAAATATACCAAGATTTTTAATTTAAACATTTTATTTTACTACTCTTAATGATTACACATTCAATAATTGTTACTTAGTTTCTATTTTATAGTTCTAGTTTAATTTACACGATTTACAATCTTTCATTCTGTAATAGACTTACCACTATTGCCTCTAGAGTTTCATATCGTTATTAATTCATTTGTATTGTTAATCTTTGTAATTTTCCGCAGATTTATATATTTCCCTATAATTTTTAATGTTATTTATATCTGAATACATATTTTAAGCTCTTTGATATTACCAATATTTAGTTTCGAACTTCGATTAGTTATAAGCCAGCTTAACACATTTTGAATTCTTAAAATGAAGTCTCAACATTCTTACGTAATTTTAGAACCATACCGACTGTTTCATGAACTCATTCACAAATTTTTTTTTCTACTTCTAACATTTAATACCTCTTAATTCAGTATTTTTTGTTCAGTATTTAACTGTTACCGCTTAATTCAGTATTTTAACTACTCACACAATTGTTTTTACATTTTAGGCGAAATCATGACTGCGATAATTTACCTCACTGCGTTTTACACACGCTAAATAATCACGGGCTATACCTGCCCTCATGAATAACTTTTAAGAGAAACTAGCATTTTTTTACCTCACATGTAAATAGTAGTTCCTAAAACCAACATTTATTTTGAATACGACCACATTTAAATCATCACTGTTCAATTGTTTTACTCAGATGCGTCTCCATTAACATCATTTTAACGCTTTACTTTTCACTCTACCATATCATTATCTTAATCTTTTTAATTGCTTTTAATTCTAACTTATGATCGTATCTGCTGTTAATATCAATGAATTTTTATATAAAAGTCCACTTACACAACGCTGACCATGAAAAGCGTTGAATGACTTATATAATATGTAGGAACACAGACCATAATTTTCAAGAATGACTTAAATATTCCCTAAATTCTTGGAATAGCAACTATATTTTATATAGTCATATGAAAATTTCGTATGTTCAACAAATTTCTGAAAAGACAGTAGGAATTTTATTATTTTACTATAAGAATGTTCTGAATTAAGCGAAAATGTGTTTACAATTTTTGGAAATGCATAGAAGCTTCCTGTCATTATACTTATATCTGTAATTATGAAAACGCTGAACGTTATTTATGCAACACCTTTTACTGGAAAGGTGTTTGTACTTCATTAAATGGGTATTATTAAGAAATATTAGATTTAATAAACAAGCTTCTGAATTATGGTGTCACGAAAGTTCAATTAGGAAAAAACAGCGTACATTTTGGAGACTATCTTTTACTGTTTCTTTCTTTGGATCCTTCTGTAAATATATGTTTTGGTAATGGTTATGTTGTCTAAAGTTATGTATGCCTTTAGCAAGTCTTCGTAGTATGCCTTCGTTCGTAAAAAAATGCATTGGTAAATAAATTAATGAAAATTAGCATTCATGAATGGAAGTCATGTTTTACATCAGGTGAAAATAATATTCTGAATCTATATGTTTAAAGCACATACAACCCATAATGGTGTTATTAACATTATAAGCTTGTAAGGTATTTCTCCAGCCTTCTTAGCATGCCTTCGTGGTGTAATGGTCAGGACAATCGGTGCGTGTTCGAAAGGTCCAGGTTCGAATCCCAGAGAAGGCGTAGCTCCTTTTTCCCGTCTCCTGCTTCAAAAACATCCTAAGTTTCTACAGCTTAATTCCGTCATCACAAAGATCGTCACGTATGGAGCTGCGATGTGGGTCCTGCCAATGACGAAAAAAAAAGAGATTGCTAACATTCATACAGCGATAGTTCATGCTAAATATCACGCGTGACTTTCGAACCTCCTGCTCAGCCCTGAATGTCTTGGCAGACATTTTGTCACTATGTCTTCAAGCAATCGATGAGGCTATTTACTCTTCAATCCTTCAACTCAGAGAAAGCATCAGCTTCGAAAATTTCATCTATTCTGCAGACGATTACGAGCAACGCCATCCTCTATACAAAAGACATCCGACCGATCCCCGTACCAAAATAAAAATCCAAAAGAACACTGATCCAAGAAACAAAAGAATTGAAGCCTACACTGACGGATCAAAAGTCGAGGGAAAATTTGGATGTACAGCATTCTTTCCAATCCAACAACATGTAGACTATCAGATAAATCAGAAAGGTAGTTAAACTACTCTGATAGCATACATCAGGCGGAACTCTGAGCAATAAAAGCTGCATCAATATTGGGTCAGTAAAAAATTTCTCCAAAATATCCGTTAACTCAGACAGCCAAATAGCCATACTCCTCATCCGAAATCCAGATAATCATTCTCACCTGGCACGTGAAATTAATCAAATCTCTAAAGGTCGCTATGCTGAAATAATCATAACTTGGATCAAACGACACAGCGGCAACTTTGACAACGACTCCGCCGACAATTTAACAAAAGAAGCAGCTCTTTTCCAGGAAGGCGAGTTCTTCACCATGAAGCTTCTGAAATCACAACTGAAACAAATCCTAAACAAACATCTAAGCCACGAGTGGCAAGAAAAGTGGAATAATGCAACAACAGCCCGTCACACTAATCAATTCTTCTCAAAATCGGCACAGAAATCAGATGATTCGTGTCCTTCCTCATGTTACCTCACCTCTCGTATTAAGATTATTTAGATATATTAAGATGACCCATATTAAGATTATTTTCTTAAAAGCAACGTCTCTAATAGGGATAGTTGCGTCTGTGGAGTGGAAGGGAATGCAGACCAATACCTATTGCTCTGCTCTTTCAGAAACCCACCAATCTAAATCTTAACTTTAAAACACTGGTGATATCTCAACGCCACTTGTAAACGCAACGTCTCTAATAGGGATAATTGCGTCTGTGGAGTGGAAGGGAATGCATTGCTCTGCTCTTTCAGAAACCCACCAATCTAAATCCTAACTTTAAAACACTGGTGATATCTCAACGCCACTTGTATCCAAAAATCATGAAAATACAGCAAAAGCTCCGTGCTCTAGAATTTTACCTATGCCAAATGACACTTTAGAACAGAAAAACGAAAAAGCGGAAAGAGCAATGACTCAGCTACATCCCAATATTTGAATCCGAACAACATCAGCAATTTCCATAATGTTTCAAACATCAAACATATACTGAGCTGAGCTCATGAACTTTATTTATGAGCAGTGGAACTTTGGATTGAAAGATATGAGCTCAAAACCGTCTTACCTGTAACAAATATCCTCCCGTAACAATATATTAGCAAAATCAAATCCCATATCTTTATCTACCTAAATAAAATTGCAAACCTTCTAATGCACTGATCTCCCAAATATCAATGCTACTGTACTTATGTAATTTAATACTGCAATGAGTAAACGAAATATTTTGTATTATATTATGCAACTTTGCCTAATTTTATGTTATTATCTTCTTCTGTTTAAATGTAAAAATTCCGATGTATAACTTCAATGTTCCTTAAGCGAAGAAGCATACATTCAATTCCAATTTTGCATTCTAGCTGGTTAGCGTATTGCGGCAATACCTGTTACGCCTCTGGTGCTCCATGCATTCTTGCCTATTTACCTGTTTATAACAGTATATGGCTTCTAAACTGAATAAAAATATCAAGTGTATTTTCAAATAATTTTTAAAACTTGTGAAATACGCACTTAAAGTCGGAAATCCCGAAGGATGAGTAACTCGTAACGCATGGTATCTCCTCCTTATCTCAAATCTAAAATAGCTTGAGGTATGTTTAGACAGATGTGTTCAGCATGAGAATGCTATTTTGAAACGAATAATTATGAAATACTAACTTTTCAATTCATGAGTATAGTTTGAAGAATTTTGAAATAAAATGTAAGTGAAGTGGGCTTGTGAGTTAGGATGGTATTGAACAAATAATTACAAACAAATAATATTAAAGTTATACTTAAGAACTAAAAGTGAAAGCAATTAAAAAGGTGACAATGGTATGTTAAAGTAAAGCATAAAGTTATAGGGCGTATCCTCATGCGATGACTGATCACCTTTTGTCTTCATTACGAACATTTTGATAGCCGAATGATACGTTGATAAGCCATTAGTATGCATTAATTCGATCTTCCAGAGGCTCTGCCGTCTGTGAAAGTCCGCCGCAGTGTTTTGTTAATACAAGACACTGCTCGTCCTCATATTGCTGGTCTCTCAAGGACTTGCTTCCCAACTGTCGATATCCCGCGGTGGTCAACCGCATCGCCAGACCTATCCCCAACAGAGAACGTTTGGAATGCTAGAGGCCGCTCTGTCAAGATTTCATCCCTTTCGAAAAATTTGCAAGAACAATAAGATGGAGTCCGTTTTACACGGGTAAAGAGGGACCCTAAAATTCGCATATGTTAGAGACCTCCTCTACGACTCTATGTTACGGCATGTAGAAGTCCGTTAGAAATGACGGTGACCCAAAGTCGTATTGAGAGTTGCAGTTTTCATAAGCCGTATACAATAAAATTTGTTAAATAGCACTCTCATTTTTTAATTATTTACTATTGTTGATGCTTACTAATTTCTAAATAACATTTCAATCTCACACTTTCACCTAGGTACAATTATTTTTTTTTATTTTGACGATGAGGGTACATAGCTATTTATCTATTTCTATTTATTTTTCTATCTATCTAGCTCTCTCTCTCTATATATATATATCAATCTCACACTTTCATCTAGGTGCAATCTTTTTTTGACGAGGAGTGTACATACCTCGCTCTCTCTATATATACATATATATAAATGACTCTAGGCATAAAAATTCATCCAAATACCTAGATGAATTTATCAAACGGGATCTTTGAGTATGTGTGCATTCAAACACATAATCACTTTAATTAACTACTGGTTATAAAATTAAATTAAATTCTTTCTTGATGGCTACTATTAGGAAATTCTTAAATTTATAAAGCAAAGTGATTTCTAATCATAATCAAAATGGAAAATTCTGACTCAAAATGTTTTTTAACCTCTGAGCTAAAATTTTCAATTCAATTAAAAGACAGTTGTCCCGAGGTGTCTAATACAATATACTGCACTTTTATTATTTGACTGTGATAAACACTTAGATTATTATTACTAATTCGAAACGGACACAAGGCTTATTCTTCTAAAGACTGCATTTCCTCTAAATAAAAGTATATTACTCTTGGCTGAACTGTAAGTGTACATTATCAGTAAAAGAGGAAATAATGCAGATGAATTACAAGCTAAGAGATTATTTGATCAGTCCGTAAATGCTTAAAAAAAATGAGCAAAAAATTTGAAAAAAAAGTACTCAGAAAGCTCAGCAGGCGTAAAGCATTTACAAAATAACCTTGATTCGATTTACACAGTGAAAGTATCTGGAAGTAAAAAAAGTGTCCAAGTGAATGAAAACAAAGAGAAATGAGAAACTTCACACTGCCTTAAATTATTTTATTTATTTTATTATTTTTTATAGTGTTTAAAGTTAGCGGAAAATATACATCATTAGCCATGCGTGATTCACTCTACATCCAAAAGAAAAAGAATTTAATTGTTTTATTTATTTATTTCCATTTCTTTAAAATCTCTTCGAAGAACAACAAACATTAAGGTGTGCGCGATTGCACAATGTTGTGTATTCTGAGCGGAATAAAAACGCATCAAATAAAACTCATTTTTTTTTTACTGTCGGTAAAGTTCTGTGATGGGAAAGTTCTTTTATATCGAGGTCACTGCAGACAGGTTTTGTGAATTGCGCAAGATCCTTTCTTATTCTATGATCAGAAATTTTTATCTCAGAACAACTTCTATGAAACAACGAAATATGTAAAATAAACAAAAAAAATTCCTGAGTCGAAAGTTTCTAGCAGAGAATCGTGATGGCAAATTACTTAAAAGAATATGTTAATAATGTATATACAAATAACTTAAATTATCATTGGACAACTTGTCAATACATTTCAGTCTAAATGATTATTTTATAAATCATTTATAAACACATCCGAAATTCAAATGCTGGAAAAAAACCCTTCAATTTAATTAAATGTAGAATGTAATTAAATATCTATGCTTCAGTTACATGGAATGCAAATTATCTAGACCACTCGAGTTTTCTAAGACAAATAAATGTGAAAATATTTTACATGTTTCCTATTTTTTGTCGATTTAAATAATATATATACTATATGCAAAATATAAAAGTATTATACTCGAATTTTAGATTCACATTTCAAAAGTAGACAATACTTAAACATTTTAGAAGACATTAAACTAATTTAATGGCTTCCTAGTTATAAATAAATAGACTACGCAATTTCTTTTACGCAAATAAAAATAATTTCGCTATTTAATTCAGTTTAATAAAAATTCAGTCAAGATTGTGGGGTTAATTTTAATGTTCGTACATAAATAAAATTTAATTTTAATAGAAATAAAAATAATGGCATTCGAGAAAATAAAGGAGATCTTTTGGTTTAATTTGGTTAAAAAAAAGAGGTGCTTTGGATTTTGTTTTACAAAAATGAAAATATTTTCAGAATTATATGATCTTTTTTAACACGAGATGTAAAGTTATCCGCTATTCCTTGAAACAGTGTAAAAATTCATCATAAATAAACTATCCTACTTGTTTTCTTGAGCTGATAGTTGCTGTTGCAACTTTTCTCGCGTATTTCTCAAATTCTTAACATATCTGTCTTTTCTAAAACTGCTTTACATTTATGCTTTAAAGAGAAGATTTTCTTCATTTCGTCCAATATGAACACCGATCATTTTTTTTTCTTTTTGGTCCAAAGGGGCTTTGTCCCTGAAGAAATATTGTTTTCGTTTTATGATTTTGCGTCGGAAACATTAGAAGTCTAAATCACTTTTCAAACTGTTGCCACAAAATATTGCAGCTCTATATTATATTTAAAGAAATTAAATAATGAAGAATCTGCATAAATGTATATATATTTCTCCAATTGTGAAAAACAACGGTATATAGAGCCATCCCATTTTGAATAACGTACGTTTCCACCCGAAATATGGGCATCTGGAAGCCCGGATTTGGAATTTGTTTTAATACTACGTGATGTTTTACGTGAGAATTTGTTAAGGATATTTTGGTTCAACTTGTGCACCGTATTAAGAGATCAGAAACGTCTGAATCGTATCGTTGTGTTCGATAGTGACATGCGTATAGGACGAAGCGGATCAACATCGTGATGTTTGCTGTCTCAGCAAAGGTACAGCTTTTATGAAATACGCAGATAACTCTTAAAGTTTTTAGACAAACAAAAATTAAATATGATAGATACAAATTTTGTGCATTATATTACGTGAAAAAAATTCCACTGTTCAGGCTGTAGTATTGTTTCGGAAACTGTTGCAATAAAACGTAAACGTCGTTGCCGATTTCCATTGAACTTTTACAGGATCACTGATAAACAAACAATTATGAATTATTCAGTAATGATAATAAGACGTCCCATTGACGTATGGTTATAACATAGACTGTCCGAATTAAAAAACAGCAACTGTCAATTTGCCAGCATTATTGACTTTTGTTGGTGAGCATTCATCTTCAAAGATTCTATGTGCCAATGGTCTTTTATTCTCGAACTCATAATATCATACAAAAATTTCGTCCCTTGTCTACATTAAAGTTCTCTTGAGGAGACCATTCAGATATTTTCAAATGCTAATCCATATGTGCATGCTTTGCACCGTCGTCAGATCTCACAGAATACATGCGCACCAAAGTTCCAGAGCAGAAATGTGTCCGTTGAATATTTCCCGCTTGCGTTCCCAAATCGTTATGCGAATATACAATTGTAGTTTTTAAAACCTGAAAACTCATGTGTGCGATGTTATCGTAATGCGATGATTTCCAGGTACTTTATATTTTACCGCAGTGTTTTCGATGACAATGTTTTTAAACTGCGAAGTTTCTGAAGCGCTTTATTTTCGACTACGATATTTTGTACCACGATGTTTTCGAACTGCGATGTTTTCTCTTTGCTTCCTTTACTCCCGTGATTTTTTGTACCACGACGTTTTAGCAATGCGTTGTTTTCTCTGCAAAGTTTTCATCCGCGATATTTTTGCCGCGATGTTTTCGGCTGTAACCATAAAATTTAACTGCTAATAAATTCAGAACAATGCAAGCTGGATTAGTCATAATAATAATCATTATTAAAGCAGGTAATTATGATACAGTAAAAGTATGCCAAATAGGACATTACACAAATATATATATACAGGGCGAGCTGCTGACGGATCGGAGAAAAGTAACAAAACGATTTCGTGTTATAAAGCATTTCCAGGCTGTCAGCAGTACTCTTAGCAATGTTAGTACAGTCTCTAATACTGCTGAGGTTATATTTATTCCTATTTGAGGGCAATCATACAGAAAGTCGTCTCTGTCACCAGTACTGCCACAATTACATTCATCGCTGCCTCTGAGGCCAAATCTGCGAAGAGAGGACATGCCTTTTCAGATATTGCGTGAGTTGTGATGAGCCGCTATTTAATTTCTGGTTTACTTTTGGATAAAATTATGCAATCTTCTGCCCATGGTACGCAACTTCCAGTAGTTTTGCCATTATTTATTTCATTAATTCAAATCTGAGAGTAGTTTTCAGATGCGAGTTCAGAAGGGGCACATTGATGCTACTCATGTGGAGCTCGTCAACTGTGCTTTTCGCAATGACATCTGCTGCTTCGTTTCCTTTAATCCCGGCATTAGCGGGAATCCACTGAAGCTTGCCTCTCAGACTTGTAGAAGTCGAAATGAATTGTTTCTGGATGGCTTCGACTATCGGATGCCTAATGGCTTGTAAGCTTGACATTGAATCTGGCTGTATTACTCTGTACTTTCCATTCCTAAGAGTAAGGTCCAGATCGTTTTTAAGACTGTAATTTGTGCTTGTAAAACTGAATTATTGAGATGAAGCTTCTTAGCCCAGGAATGAACTACGAGGTCACCATGCATCGCAGGCCAGGCACTGCTGCTACCGAATTCTCCTTTAAAGCCATCAGTATAGATTGCTATCGATTGCAATGCAAGTGAAGGAATACAGCTTGCTACGATAGCAAAGTCAACAGGGTGGCAAGGAGAGTGAACAATGTGATTCTTGTAGTGCAAGGATATATATGTTTTATTCCAAAAAGTAATTTTTTTTTCATTTTGGCAGCTCTCACTACAGCAGTCAAGCAGCAATAAGTGATCTCTATTTCAAAATGATAGTCAGAATACAGAGCTAGAACGGCGTCGGCTCAGTAGATGTAGGACCACCGCGGACAGCGATGCACGAAGAAACACGTCTAGGCATAGAGTCAATAAGAGTGCGGATGGTGTTCTGAGGGATGGCTCTCTAATCCCTTTCAACCATTTGCCACAGACCGTCTTCTGAACGAGGCAGGGGCAGAGTCTGCAAACGGCGTCCAATCCCATCTCACACATGACGTGACAGGTAAGGAGAGTACGGTGACCAGGGAAGCATCTGTATACCTTGCAAAGCATGTTGGCAGATGCGAGCACTGTGTGGTCGGGCGTTATTCTGCTGAAAAATTACATTAGGCAGCCCCTGAAGGTAGGGATTGGCACCGGTCGCAGTACATTATCCAAGCATCGTTGTGCCGTCATAGTGCCCTGAATACGAACTACAGGTGACCTGGAATCGTAGACAATAGCGCCCCAAACCATTATGCTACGTTGTCGCTCAGTGGGGCGTTCCACAGTTACTGCCGGATTAGATCTGTCTCCATGTCGACGTCACACACGCATGCGGCGACTGTCACTGGATAAACAGAAGAGTAACTCATCTGAGAACACAATGTTTCGCCATTCTGTCATCCACATCGCTCCAGTCCAACACCATTTTAAACGTTGGCGTCTATGCTGTGGGGTCTTGGCAGTCTTCTTAACGGACGTCGTGAATGCAGGCCACGTTCAACTAATCGACGGGAAATATTTCTCGTAGAAACGGAAACATTCAGGGTATTTTGCACATGCTGCAGAATCGTGGTACAAGTGACTTGCGGAACCGCCACAGCTTGTCGGCGGATACGTCGATCCACGCGTGCTGACGTCACTCTGGCTACACCTGCACCCCTGCTTCTTGTCACATTCCTTTGTTCCAACTATGTTCGCTATAGCCGATGCACCGTGTTCGCATCCATGTGGGTATCAGTTGCGATTTGACGTAAGGACCAACCCGTTCTTCCTAGTCTGATCACCATACCCCTCGTAAAATCGCCTATCTGCTGGAAGTGCCTTCGTTGACGGCGGCCTGGCATATCTGTCCTATTACACGTATCCTCCGGGGCAAAAACCAACTTTCTTACTTCACGTGCGTCCGAGAGCTGCGCATTTCACATCATTGGCATAACTCAGTGACGTGCGTCTAATCTAAAATTTACATTAATTTCTGACCACTCCTTCTTGGTGTTGCATTTTCAATTTCGAGCAGTGTATTGTTCGAGACACTGAAGCCTCATATGGAGACCCCAAGAAGTGCTGTGTGCTCAGCCACGGTGGCATTTCATGCCTTGAGCATCCGTGAGGAGAGCCCCAAGTAGGAGCTGTTATTCTCTGCATTTTGTTGGACAGTTTGTGCAGCCTTTCTTTGAAGTCCTTGATGTTAGAAAGCCAAGAAAATCCGTCGTCTAAAATCACATTCAAGCGGAAATATTTCAGTAACTAAAATAAATGAGGCGTCTCACAAATTAATATACATTCCTACCATGGAAGTCTATGCGCCTTGCTATCCAGTTAATTTCACTTTTCTGGTAACATATTCGCATTATTGCTAATGAAATGGAAACCACATTTGAATTTTGTTGTTTTGAGACACTTCATAGATTCATGCCTACAATATAGCAGCGACATGTCACATAAATACTCATTCCGTATGGAAACATTTTTAGTGTTATCCTGGTAAAAAAAGCGAAAAACGTTTTTGATTTTGTCTTTAAAAGTATAAACTTTAGGGTCGATTGCAAAGTTTATTTATTATTAATTTTTAAAACGTTTTACAGAATTATTAATCAATCTGTGCAGTAACTGCAAAAGAAAAAATAATATTCCTTCACTTCAGTCGTATTATGCGTTTGAATAACATGGCATCGGAAAAAATAAAGTAAAAATAACCAGTAAAGTATTTGGAATTTTTACATTCAGATGGGCTGTTTTACTATTATGGTTTATGTTTGAAGTTCTACTCTATCTCTACATAGTAAACAGTAAGCAATTAATATTAAACTCTTAAAGTACCCTTACCAATTATGTCCTCACTTAAGTCGGCAGAATTTTAAACATGACCATTTTGCGATTTTAGAAGTTGTCTTTGCCTACATTTATTTCTGATTCCCTTATGCAATAAGAGTAACAAAAGCACCTTATAAGTGCGAGTGCACAAAAATTTCCAGATACTTTGATTTACATGTACTGAGCTACGTTCTAGACAAAATTACATGTATTTATCTTAAATGTAATAATTTGCCTATTTACTATTGAAAAGGTGTCTGCATTTTGAAGATAACTGTAATTAATAAAACAAATTATATAGCAATTTGAATCTGGAATAACTACGCAATATATTTTCGGTTAACCAGCCAAAAAACATTTCATTCCTCTCTATCAGTTTCAGGGGTAAAAGATATAGATTGCTGCTTAATTAATTATTTTGCCAAACAAACAGACTGAATACTACTGATTGCGGTAGGATATTGACTCGCACAAAGTTATAAATCAAAGTTGCAGAGATAAAAACCAAAGCAAGTGAAACTAAACCAAAATATGCTGCTGGCCATCCAAAATGCAGCCCCATGAAAAACAAGAGCTATTAAAAGACATATTTGTTCAACAAATATTGTATGGTAACGAGAATGAATTTATTAGAATTACGGTACTGCCCCATGTTCAGAACACGAAGAAATCATTATTTTGGATGAAAATGATGGATGTTGGCAGGTGCGAGCACTCTGTGGTCGGCGTTATCCTG
>KK112050.1:14430-30465 GCA_000611955.2 Stegodyphus mimosarum | reverse complement strand
GCCTGCTGAAAAATTGCATTAGGCAGCCCCTGAAGGTAGGGGATTGCCACCGGCCGCGGTACATTATCCAAGTACCGTTGGGCCGTCATAGTGCCCTGAATACGAACTAGAGGTGACGTGGAATCATGGGCAATAGCGCCCCAAATCATTATGCCACGTTGTCGCGCGGTGGGGCGTTCCACAGTTACTGCCGGATTAGATCTGTCTCACGTCGACGCCACACACGTATGCGGTGACTGTCACTGGATAAACAGAAGCGTGACTCATCTGAGAACACAATGTTTCGCCATTCTGTCATCCACATCGCTCCAGTCCGGTACCATTCTATACGTTGGCGTCTATGCTGTGGGGTCAATGGCAGTCTTCTTAACGGACGTCTTGAGTGTAAGCCACGTTCAATCAATCGACGGGAAACGGTTCTTTTAGGCACGGGAACATCCAGGGTATCTTGCACATGCTGCAGAATCGCAGTACAAGTGACTTGCGGGACCGCCACAGCTTGTCGGTGGATGCGCCGATCCACGCGGGCTGACGTCACTCTGGCTGCACCAGCACCCCTCCTTCTGCCCACATTTCCTTGTTCCAACCATGTTCGCCAATATTTTTGATGATAAACGTGAATTTGCATGCCGACTCAGCCAGTCGTCCTGGCGTAATTTGAGTGTTTCATCTTCTAAACGGGCTTTCTTGGGCCCGTTTAAATCTTTTCATTCATACACGGTCTTAGGGTTATGGAATTAATCATACCACCATGTTAATTAAAGTCCATTTCATCAGACGAATACTTCTCTTGCGGAAGTAAAATTTTTCTGGACGTCAGATTTATTCTTTACTTCGGGCTGGGATGGGATACTATGTTTCCAAACTACATTCGTAGGGGGTTTCATCACTAGAAGCAATCCGTGTTCTAGACTTAGAATGTGAGTCCTATAATTCTCCCTCGTAAAATGTATCGCTCGTGTCGAACCGTAACTAAGTGTGGGAATGCAGCACGAAGGGTCTAGAGTGCTTTCAGCAGAGATCTTGGCTTTTCCGTCGGGGTATTTGTTGAGCAGAACGTAATTATATTTTTCGTGGGTGAGTGCTTCATTTTTTAATTTGCTGCAGCGTAGGAGTCCAGGGCTGGGCGGCGACTGACGTCCCTGAAAAACTGTAGGTAAGTCCATCATCATCCTCGAAGGCGCAGCAAATTCGAACTGGTACGTATTGCCGTCCGTAAATATTCAGGTTTAAGGGCTGGAAGGAATAAGCATACAATTCCGTAAAGATGGAATCTGCTTTTCTTTGCCATGAAAATCTTTTAAATACGACAGTTTTAACTGGTCGTCAAATTTGTTTTCAGTCATAGTGAGTATGCTAAGAGTTAAGAATGACTGCCTCGAAGTACAATCGTCTAAGATTTACAATGAAATGAGGAATCTACCCTCCTACACCCGCGAAAAAACGTTTTCCTTTGTCTGAAAAAACGTTGATAAGGTAACAGGCCATGACATAATCTTTCAGCATTTTGATTGATTGAAAATGCTCTTAATTATGTGCAAGAGGTTCTTTCTTCTTTCCTTGTCCCGCCATCTTGTGTTTTCCTTGAATCTGCCATTTTCGAACCAAAGCATACACAGATATGATATGCGTGATGTCATCCACCGCAAAGCAAACCCTTGAACACGTTCTTCAGATTTAGGAAAGTAAGGTTTTTCTGCAGGATGTGTAAATATTCTTCTAATTCGAAGTTTATTTCCGAATGACATAGTCTATAAGACGTAAATTTACAGGTAGAGAAATAGTGAAGGTTAACTATCCAGGAAAGTTTAAGCGGTAATTACACAAAATTAATTATACTGCAATTCCCTATAAAGCATGATTCGATTAAAAGAAATATGACTGCAAACACCTCCTTTCAAGGTTCTGAGAGTGTTTCGATTGTAAAGAAAGATGTGTGTGTTTCGAAACAAAATTTCAACGGCGAAATAATTTTATCACTCCAAAGAAAAGATTTTGGACTGGAATTCGTACCGGAACGTGTTCTATTGAGAAAAGAAGATTTTCTTAAACTGGACTCAAAATATAGCGAAATATGTGCCGCCATGAAGGAAACTCTTATTTCTAAAACTCTTAACTATTTTGTGAGAAAGCAGTTGGTTGGTGATATACATTTTGAACATGAATATGCTGGTGATCCAGACCGTTTAAATGAATTTCATAAACTGCAAGACTCTTTGTGTAAGTGTAGTGAAAAATTTCTTTCTAACAAAATTACAGAACTTTTTTTTTGTGTGTGTTTTGGTTTCCATGTAGGTTTTAACAATCAACTAGGACATGAATGCTCATCAACAAGTCGTGCCGAAAAAATTTTAAAATTATTTTGACCAAGCTTTGTTTACAGTTAATTGGGCCGAGATAGCAAACAACTTTATTCATCCAAATGAATGTAATCCAAATTTTAGTAAACTAATTATTATTGATGACTTTTTTGATGTTATTAATATAAATGATGTACTGACTAATGTTCAAAGTTTGTATGTAGGCGAAGAAATTGATTTGTTTAAAGATTTATTGAATAGTACATTTTGAAAAGAAATAAATACCAGGTCTTTTAAATTATTTTTTGTTTGCATTTTCTTTTGTGTCAACAAATTTCTTGTAATTTTTTTTAATCTTGTTCAGGTTTTGTAATGACGTAAGACAAGATTTTACATTTCATCGAAAAACCATGCAAAAGTTAACTGCTCCTAATGAGTGAATTTTCTTAGCGTGTATATGGGTATTGGATATTTCATTGCATTTTTCCTCCTATAACACTTAGGACTAATCTACTATTACGTCGCTTAATTATGCTTATCTTTTAAAAATCCTAATTGAAAGTTAATTAAAGCTAAAATTAGCTTGAAATAAATATTAAATGTATCTGAAGTGCTGACTGTACTCTGAAATGATTTATGATTTTTATGGATATACTGATAATAGGGACTTCATTTTGTTTCCGCTGATAGTAAATCTGAAATCGATAGGAATCTGTTAAGACTCATTCTTTAGGTAAATATAATTGCTTTCTATAGAACATTTTGTAAAACTTGTTGGGAATTCTGGGTAGATAATTTAAATTCGGTTCTATCCTCATTTGGGTAAACAGTAAATATTCTGCAATGGGAATATTTATTTCACTTATTTCGTAGTTAGTTCTTAATGTTATGTTAAGAATAATATGGGTATCCTTTACTAAGAAAGTATGTAATGTAGGAAAATTTGAATGAGCTAAATAGTCTTCTGAGTTTTTGTCTTGAAAAAAGGTGACATTTAGTATCAATTACAGTTGTCCGAAATGTGTAGAAGGGTCTTGTGGATACTTACAATGTACCATTGTGAGAAAATTGAACATTATTTTTGGTGTAATTCTGCATTGGAAAAGAGTTCTTCCGCATTAAATGTATATTAATAAGAAATATTAGGTGATATGATGAGGATTTCATGAACAAATTTATGTATTTGGCGTGTATGAAAGTTAAAATATATCATAGATTTGGGTAAAATATCTCTTACTATTCTTTCTTTGGTTCCTTCTATAAATATATGCACATTCCTAACGATGTGTTGCGTAAAAGGTATAGTAGTCTTTAGCAAGGTATCCTTCATAAGAAAATGCATTCTTAAATAAATTAATGAAAAATAAAATTCATGAAAAGAAATCCTAGTATAAGAAATTATGAAATAGACTATAAGTGTGTTTGGATAGTGAATTAATTAGGTTGGAACTGAATTAAGTTTGAATAAACGTGTTAACATTATGCTCTAGAAATAAAAGTATGTGAATAAAACAAAATTTCAAGGGATGAAATGGTAACTAATGGGTAAAATCATTGACTGCTGGGTAATTAATTTCTGAATCAGTACTGGAAGTATTGATTATAGGAATTTCTTTGCACATGAAACGTAAAAAATTGCTAGTTTCTCTTGAAAGTTTTCCATGAAAGCAAAAATAGCTGCAAATCCAGGAGAAATGCAGTAAGCGAAAAATAGCATAGTCAGGGTATTTAAAGTGTGAAAATAATGGTATGGCTGTAATCAATGAACAAAAAATGCTGAATAAAAGGCATTAAATGTTCACAATAAAAAGAAAGATTTCTGTACGAGTACATGAAACAATGAATACGGAAATAAAATTACAGGTGAAAGTTGGCATTTCGTTCTAAAAAATTGGAATATATCGTGCTAACTTAAAGGCAACTGAGATTGAGTTCTAAATCTGCCGTTCTACTGGGCAGAGAATTGCGTTTTCCATGTCTCGAAAGCGCGACTTAGGATATATATTAGATTTATATGTACCATCATTCTGACATAGGTATTTTGACACAAAATCGGACTTTTTCTGAAATGACGTGCCAATTTTGGTGCCAAAAATGGTGCGAATTATATTTGGATTAAACCTAAATTTGAAATTCTGAAAGAAGGAATGAAGTAAGTTTAATAATAAAAAAGAGATATTAGTAAATACATACCAAATTCAGTTAACATGGAGGAGTCAAAATTTTGAGAGCTAATTTTTTAAAAACTCCTCGCACGATTTTTACAAATCTTAGCAATCTGGCGTAATTTGAGTCATAGAAACGAAATATTGAAAAAAATTGGTATATTATTTCAGGAAAAGTCCGATTTTGTGTCAAAATACGTATGTTAGAACAATGCTATATATAAATCTAATATACATCCTAAGTCACGCTTTGGAGTTACGAAAAACGTAAGTTGAATTTGTCGATCGGCCCAGTAGAACGGGAGATATAGAACTGTCCCATTTTTTAGTCCAAAGGGGCAATTTGAGCAGAAGGAGTATTAATTTCGTTTTGACATTTTGCGTCGATTCACTACAAGCGTTGTTTCACTTTGGAAATTGTTGCCACCAAGTATTATCGCCCTGTATTAAAGAAGTTAAATAAGGAAGAATTTCTCGCATTGTGATAAAACAAAGGTACCTAAAGCCATCCAATTTTGAATAACGTAATCCGCCTGCGGATATAGGCATATGGAAGCCAAAGTTTGAAATTTGGAATTTGTTTTATTATCGATTTCATATTTTGTAAAACTTTAACGAATTTTTTATTAACAAACTCAAGGATTTCAAAGCGAGCAATGGCAACGTTGCACAGGCATAAACATTTTTATCTCCATCGCGCGAGACTGTATATCGGAAATTCTAAAGATATGCTCATTTTAAAATTATTTTGCGATATTGCTCTTGAACTGGATTTTATGGTTTAAGTTTGAAGAACATAATATTTAATAAAAAAGGTAACACACAAAATGTTAAAAAACGCCCTTTTGGACGTAATTTAAAATCTGAAGCCTTTCAGATTTCTTTTCATTTATTTATTTATTATTTTATTTATTTATTTATTTTTAGCAGTGTTTTATTTAAATCGCCCACCAGCGGCCGAGCGGTAAAGACGCTGAACACTGGTAGTTCGGTCCGAGGTTCGAATCCCGCGAACGGGCTGGCTGCATGGGCGTTTTCGTGGTTTTCCTTATGTGTAACGTGTATACGAACCAGTTTCCCTTAGAAAGTCCTCCACGAAGGCATCAATCCCTTTAGGCAGATAGCCCTCGTGTGCTTTGCCATAATTGAATAACCTAACCTATTTACCAAATCACGTACAGTTTTTACCGAGCACAGGTCTCGTCTTAGCATGTGATTTCGTGGTAAATTCGCATTGCTTCGGCAGTATTTTCCACGTTGGTTTTATTTAACTATTAATTATTAATATTAATCGTAGCATTTCATTTATTGAAATTTCCTTAACTACGTGATAAAAATCAACGTTTTATGAAAACTGGTTCTTTGAAAATCATTCTTCTTAGCCCTGCATCTAGATTTTTTGAACTTCACAGCATATTAATTTCTTAAGAAGATTGTATCATTTAATACTTGCTATTATCTTTATTTTTATCTATGAAAGATATTTTAACTGTTGCGTAGGAGGCAGAACTTTTATAGTATTTAGAGGATATTTTACCATTTAATTCTGTTTATTGTAGTATAAAAGAAACAGCTTTCCTTCCAGAACGAGAGAAAATTTAGGATAAAATTACGTTTATTAAAGGAAATATATCAAAACATATTCGTTTGAGCCTTTTTTTCTTGATATGAGGCTGCATTCCTAGTAGTAAATTTTATTAATGCCACATCGCATTTCGGGATTTAAAATACGATGCGAGAATAATAAATTTTTTAAAAATTATTTAGCTGTTATCAGAAATGCTGAGTTCTTTTAATACTTGACGAAACATTTCCGAAGTATTTACTGTTTTAAATGAACAAATCTGGCATTATGGCACCAAAAACATTTAGAGAATTATTTTCTTTGTAAGTGTCGTGTAATAATCCAATGAAGAAACGCATTGCTGTGCCTTGAATAATTCTTTAATTTCTGAAATAAATGCATTTATCTCCACATGCCGATAGTTTAAGAAGAAATGACATCATAGCAATTTTGTTTTTCGCCACCGTCTAGCGCTGTTTTCGCGCTTCAACAGCCCATTTTAAATATGTGATATTAGGTTTTATATTCTGAACTTCTAAAAGATTATTTAAAATGTTCTTCAAAATTGTTCTAGGCCTTAAACTAGAATCAGCATTTGAGGAATGACTGATATTTTTAAATAAATTGGTAATCTTTATGTTTTTAAAACTTTTTAATATATAAAAAATTGAAACTTAAATGTAAATCTCTTCGAGTTATTGGTGTGTGGCCTAAAATTTGAAAATCAAAGTTTAATTTATTTTTCATCTCTGTTTGAGGGATCATTGCTATTAACACGACTATGTTATTCCCGTGAACTATCCTTCTGCAATTTTTTAATTTCTTGCTATAATCACAAACATATTTCTAAACGCAAGTATTTCCCTAAACAGGGTTTTACTTCTCCATAATATGAAAGTCGTACAAAAACAATAATTGTGGGATTGCCTTGCGATTAGAATGCAGAAACCCGTAACCAGTATTTTTGTACGATTATTAAGTCATTTATTCTAAAAGGGTGAAAACGTGTCAGGCAAAATTTCTTATTCCAAACTCTAAGAACATTAAAAGACAATAATAAGTGCAGCTTCTATTGATTTAATTGTGTATTCCTTACATAATCGTGAGCCTAAGAGATTAACTTTCGAATAGATTACTGAATTGTTTTCTCTTCGTATGCAAACGGATAAAAGGGGAACAAAAGCTCTAATTTTTATTGCTTAAAATTAAAGGGGAAGTACATTTCCCAATAAACGTAATCATGCAGGTAAATACGGTATATATTCATATCATGAAAAAGAAATAAAAAATAATAATCCTCTTTCGTACAAGGCCACGTACTATGGTTGCGTGCCCTATGAACATTACGGATCGACCGAAAAGCACAAATTCGTGATCGGTGTGTCACCTCACTTTCCACCGAATAGCATGGAATTTCGGTTAAACGCAGTTCACGATTCAATTTAAGACTGGTTTAAGACTCCTAAATTGCATGAAATAACTCCCAGGAGAGAAATGAATTGCCGCATCACCGGCCGTGCTTTCAGTTGAACAACGTCATTTTGCTGGAGATTCTCCCTCCTGATTATCGGCTTATCTTTGCATTAAGCTCAAGCGAATCAACTCTTGGGTTTTTAATTTTCTTTATTTCGACAGTACTCATTTGCATGCCGTATTGCTTTCGTCTCCACCATGTGGATTTTATGCTAAAAATGATTGTAATAGATAAGTGGGAATATATTCGGCGCAATAATTCTATACGGTAGGCTAATTAAGGAAATACGAACTAACAAATTACTTTTTAGTATCACAATAATAGTAAAATTCAAGAAATTTAAACCTATAAGGCAAATGACGCTCCCTATAACAACCTCTCGCATCCTATACAGCGTTATAACGAATCAGGGCGGTTTATAACAAGTAGTATTGCGTGAAAGGTGAATTTAAATTTGTTTTTACGAGTTAGGATCATTGCAGAGTGGCAGTTGCTATAATGAGCGATCGTTTCAGTAAGCGTGTATTTATAACAATATTGCACAAAGTAAATTTAATCTACTTTCTTTATAGTATTTACATTAAATGCATTTCCTTCGCGGCAATGAAAATGAAAGTTAAACTATATTTCTCAAGTGAATAATAAATTATATTAATTAACTCTCCAAATTCCAGTTTTATGGACTTTATTCTGCCGCTTAATTTGGTTGCTAAGTCGCAAGATTTCATAAAGTGTTCACAGATTGCTTCAGCATATACCTTCATATCTAAATAAAATTTTAATGAGCTGTGAAAGTTTTTTCTCATAAAATTAGGCAATAAATAAAAGAAATAAATGTATGTGACATATTTGTATTTCGTGCAAGGAAAATTACAACAAAAATACTTTTTGCGTCTGACAAAAATCGTGGAGAATTAGTTTACCGTTAAGCATATTATCATTGATCTACAGAATAAATTGTGATTCCGTTTCAAATTACGCGCACCAAAATGAGTCAAAATTGCTTGCGCTTATTTCGGAGATCACCTTATTGTTATTCCGAGTAATCAGCAAGAATCAGACTAAAATAACAGCATTTAATCTTATAATGCTTCTAACAGAAGGAAACAGAGCTTCTAAAATAATTATTTAGACAAGAAATGTGCGTAGTGTATGTACCTGTAAATGTATAAATGTGCGCAACGAATGGAATTTAAAAATTATAAGAGACAGTTTACTGAAAGTGATCAGATCTTACACAAAAGACCTGAAAAAGAACATGCACTTATCTTCTATGCACCTTGGCAAGCACTGCCTTTGCGCCAAGATCATTAAATTATCTTCGCCGCAACTTCACAAAAAACCAATTTTAAGACTGTCGCTATCTGGCAAAGCCTAACACCTTGAAAGTATGGTTGAAATTCAAGCAGCCTGTCTTTATGTACAAACTGAGTAACACAGAAATAAAAAAACGTGAAACTTGTCATAAAGCAATGGCACTATAACATCATACAGCAATTTAAAAATTTGGCGACACTTCTATAGTCAAAAATAAATTAATAAAAATAAAGAAATAATTCTGTAATCTGCAATCTGTAATGACTTATTCTGAATTTGTCAAACTTGGATTCAGTCGAAAGAAGACTCCTAGTGATGCTGCCTATATCAACGTTGGAGATGACAATTTGTATCATAAGAATAATAAGCAATGTGGTTCATTTTTCTCTAACAGATTACTTACGCTTTAATGTGACAGCACATAGCTTCTAAAGAGCATTATTCTGTAACGAATACACTTCTAAATAAGAATTTCCCTATTATTAAAGTTCTCTTAATAATAAAACATCATGGTATTTTATCGACACAACTAAAAACAGTAATGTGGAAAAACTCTTGTTTCTAGAAACAAGTTTAATGAGGTTACTGAGAAATGTGCCATGACTGAAGCAGTTCCTGAATGAAATACCAATATTTTGTAGTTTTCAACTATTAAGTAGTCAATATAGCTGTTAGGAAACGATTTTTCAACATTCAAAGTCATCAGCATTCGATTGTTAAATGATAAAGCAAAAAATAAAAAACAACAGGAATCAGCACAATCTAAGTAAATTTAAAGTTACATAGTTTCAAAGATTTAACAGAATCCTCGAAACTACAATATTCAGGAACACTTTCAAACTAGATTTTTACTCCCGCAGCTGCTTTGTTCTTTGGAGTATCCTTTTGCACATTCATATATGTTACCGCAAAGCATTCTAAGCATAATTAATTAAACAATCGTAACAAACGTCGGCAGTGCAGCTGAGGGAGAAAGAAATTAATCAAAAGGACTCTTTCTCTTTTGTAAATATCTTGAGAAAGTAACTTCTTAATATCTGTTTTGCAGCATTTAAAGAGGTAATACAAAAACATGCTTAAAACAATATTTAACGCTTTCAGGAATGAATACGTTTATTCGTTCTGAATACGTTTACAAAATTAACGTATAGAAATTTTTTTCACTTACTACCTGAATTAGCTATCCATATAATGTTTGCCCAAAATTAGTTTTCTTCCACCATGTATATGCGTTGTCATACCATATATATATAATATTATCCGTAAACATCTTGGTAATTGGGTGATAGCTGTAATAAAATTGAAGAGCTTTATCGCGTAGTTTTGAAAACACTGCAGACAGCCCTTGCCGAAGACAACGCATAATTAATTGCTAGACAACTAATTCTGACTATACATATTGTTCTTCAAACATCATCATGGATGCGAAAGTGGGTAAGTAAAGTTGCATTCATTAACACACGAGAGATACAGAGTCGGTTCTTTGCTGAAATTTTCTTTGTGAATAAAAAATATCCACAATACTACGCGTTATATAAGATAGTGTGACATTTAGATTCGTAGTAGCCAAATTAAAATGAGGAAAGAAGAGACTATTGACTAATTAAAATGAGTAAAGAAGAGACCAAATTAATATTAGTAATTTTCTTTCATACTTTATATCTTATATATTTATAGACAAGCATAAAGAGAGAGAATGTGTTTCCCGAAAAAGAACTCTTCAAGATGCTTGTTGTTTCCAGTTAAAGCATTTTATGTCCTGGTAAAACAGAAATTATTGCTATTTTTTGCTTGTCCATACATGTTGTTGGTCTGTTTACATAACTGTTGCGCAAGGAATTCCGTGAAATAAATGCACAGAAATGCCTTAAATAAGTAACTTTCTTTTACCAAATAGGTATCCATAGGGTCTTAAACTGCCTGTACCATGTGGTATTAATTTACTGCGAAATAATGTTGTAATAAGTTATTTTTCTACCATTTGTTTTTACCATTTTAAACAGAAAATTTTAAATACAAGATTTTTATATTTGATATCGTTAATTTCCGGAGATCAAGTCTAAATTTAGAAAGCCTGTCATGATTGCTTAGTTTCAAATTCTTTCAGGTGTGCAACTGAAATCTGCGTACCAAGATCAGATTGCGATTTTTTTTAAATCTTACGATTTTTGTACCTTTTAGATTTTTAAATATTTTTTAAACTTTTTGAAACATGAATATTAAATTCCTTGAGACATTGGATTTGTCTTTGATTTATCTTTGAGCTATTTGAGATATTGGAGATAATTTATATTGGATTTATTTTTACTCTAAAATTTCAGATGCAATCTGAAATTTTCAGTTTTTTTAACTTAAATATTTATTTATTTACTGTAATATATCATGACCAGTGTTACTATTAATTCTTTAATGTTATATCTAATTACTGCACGAAGAATGAATTATTTTTATTCATTTTTTTTTCTGTTCAGATTCATCACCTTACATTGCAAGAAACAGCACGTACATATACTATATTATTTGCAAATTGCGCAAAGTGACGCGTTTGACAAACAAAAATTATGTTTTCTAGCTTAAGCGTCTTCCTGAGTCATAAAATTAAAATGTCTGCTATATGACTATCCTTGGACATATTTCGGAAGAGATTTGTAATTTATCTACTGTGATCCATTCGTCTTGTCTTTACGTGTCAAATTATCTGAACCTCTTGTGTTGAAGTGCAGATTATGTCAATCAAAATTGTATTTTTCTATGCTTCACTGAACTCTTTGAAACCATAGTAGAATTGGCAAACAATGGAGCGTGGAAGAAGCGTAAAATATAAGTTCAACAAACTGTTGTCACTTGTCTTTTAAGTTATGATGAGATGAATACATTGTTAAAGAATGTCTCGGATGTTACTTAACTTTTGGCACTACATTCAGGACGTTTAATTCAAAATCTATCACATTCAGGGCATCTAATTAAAGGGCCCGAATGTGATAAAAGGATAATTTGATACTGCTTAAAAAATTATTTGATTTCCTAGGCTAAATAGTTCATACATCTAAAGAGAACTTTATCAGCAAATACATTTAAGTGTTACAGTTCTAACCTACAGGCTAATTTATATGTGTTTTAAAAATAATCATTCTGAAGGTGACTTTCATGTAAATTAGTACTTAAAGTTTAATAATGTGAAACGTATGAGATTCTTTTTATCAAATGCACCTGTTTTAAAAGCATAATAACCCGTACAAAGAAAATCGGGATAAAAAACATTAAAAAATTGTTGCTATATCTTAATGTATAAACGAAAGCAAATAAAAATATCACTAACTAATCACTAACGTTTAAACGAAAGAATTAGTAATTCGGGATATTTTAATCAGGTCGTAAAAGGAATTTTGGATAAATGACTTTTGAAACGCATCTCTTAAAAATGATAATATTAAAAACATTAAACACCTAAACAATTGATGGTACTATGTTGGATCACTAAATAATAAGCAAATAACACTTTGGTACCCTTTTTGATAAATCTTAGTTTCTAACACGAGCGTTCATAGTAGTTTGGAAGTTTTCTCGACTTTGGTACCAGCCATGCATAAAAGACGAGCATCGGATGTCGCATTTAGCAAAACAAATAGCATTTTCCCCATTTTATGCTACCAGTAATTTGTGATTAAAATGGATGAACACTGTTAATTCGAAAAGTGTTCGAATTCTAGCAGATGGGCTAGATACACCTGCGTTTTGTAGACCATCTCATCTATAAAGTGAATAAAAGCAAAATAGACCTTAAAACGTCCTCCACGAAGCCATCTCTTTCTTAGAACTCTCATCTGCTTTGCCGTAATGGATTGAAAATACACGCATTATTACACCCGGGTTGAAAAAGAGATAGATCTTCCGGTTTAACTGAATTAAGTACACTTGTCTATTCTAAGAAAAGTATAGATGTTGTAGCAGCAAATATTATGCAGAAAAGCTTTACACTCAAATAAATTAATTTCAATGCTAAATAAATCAAAGTTCCTAGGAAATCCAGAGTTTTAACGAAAGGAAGAATATATTTATTGTGTTAAATAATTACGATTATTTAACACAATACAATTAAAAAGACACGATTAAATAAACATACTGCATATTTTAACATATGTTCTGGTTTTGTAGGAAAATGAAAAAATTTTGAAAAACTGTGTTACTGTATATTTCAGCACTGCAGATTATTTGTTTCATTTTCACAATTTGTGATTATTCGTTATTAAAGATTACCGAACAATCAGCTAATCTTTCTCCACAAAGATCTGTGAGCCTCAATGATGCGCAATCCATGGAGTTTTTTGGTAGGTAGAGAATTAATAAATTAGAGATCAACTGTAGCTTATACTGCTGTTGTTTTAAAATACAGTTCAGCCTATTCAGTTGACTTACTTCATAGTAGAGAGGAGATACAATAAAAGTTAAATAACTGATACACTATTTAAGGATTTAATCAAATACATACGTAAAATTAAGTGAAAATATTCAGGAGCTTCTTTCCACAGCGGACAGGCACTATAAAGTTTAGAATTCGTGTTGGGTTGACTGGTGAGTAATGCCCGACTATTTCACCGTTTAAAGACCGCGCGCATCACAGTGAGTCGTTTTAATATTTTATTCTGACATATTTCTAATCATTTCTTGTATATACATTGCGAAAACATTGATCACCATTCATATCTTCTGAAAAGAAACTATTCTATAGAATGCTGGTAGAATTTATCAAAGAGAATTGTTAACTCATATAGAAGATTATACTGCGAATTGTCGTACAGAAGATTACACTTTCTAAAATGAAGGAAAAGGAGCTTTTTTAAGTGATAAACACAGTTTCTGCATGAAGTGTCACTCTGTGCATTCTAATATATTTAATCAGATGCGACAGTGACTGAAATTAGAATCTAAATTACCTAAGCACTTATCGTCATGAGAAATGAATATCCCGGATATGGTATTCCATTTACTTCAGTATATGAAACTTGAAATCATCCTCGCCAGTCGCTAGTTTCCTTTTTTCTCGGGAAAGAAGGGGAAAAAAGTGAGGATATTTTGACGAGGGTCATCTGCGAAACTATTCACACTGTTGCGCAAGGAGGCAATCGGCAATGGTTCAATGAATTCGCAGTGACTTCTTTATTGCTTCATTGGCGTGAAGATAGGCACGAGGAGGGCCAGTAATAAGCTCAAATTAAAGCTCTATATGACGCTGGATTTATATTATTGTTGATTAATGATATCACATGCTAACTCGGAAAGCGCTTTCTGCTAGCATAAACAGTATGATGGCCGCGTCAAGAAGTGTTGTTTGGAGGGCAAAAGATCGTTGTCATGTCCATAGTGTCTCGTACATAAAAACAACCGTTATAGGTAAAATCACGAATCTTTAAGATACGTTCTGCAGCTAAGCAGAATTAGATATGTTTCCTAAACGGAGACTTTCTTTTAGAAAGGTTTAAAGGATGTGATACGTTAATTGTTTTGCTAAGTTTTTGGAAGATATAGTTTCTTGATAAGCTCGGATTTAAAATAAATTTTAAAGTTGTGCCCTTTAACTAAAGAATAGAACCTCAGCGCCAAGTCGGGTACACTCTTATTTTATTTTTTAAACTGTATTAAACATTTTGTGTTAGAAACATCTTTAGCAGAATTCTTCTAAGATTTTGAGACATTTATATTACTTTCGCGTATATTTATCATCTGCATGTTTTTGGAAGGTCTTGCCACTATGCGAAGTGCTTACAAGAAAGTTTGCAACTGTTGCCACACTACCTCGCGCCTATGTAATTTTATGGTGCTGCCTTTTTGCGAAACGTCATCAGTCTTTTATTTATCCTTCAAATTGAATAAATCTGATATTTTTAAAAAAAATTCAACCTTTTAAAAGTATTAAATGTATTTTTTATTTTTTTATTTTTAAAAAATAAGTGTAACAGATATGACATACGTTTAATTTATAATATGCCACAGTGATAGTTTTAGGAATATTTATAGCCTTCCTATAATTAATAAAAAGTGTTTCTAACGCCATGCATTACGTACACTTGGCACAGAATCGTTTGTCTTCTTCATCCTAATTAACGCCAAGCAAATGTAGAACTTTGTACGTTATTTTTGAATGATTTCAGATGTCTAGATGGTTTTTAAGAAACTGGTAACGGATAATCCATATCTTTCTATATAAAGGAAGCAACGTCTTTCCTTCTCCCTTCAAATAAGTAAAGGCTAGATTTATTAACATCTGAAGCAAGTGGTATTGTTTCCACTGTTCAAAGAAAGCAAAATCTGCAGCTTATAAAACATAAGGGATTGCCAAAATATGAATCCGGAGGGCATAGTATTTAAAAGTGAAGATTAGCCATGACTAATCTTCACTTAAGACAGGATAATAAATATGAAGAATAAATCATCTATACCTGTACATTTTATGCTCAATCAATATTTTAAATCACAATGTCCTAACCTTTATAGCAACTTTTATTTGTAGTTCTTTATATTCAGAAAAATAAAATACTGTGAACTGTAATGCAATTAATGTAGGAAGATATTAATTTTTAACACGTTATTTGACTTAATTTTTCATTTATTGAAGCAAAATCTCGAATAAGTGTTGCTAAAAATTATTTAATTACTTAATTTCTGTTTTAGAATGAATATTCATGTTTGGAAGTTTTCTTAAGTTAAGGATCATACATCACTATTTACTATTTTAAATTTACTAATGTTTGTTCCTCGTTTGCAACAGTTACTGGTATTGTTAAAAATATTCTTACGAAAATACACACAAAATTCTCAAATTCATGTTTGACTAAACTAAACCATATTGGCGAACTATATTTAAAAGATACCTGCTGTCAAAAATTACTGCAGCTGAATAGCTTTTAAAACTACCAACCTCTGATAAAATTTATGCAGCATTTATATCACTCAGATGTGTAAGTGTTAATTTACAAACTGCTTCTTTACTAATTTAAATTCAAAACCACTAATTTTTTACCTGTCAGAAAGTGAGAATATGAAGAAGATAAAAAAAAGATTTATTACTGTAATTTATCTTAATAGAGTTAAAAAAGAAAATTACTGTACTATAAAACTTATAAAATGTCAAAATAAAAGAAAATTAATCAGAATTACTGTTTTCAGCGTAACTAAACATGGGGGGAAAGTAATAATGAAAAAATAAAATAAAAAAAT
>KK112049.1:187571-206892 GCA_000611955.2 Stegodyphus mimosarum | reverse complement strand
ATTCGCCTGTCTCGGGCCATTTCGGAATAAGAAAAACTATACAACGCGTACGCGAGGCGGTATATTTTCCGCAATTACAAAAGATAGTTAAAAATTACTGCCAGACTTGTCACACGTGTCAGATAAATAATGACGTAAATTTCCGCCCGGCCGGGTTATTAACTAGTATTAAGTCTAGGTTCCCCAATGAAATAATTGGTATTGATCTCTTAGGCCCCTACCCACGGAGTCATGTAAGTAAGGCACGATTTTTATTAGTCATTGTGGATCATATCAGTAAATGGGTTGCGTTGATACCACTTAAGCGGGCTTCAGCAAAAGTCGTTGCAGATTCGTTTTTGAACAAATATACTATTTTAAGATATGGATGTCCAGCGAGGTTAATTATCGATAATGGTCCCCAGTTTCTAAGCAGTACATTTAAAATGATGTGTGACAAGTTGGGCATAAGGCATATGAGAATGGTACCTTACCGCCCATAATCAAATATAGCGGAGCCGGTAAATAAGAGTATTATAAAATTGATTCGAAATTGTGTGCAAAAGCACCATTCTAACTGGGATGACTGTGTTGAAGAATTTGCATTCGCCCTCAGAACGGCTAAGCACGAGACAACGAAGAAATCCCCCGCCGAATTGTTTTTGGGCAGGAAGATAATGACCCCCTTAGACAAATTATTTTATGTGAAAGATACAGCGCCGGAATTTCAAATTGGTGAAATAGGAAAAATGTTAAAAGAAGCAGAAAAGTGCTCCCGGGAAGCGCAAAAGATACAGAAGCAATATTATGATCATAAAAGGCGTATCGTAGAATATAAAGTGGGGGAGGAGGTGTTGAAACAGACACACGAACTTTCGTGAGCAGCAAAAGATTCGGTCGCAAAATTTTGCCCAAGGTGGCATGAACCTTTTGAAATCACGCCAATAAATCACGCGAAAATGTTGTTCATATTTAAAGAATGAGAAGGGAGAAGAGACTGTGGCAAATTTCGACCAAATAAAACATTATTATCCAAGAGGGAAGCTACTCGAGTGAAAGACAGGTTATCGGGTTGCCGAAAGCGTAAAAGACAGGCTTGAAGGAACAAGTTAAACGTACAGCGAAGGAAATTCGAGTTTTCAGTTGAGAAGCTGTGAGACTATTCGTGAAATGTTCTTTGTAATCCAGAACATGTTATTTATCGATTTTAGTCAAAAGACTCTCTGTAAATAGGAAATTGAATTGTGTTAATTAAAAGCAACTAGTACGTAAGTTGTATAGCAAAACTGTTGTATTATATTTTTCTATGTATAAATAATTAATGTATTTAATGTAAAACTGTTTTCTATGTAATGCATGATTGTATGTAAGCCTTAAGCACTGGTATTGTGAATATTGAATATTTTGGAAAAGCGTAAAGGATACGCAAGTTAAAATTAAAATGTAATGTAAAAGCGTAAAGCGCGCTAAATTAGAAATTGAATATATAATTGTTACTTAAGGCAATGAGCATTTAAAGAGAAATTGAAATGAAGATTGAAAGAATGAATTATATGTAAGAAATGCAATTGAAAATGTTTGAATGTTGTATGTAGTGTTCTTTGGTTTCACACAAAAGTTTAAAGTGCATTTTATGTTACAACCTCAGGGCCTTTCAGATTTGTTTTAGGGGAGGTCCGAGGTCTTGAAAGTCGAAGAATTAACCCCAATAGAATTAAAGTCAGGTGGTAGTGTGAACACTGGACAAAGTAAAACTGCGTGTTTTTCACAAACACTACATTTGGCCAGAGAACAAGGGGGAAGTGCGAATAAAAGTCATTACGAAAATCATCAGAGGAAGGAAATGTTGTACTTTTCAGGTGAAATGTACTTATAATATGCATTAGTAAGACTTATTTCCTTCCAAATTGGAAGAAACCAGATTAATATCAGTCAAGCAAAATTCCTGATGGATCTTTTTGATGTCAAGAAGAAAAATGATGTAAAGATTATTCTATGTTAAAATATCTAAGACACAGAGATTTAAACTAAATTTAAAACTTACAATTGTAAAGGACGGTGAATAGGAAGGAAAATTTAGGTTTAGAATTTAGCATCTTCACTAAAAGCCGATTTTAGGCTAGTTAGTTTCAGACTACTAAATTCTGGGAGCAACTATGTAGCATTCATTATTTTACCTAACCAACTTATTTTTAGTTTGAACTTTCCTATCGATATCTCAAAGTTTCAGTTGCTGCCTGAATTTAGCGCGAGCGAGATATTTATGCAAATCGCATATATCTGATAGCAGTTTAAAAGGCAGGAGATAACGAGGAAAGGAGACAGAGTCTTGGATTTATCGCCGTAAGGCTGTGCGCGCAAAGATTTCCTCTGTGTAGTGAAAGTTCGCCTTCATAATCAATTGCAATTACTAGTTCTTGCTCGCGAAGTTCGCATTATTGCATTTCACTGAGAGTTAGGCTTCCCTCGCCGTCCTACTTAACGTTAAGCTTAGGTATCTGAATTGTTAACACACTTTATTTCATATTATTTTAGTTCAGCCCAAGTAGTGGCTTACTCTCAAGTTGGAGAATTGTAATTATTTGAATTAAAGGGTCCTTTAAACCCTCCTTCTGACTTTGTAGTTCTTCAACGCTAAAGGACATAGCCTAGATTTGCTCACTGTCCTCCACATGGGGTTTCACAGCGTATGTTTAGCAAGAAGATTAAGAGATTGAAGGTGAAACCTTATAGGTTTTATTTCATAAATAACTCTGATTTTGAAATAGGGCATTTAAATCTATAAACATGCGTGGACACTGAACAATTTATGCATATATAGGAACATTTTAATTTTCACTACGTTTTCCTATTGAATAATAAATTTTGAGAGTTCTATGCTATAAGACTAGGGTCTGAGTTTGCATAAAAATTCCTCTGTTAAATGAAAGAATTTAAGTAATTTCTGCAGCCTTTTTGGCAATATATTAAAGATTTTTTAACTAATTACACGTTCTCACTTGCCATCATTAAATTCTTATTTGATCTTATCTTTTTCTGAACATAATCATGTATATAGATTGACCTCGTCTTTGTAACTGATAATTACTACTTGCAAATTATTCTCTTACATATTCACTATACATATTTTGGTGAATATTTATAGTGACACCATGCGTGTTGTACTCCATTAGCTGATTATTTTATTTTTTATAGATTATACTACTTCATTTTAAGGTAGAATGCTAGCTATTTGTTTGAATTACATTATACACTCACGTTTGTGAAAATTGCAGCACCATGAAGGACTTACGCGAGTGAGCTGAAATTTTCAGGAAATGCATAGTAGCGCATGATATGCAAATGATTAGAATTGCAAATCCGTAGCGCATGCGTATGCTGAGCAGCGCCCTCTGAACGGCTGATGGATCCGAATAAATAGACGGCTGTAGCGAGGCGTGTACGGTTATCGGTGGTTATCTGCTAGTGGTAAACGTTAACTCAATCTGTACTTATGCCTCGTCGACGAAAGAGAGCGAGATTTGAACAACTTACAGAGTTTGAACGAGGGAGAATCATCGGCCTTCGTGAAGCTGGATTGTCGTATCGTGCAGCAGCCTCTCGTGTGCAGCGTAACAGCAGCACAGTGATGCGCGTTTGGAAGCAGTGGACGGACGAGTGTCGGACAACTCGGAAATCCGGGAGTGGACCCCGAAATGTGACGTCAGCTCGCGATGATAGACACCTGGTCCGCATGGCGCGGACGGACCGTACAGCTTCCTCTAGACAATTGGCAGCACTGTGGTCAATAGCTACAGGTGTTTCATTGTGTGCTTCATCAATTCGTAGACGTCTGCTGCAGTGTGGACTGCGCGCACGGACTCCTTTATACAGGATCCCCCTAACGCACGACCATCGCCGCCTGCGGCTACAATGGGCCAATCAGCATAGAGACTGGCGTGCTGATTGGCAGCATGTCGTGTTTTCTGACGAATCCCGCTTTAATTTGTGGTACCATGATGGCCGCATTCGTGTCAGACGCTATGCCGGTGAACGCCACCTTCCGGAGTGCATTATCGAACGCCACAGTGGACGAACACCCGGAGTTATGGTCTGGGGCGCCATAGCATATCATAGACGATCTCAATTGCTACGAATTGTGGGCAATCTGAACAGCAACCGGTATATCCGTGAAGTTCTACAGCCCGAAGCTGTTCCCTTCCTTCAAAGCTTGCCAGGCGCTGTATTTCAACAGGACAATGCCCGCCCTCATACTGCTCGGATTGTTAAATCCTTCTTTGCAGCGCAGCAGGTACAGCTTCTTCCTTGGCCTGCGTGTTCCCCGGATATGTCGCCAATTGAACATGTGTGGGATGTCATTGGTCGGCGTCTTGCTCGTGATCCTCGTCCTGTTGCGTCTGCAGACGAACTTTGGGTACGCGTACAAACGATATGGAATGCTCTTCCTCAGTCAGACATTCAAACTTTGTTTGACTCCATGCCACGTCGTGTAGCAGCACTTATTGCGGCGCGTGGTGGCCACACAAAATACTGATTCTGATCTCTTGTTCTTGTTTGTTTGCTTTGAACATTTAATCATTTATTTGTACCACTACCACTCAACTGTGTATTAAATTGCATTCAATTATGACGATTCCTTCTTGGTGTTGCAATTTTCACAAACGTGAGTGTATATTGGAATCTAGCAGCACTATCTACATTTATTGCATCGTGTTATACTATATTGTGATCTAGCGTATTTACTGTCACATATTTCTTTATTGCTACATTGTATATATTATTACTACACTGTATTAATATTATTGTTGTATCATAATTATATTATTGTCTGGCTGACCTGTGCGATTGATGTAAATAATGTGTAATCATTATGATTTAAATTAGTTATGCATGGTTAAAACAATATGTAATAATTAAATATATATTTGTAAAATTATTCTATGTAACACATTTGTTGAACATAAACAGTTAATCAGTTTTATGTCAATAGTTTGTGTTATAAATTAGTGCTTAGAAAATTTGACTGTTATTTATTGCTTTAAAAGAAATTTGGATTTTCTTTGAATGTCAACGTTCCCATTAACACACATTATTTTTAAATAATTTAATTAAAAATATGAAATAGAACTCAAACAATACATTCTACAAATTAAACCATTTTTAATTAAGTAATAAAAAGATTTCAAACAAATATAATTTGTAACAAATGATAGATATCTACAGTTTGAACAAAACCAATATTTGAATGGTGGAAAAATTACAATATTTTGACAAGTCTAGTTATACCAATTAAGACACAAATCAGACTGAATACAATTATATCCTAATTCTTCTAAACAGTCACAGCATTTCCACCCCATGCAAATGATTGCATTTTTTAATTGCTCAATTATCAGGAAAGCATCTGGTTGAAAACACTTTCGAATAGATTGAATGTTTAGTATTCAACCATTTGCCTCAGTTCGTCTTCTGAACGAGGCAGAGTCTGCAAACGGCGTCCAATCACATCGCACACTTGTTCGATTTGTGACAGGTCAGGAGAGTACGGTGGCCACGGAAGCATCTGTATACCTTGCAGAGCATTTTGGCAGATGCGAGCAGTGTATGGTCGGGCCTTGTCCTGCTAAAAAATTGCATTAGGCAGCCCCTGAAGGTAGGGAATTGCTACCGGCCGCAGTACATTAGCCAAGTATCACTGGGCCGTCATAGTGCCCTGAATACGAACTAGTGGTGACATGGAATCGTTGGCAATAGCGGCCCAAACCACTATGAGGCGACGTCGCGCGGGGGGCGGGGCATTCACCAGTCACTGCCGAATTAGACCTGTCTCCACGTCGATGCCACGCGCGTATGCGGGGACTGTCACTAGGAAACGTGACTCATCTGAGAACACGACGTCGCGCGGTGGGGGCGTTCCACAGTTACTGCCGGATTAGATCTGTCTCCACGTCGACGCCACACACGTATGCGGCGACTGTCTGGATAAACAGAAGCATAACTCATCTAAGAACACGACATTTTGCCATTCTGTCATCCTCATCGCTCCAGTCCGACACCATTCTAAACGTTGGCGTCTATGCTGTGGGGTCAATGGCAGTCTTCTTAACGGACGCCGTGAGTGCAGGCTACGTTTAACCAATCGACGGGAAATGGTTCTTTTCGACAAGGGAACATCCAGGGTATCTTGCAGATGCTGCAGAATCGCGGTACAAGTGACTTGCGGGACCGCCACAGCTTGTCGGCGGACGCGTCGATCCACGCGTGCTGACGTCACTCTGGCTGCACCTGCACCCCTCCTTCTTCCCACATTCTCTTGCTCCAACCATGTTCGCCATAGCCGATACACCGTGTTCGCATCCATGTGGGTATCAGCTGCGATTTGACATAAGGACCAACCCGCCCTTTTCATTCCAATCACCATACCCCTCGTAAAATCGTCTATCTGCTGGAAGTGCCTTCGTTAACGGCGGCCTGGCATTCTCTCCTATTACACGTATCCTCCAGGACAAAAACCAACTTTCTTCGATAATTCGTCTGGCAGAAATAACGACATGAATATTGCCCATTCTGCGCGTTCCTTCCCTTATATCTTACTTCACGTGCGTCGGAGAGCTGCGCATTTCACATCATTCGTATAACTCAGTGACGTGCGTCTACTCTAAAATTTGCACAAATTTCTGACCACTCCTTCTTGGTGTTGCATTTTCAATGTTGAGCAGTGTATCTCGCATACGTTGCATAGGTACAATTTGTGGAGTTATAGATACTTCACCGTCTTCGATTAATTTGTCAGGAGCTGCTCGTATGGCAAATCTTGAATCCACAAAATTTAGTTCAATCTCATGTAATAATAAATGAGAATAATTTAGTTCAATCTCAATTTTTACTTATCCGTTTTGTTTTTAAATGTATCATCTCGCACACGCACAATTTAAGGTTTCTTTTTTATCTGCCGTCGGTTCAAACCAATGACAGATTCAATAACAATAACTCGTAAATTTCAGCAACTATAACTAAAATTTAATTAACAAAGAAATCGCATATAAGGGAGATGAGCAAAAACTTGTAAGATCATTGAATCATAAAAGCTGTGCGCATGCACCTGCTTTACGGCAAATCGGCATAAAATGCTTGCACTTGGACTGATTTTGCGCATGCGCTATTTCCGCGTTCGCCTGTACATAATTGTGCAACTCCGTGCAAAACTAGAATCTGACAGATATCTGAGACCCCGACGAAGGAAGTTTACCCCTCACGTGACCGGATATGTACCGCCTCAGGGCAAGTAAATCTCAACACTAGTAGTATTGTGGAAATAGGGGTTATTGTAATTGGCCGTTTATCGCCTTACTGGTTTGTTTTTATTTTACGTTTACGGATGGTAGTAATTGATATGTGAATCGATTTATCTGAAGTGCAATGAATACTTATCTCTTCTGTTTTGTTTATGTTTATCGTTATATAAATGCATGCATTAAAGCTAATCAATCTGTTCAAAAAATATATTAGATATGTGAAATTACTCATGCATTTCTCTGTACGTGGACAAGTAGAAATATTTAGTATTTCTGGCATATATATATAATATTTGGAGTCTGCAGTAGTTTTTAAAATATATGAAATTTTAAATATTGATAGTTATGAAAGTAGATTGAAATCTATGTTATATTTTATTATCTATGCAATAGAGTGATACTTATTACGTATTTATTATTAAACTAATGGAGAGTTTTTTTTTTTGATCTAATGGATTAATCTTGGAAATATTTAAAAAACTATGTAATGGATTTTTTGCTAAGCACGTTTTTTCTGAACATTAAGCTTTAGTTATTCTGTGTTGAATATTTCCAGTGTATTTATTATAAAACGAAACCTAACATCATATTAAAAACATAGTTCCCTAGAAATTTTTCCCCCCCGAGGTTTATAAAGATACAGAATTGTATGATTCTTTTCCAAGATATTGTATGATTCTCAACCACAATGGAAACTGAAAATGAATCATTACTATGCAAATGCAATGATGAAATTAATGATTTTGTATAATAATTTATGCACTTTCATGTTATAAATGCCTCTTTAACATTCAAGCAATCTCTATTTTCCCCAAAATCCGGCCTATCTCTAATAACAACCTGAACCTTTTCAGCAGGGATACCTAAATGTGCATAGGATTTAATCTGATTATGACAACTTTGACTTAATTGCCGAAATTTTGTATTTTCCAAGCACAACTCAATTATGAGTTGAATGAAAAATAACTTTAATGCAATTAGCTTCCTCACGCATTAAAATTCTTGAAGCACATTTCATATCTACAGGTACAGTACCTTAATAAAATTTTTCCCGCTAAACAGCCTTGTTATTTTAGTCCATGTTACGATTTATAAGTATGCTCGTATATTTATATTATGGGCATAAACTAAATGTTTATTACACTGACTAATAAATCGAAAAGACGTCTGACAATCTGGAAAGATACATGGAACATAGTTACCTTTATTGTTCTCATTACAAACTTTTATGAAAGATCAACTTCATCATTATTAACACATTTATTAATTCTTCCAACATCAAACAGTTTAGTGCCTGATATTTCTACTGAAACAGATGAAGCTTTACATTTACTCTTATTGCAGTCTTTTTGTAAACCTCTTGCAAACATCACAAATATTTAAATACTTACTTTTAATATCTTTTGTACAACTATTAGTGCTTTCAAGAGAATCTGTGTGAAACATAACTACTAGTGAATAGTTGGCTTAGAACTTTCCGTTACATCTGCGGAACCACCAAACATAATAATTGCAGATGCCGTAAAATTTTCGAGATCAAATGTAACAAACATAACCGGAACAAATCCTTGGCTGGTTTTGAACAATACACTTGGCTCTAACCTTTATTCTGGTAACCTTAAGCTGCTACAGCGATTTCGAAAGGCATCACGGGAAAAAGTACACTTTTTGTGACGTGAGCGGTAAACTTCCTCTATCAGGGTCTCAGATATGTGTAAAACTCTGCAAAACTATCCTCAATGTGGCCATCTGTCTCTAACAAATGATAATTGGAATTTTCCCAGAATGTGAGTAATAAAATTTGATGTATTTCTGAGAAGTAATTTTAACATTTGAATATTATTGTAAAAAAAAGAAAACTCTCCCCCCTACAGCACAGCATTTTTAAAGGCTGTCTAAGTAACGCGCATTTCATGTTAACAGAGGTACCCCACCTCCTTTGATTGTCAATCTGTCACAGCTATGCTTCAATCGGGGAGGAAAAAGATCTACATCTGATGTTGTCACCTGTTTAAAAAATTATCATCGAAATTTGGCAACTTCGCTTTAGTAGCTTCTCGTCGGAGGTTGTTCAAAGAAGTAACCGAAATTTTTCGTTTGAATCAGATGAATTCACTGTGTTCATGTAGTTTCTGTACGTTTGTGGTACACATTCTGTTTTTCGCATAGGAAACTCATTGTAATTTAAGAGCATTTCTTTTTATTCTCAGGTATCTATTTATTACCAATATAGATTGAAATTTGAGTACTTGTATAAAGCTTTGACCTCTAGCACTGAGTATAGAATGTTTGTGATTCTTTTTATTCGTTGATTAAACTTGTGAACAGGTTAATTAAAATAGTGAATAGGAAACAGACTTTAAACAAAAATGGAAGCCTTGATTCCTGTTATGAACAAATTACATGATGTTTTCAATACTGTCGGTACCGATTCTATTCAGCTTCCACAAATTGTGGTTGTTGGTACTCAGAGCTCTGGTAAAAGTTCTGTTCTAGAAAGTTTAGTTGGTCGTGATTTTCTTCCTCGTGGCGCAGGAATAGTTACTAGAAGACCATTAGTTTTACAGCTGGTTTACACTCCCAAAGAAGATACTTCTTACCGTTCAGCTGAAGAAGGAACTTTGCATCTTGAAGAATGGGGTAAATTTTTGCATACTAAGAATAAAATTTTTTCTGATTTCGGTGAAATACGTAAAGAAATCGAAGCTGAAACTGAACGAATGAGTGGTTCAAATAAAGGTATTTGCCCTGAACCTATTAATTTGAAAATATATTCTCCTCGAGTGGTAAATTTAACACTTGTTGATTTGCCGGGTATAACTAAAGTTCCTGTAGGAGATCAGCCTGAAGATATTGAAATTCAGATACGACAACTGATTCTACAGCATATAAGTAATCCTAATGCTATTATTTTAGCAGTAACTCCAGCCAATACTGATTTTGCAACATCTGAGTCTCTCAAGTTAGCCAGAGAATGTGATATGGATGGAAGGCGTACTCTAGCTGTCGTAACAAAACTGGATCTCATGGATGCAGGTACAGATGCAGTGGATGTGTTATGTGGCCGTGTTATTCCAGTAAAGCTTGGTATTATTGGAGTAGTGAATCGATCTCAACAAGATATAATAAATAAAAAAAGCATAGAAGATGCTATCAAGGATGAAGCATTGTTTTTACAGAGAAAATATCCTGCGCTTGCTGCAAGAAATGGAACAGCCTTTTTAGCTAAAACATTAAACAGGCTTTTAATGCATCACATTAGAGATTGTCTTCCTGATTTAAAAACAAGAGTAAATGTTAGGATATCCCAATACCAGTCCTTGTTGCATTCATATGGTGAAGCTGTGGATGATCAGGGGCAAACATTATTGCAAATCATTACCAAATTTGCATCATCATATTGCTCTACAATTGAAGGAACGGCACGTAACATTGAGACTACTGAATTATGTGGAGGAGCTAGGATTTGTTACATTTTTCATGAGACATTTGGCCGAACATTAAATGGCATTGATCCATTAAGTGGACTCACTCCTTTTGATATATTGACGGCCATTCGAAATGCGACTGGAACAAGGCCAGCTCTTTTTGTTCCTGAAGTATCTTTTGAACTTCTTGTAAAACGACAAATCAGCAGATTGGAAGATCCAAGTTTGAGATGTGTAGAGTTAGTTCATGAAGAAATGCAGCGCATTATTCAACATTGTGGAACAGAAGTACAACAGGAAATTGTTCGGTTTCCAAAGTTACATGAAAAAATTGTGGATGTCGTGACGCAGCTACTTAGAAGGCGCTTACCTGCTACCAATGCAATGGTAGAAAACTTAGTTGCAATAGAATTGGCATATATTAATACGAAACATCCTGATTTCCATAACGATGCTGCATTAGTTGATACTTTGGCAAAGCATTTTGATGAAAAGAATGTAAATGCTAGTAGAAGGACTGAAACTCCAAATTATCTTTCAAAATATGATCAGTTAAATACGGATGGGTCAGCTGAAAAAATTGATAATAAATTTTATGGAATGAAAAAGAATTCAAAATATTCCGAGTCAGGTTTACATCCCATGAACAAATTAAGTGGAAGTGATTCTAACTTAATGCAAGGACCTGTATGGAAGTGGGTAAGTTCTCCAGATACAGTTTCTAAATCTGAAGGCAAAGAAAGTGCTGATGTGAGTGGAAAACTTCCTGGATATAGTCCTCAAACTAGTGTTACACTTAGTCCTGTTAAAGCTGTAAATTTATTGCCAGAAGTTCCTACCAGTGCTTCAAGGCAGTTATCTGCTAAAGAGAAAAAGGACTGTGAAGTTATTGAGCGATTAATTCATTCATACTTCATGATTGTGCGCAAAAATATTCAAGATACGGTACCCAAAGCTATCATGCACTTTCTTGTGAATTATGTGCGTGATAACCTTCAGAGTGAATTGGTCACTCATCTTTATAAACATGATCATTTTTCATCCCTCTTGCAAGAATCTGAGCACATAGCAGTTAGACGCAGAGAAGCTGCTGAAATGTTGAAAGCACTTCAAAGAGCTAATCAAATAATTAGTGAAATAAGAGAAACTCATATGTGGTAACTATGAAGTTAGTGTATTTAGAATTTCGTGTATTCTGTAGTGTTTCGCACAAAAGATTTCATTGTTTCCCCTTTTCATAATTTATGGAAAATGTTTGGCTAAAAATAAATGACATAAAGTGAAAGTATAGGTTTCTGTCATATTTTGTAATTCAGGATTCTGATGGATACGGACTGATAAAAATATATTATTAGTTAGTACATATTTGAAAAGTTTATAAAAGGTACTTCTCCTTTGAAAAAATCTGCTTAATTCAGAAATACATGTATAAGGTACATTAGTGATTCTATTATATAGGAGTATATTATACATTCAACTTATTCAAATTTTGGTATTAATTTTTACATATTTATTATTTATACTTTTTTATATTGAAAAGCTAAAAAAAAATGAAAGTTTCTTAAAATTTTGATATGATTTTTCTTACCAACAGTAATATTTTATGCTATATAAAATTACTCAGCGATGTTGATATGCCTGTTTATTGAGAAACCTGAAATATGGTACCATCATTTTCTTGTTTCTTATGTATTAATTTCAAAAATTTAATATTTCTTAAAGGAATAAAGATTATATAACTGCCTTTTTGATAATCTTCATAATTTATGTAATCTTTGGCAATAATCTGTTAATGCATAAAATCTCAGGTCTTTAAATAATTAAAAATAATTGCTCTGTAATTATAAAATGGTGTGATTGTGACATATACAGTGTGACAATTAGACATGATGCAATGATGTGCCAGAGCAATTTGATAATATGATAGTGTTATATGATAATGACATGACACACAGTGCAAAGTTGTAACCACATATGATGCAATATGTATGACATGATGGACACTTTATAAAACAACATTTAGAAACTAGATTACAAATGACAAAAGTCATTTACAATCGAGATTGCACTGGCAAAAAACATTTTAGAAGCTAGATTAAAACAAATTAAAATGTAAGTATTTTATATAACAAATTTTAGATGTTTCATTATACTAATATTCACTAATAGTTGTCTTTCAGATTAGATTCATGTTTCATTAAGATGTAGTTATTTTACATTAAAAAAATCATGAAAGTTGCTTCCTAATATGATAGTGATACATTTATTTAATGCGAGAAAGCAGTAATAGAGTATGTTTTAAAGCTTGATTACAGGAGAATTTTAAATTTCTGTGTTTACCATAAGAAGATTTACAAATCACACATTAATTGTTGAAAACATTTAACATGATGTAAAAAATATTTTCCCATATTCATTTAAAAAATTGTAGCAAAATATTTAATTTAAATGAGTATTATAAATAAACATATGGGGAAATCTCTTATGGTGAGTACTTCTGAAATTGACCACTACTTAGAACATGGATAAACGTTGAATCTTTTCTTTTCAAGGCAGACTAAAATTATTTGGAATTGGGAATGGTTGTCTGATGAAGGTTATATTTTGTGTGGCAACAATGTATAGAGCCGTCAAATATTCATGTGCCAATTCTGTGCATAGCAGTCATGATTTATTGAAGGAAAAATATTAAAGCAAGTAACGAATTTTCAACTGGTACAAATTTTTTGTATTAGCTTCGGATAATTTTAAAATGTTAGATATTTTAATGCTTTTTGACTGAATTGTATGGTTGATTTTAATCAAATATTTAGTGTTTTTCTAGTAATACAGGGTCAAAAAAGAAGGCTGGGATGGGATGCTCAGCTTTTATCTATTACAAAAGTGCGAAATATATTTTTGTAGAAATTTAATCATAAAGTTTTTTGGCAACATCAGTTTCCATATTTTTGTTTAATCTAGTTCATTGAATTAAGAAAAGTAATGTGCAATTATTTTACATTTCCTTTTTTGATATAATAAAAATTATACATATTTCATTATGTTATTTTTCTCTCTTTTTGTAGCCAAATTCGTTTTCCGAAGCAATACTTAAACACAACTCAACTATATTAGATAAAAATTGAATTTGGTTATGTTGTCAATTCTGTATCATTTTCTTTTTTAATTGTTAAAGTTTCTTTTACTCTTTGGCATATGTAAATGAAATTAAAAATTAAAATACTAGTACTTTTAATACCATAAGTTAAGATTGTGCATAACAGACTGTGAGTTATAATTGGCATGTTTAGCTGATAATTACTTAATTTTGTTCTAAACTTTGTACAGTTTTGTTCTATTACATAATTAAATATATTATTAAGTACGTGTTACGCAGCAGACATACTATTGCTGTATTATATAACTGAATACTATACAATGCAGCAGACTATATATCTCAAAGTATACTAAAAATCATTTGAAATAAAATGTAAACAAGAGAAAACAGGCAGTCTATAATTCTATTTTCCTTATTAGCTGTCAAGAGCTTGTCAAGATTTCATGTGAGTGTGAATGGACAAGCTTAGCTAGATCAGAGCTCCATACATCAGGTAGCTCTACTAGGATTGAGTGTGAAAGAGCCTTGTAGTTTATTATATGTGTGAAGCCTTAAGCAAGAATGCCTGGATTTAGATAAATAGAACAATCTGTTGGTCAGCCAGAAGTTGTAATATCACTTAGCATCACCTGAATTCTAAAATTGTTTGGCCTTATTATGATGCTATTTTTTTTGTAGAGATATAAACATTTAAGCCCGTTGGTTTCTAAATGTTCAGAATTCGAGATTTTAGAGAATCATTAAAACTAAAATCTTTTTGTAATTAATGGGGAAGTGGTGTGAATACTTCTTCAAAAATAAGTTACATAGAACAGAATAGAGTCAATAACTAGAAAAGTTGTTTGACCTGATCTCTAAAATTGATTGACCTCATCATGACGCTATTTCCTTTGTAGAGCTGTGCTAAAAATCAAAAATAAGTTATATATAACAGAATAGAATCAATAAGAACTGATAATGAGGACTAAAAATCCAGATTTTACAGAATATTGAAAAATACAGTGCTAAAATCAGATAAAAACTTCAAGGTATTTTTTAACCTTTTTTCTGTTTAAATCCTCATTGGCTAGACTGCAGATTACGGGCCAGTCCCCAAATGAAGCGAAATTGCACCAAATCTGGTAACCTCTTGGTGTCATGAAAATCGTTAGAATTTAAGGTTGCAGTTTATAGCATTTAAGTGGGCTTTTTGGGTTTTTCGTCATTTCACTGTGCTTCTAGTAAATTATGTGAGCAAAATGGCTGACGTTGAAAGAGTTGAATGTGTGGATTTTACTTATTTGATTCGGTTGCTAGATAAGGGCGAAAGATGTGTGATAGAATGGTGCATGAATTATGGTTTGATTGTGAATATGTACGAATGTCCTAAGTGTAAAAATAGTGTGAAATTACTTGAAATGAAAGATGTGACAGATTTGTGTGAATGGAGTTGTGTGTCCGCTATATGTGGTTAAGCACATGGTTGAAAAGAGCCGTAGAGTAGGTGTTGAATGAGTGTGCCATTTTGAATTTCATCTCCATTGTATTGTTACATTTTAGTGTGGATATAAACAAATGCGAGTTTCTACTATTTATTATAAATAAAAATTTAAATTACATAGTTAAAATTGTTTAACCACTTTTTTTTTTACTATACTTTTGCTCATGTTTCAGTAAATCGAAATTTTGAATTTTATCATTTTTTTCTTCTGCATTTTTCTTTAAAGTTTTAGATTAAATATGAATCAATGCTTTCTGATCATTTATTGCTCATTTACTGCTTATTACAATTTCTTAAATTTCATGCTAAAACGTTTCACTCCATTTTGCTACTTTCTTAAAAATGGTATATATTATGAAAAGTTTAAATATTGTTAATGCCATAAAATACATAGTTATAAACTTTCAAATACTTTATTGCTGTTTTGCTTGCACTTCTGTTTTAGATATTTTTGCATGTTTATATGATCAATTTTTGGCATGTTTACAGGATTCATTCAAATTTGCAACCGTCTAATATGGCGATATGATGAGTTAGTGATATTCTAAAACACGTGAAAATAACCGATTTGGCGACTTTTCGAAAATGCGCCAAACTGGCCCATAATATGCAGTTTTACCGAATCATTTCATATGTTTAACAGTTTTGGAGTAAATGTTTTTATAATTGTACTATTGTTTTTCAGTAATTCTGTTTATTGCAGGATTTAATTATTCAGGTAGCCTTTTAAAGTGCTTTTATTATTTTGAGCTGAAATAATTTAAAATATTTCAAAAGGATCTTGAAGTATCTTGATACTTTCCAAGTATTAAAAATTTGAGAAGTTCCAATCATATGATGGGCTAAGGGTATGAGCATTAAAATCTGAAATCATTAATTTTTAAATTTCATGTGCACTTTTGATGTTTGAAAACAAAAAATGCATAACTACTTTTTAAACGGAGCCCTTTAATTATTTGTTGAAATTAAAAAAAAGTTTCACTATTTATTAAGAAAAAATTAGCTATATCTTGGTAATTCTTTATTAAATGGATTCAATGGTGATACAAAAGAGACTTAATATTTCTGTAAATTTCATTAGATGATTAGAACTTAAATATTTCTATCCTAGTTATTAAAATATTAAATTTATTACTGCTTAATGAGCATACATAAAAGTGTTTTACCATCAAAAGCTATATTTGTTTAATTAGATAACAAGCATGCATTTTTGCAGTTTTATGGTTTTGGGTTTTATAAAGTTATTTTTAATTTATGTACAGAAAAATATATCACAAAATTCCATTCTTTCAAACTGTAATATTTTTTTTTGCACATTAATAATTTAAGTAGTTTGAGTTATTTAATTTTTGTATACATCTAGACAGGATTTGTTTCTCTTATGTCAATATTTTTTTTTTTTTTTTAATATTCGCAATTTGCTTTTCTCCTTTATTTGGTATCTGATTGAAATTTACCAACAAAGATTTCAGTAGAATTTTTTCATGAACTAATTGCAGATTTAAGTAAATAAAATTTTCATCTAACTAATATTTTAATAAGAAAACTAAAAAACTGCCAGAAAATGAGTCTGATCAAAAGTAAGGAAGGATTATGAACATACATTGCCTTGCAAATAAGGTGTCACATCATGAAGAAATGCTGGAAAACAAATCAAATTTTATGCATAAACAGTCAAACAAATGCATAAATGATCTGATTTTCATATACAGACAGGTTTACCAGAGGCCTAAAATACAGGATGATCGATAAGAAATGGAAATTTCCTTTTGGGTGATGTGCCATTGAAAGTGTGTCATCAGTTATATGAGTATCCATATAGGATATCATGGACCATGTGTTTGGGGGGATGTTTTGGTGGTCACTGCTGTGGGAGTGACAAGCAGGTTACCCTGAGTTGAGTGGCTGCAGGTAGCGTATCTGACTCCTTATAATGATTAGGTAATGTTGAGAGGGTACATAATTCTTACTGCATTTGAAACTCAAAACACATTTAATACAATTATAAGAAGCTCTTTACACCTATATATATAATTCATAGATAGGTATATAAAGGAATTATAGTCCTCATAGTGTGAGGAGTCTGCTAACGAAGGTCTCTCTAGTTGAGAGATCAAGAGCATTGCAGGTCTCTCCAGTCGAGAGTTCTGGAGCATTCTTCTGATGTTACTCCGATGGCGAAAATCTTCAGAGGGAATTAGCCATGCCTCCTTAATTTTACAGTAGCATTTTAAATCCTCTGATTCATTATATCTGGAATGATATTAGAGGAAATATCAGATCATTGGTTCATCACCCCTCCTGAAATTTAGAGGCTTTGACGACAGACACAGTACAGAATGTTGAAATCTTCTGACACTAGTTGTGAAGTTACGTCTCAGTGATGTCAAAAACATGTCGTGTGACACGTTGTAAGGGCTGGGAGCATTGAACTGCAGGGACCGTACACACAATTTACTTATCTCTGTGTGGTCTGCCGCATGTTGTTGATCAAAGTCCACAGTTTCATTTTGTGGGGTTCGAAGCAACATTCAGTTGTGTCCCATAGAATTTGGATTCGTGAAAGATAGAGTTGGCCAAAGAAGCATCTGCACACTTTGCAAAGCTTTTTGTGGCTTGGCCTTATCCTCCTAAAAGATTGCATTTGAGACATCATGCATATACAGTAGGGTCATGGGCCACAGCACCTCATCAGTATAATCTCCAGGTGTCCAAATCTCGTGAACAAGGTGGAGGGGAATAGTTGAGGATTGTGACACTTTTCATTGCTAGAAACTACTTCAGGGTAGTGTAACTGTGCATTGTTGTGCAACAGAAACAATTTGAGGCTTGTGAATAAAGCTTTTTTTTATTTGATTTTCAGTACAACTTTTTCAGTGCTAATTAAATTTTCTGTTGAAGTACATTCATTACATCTTTATTAATATGGAGTTCACTGCCTGTTCCCCAGGAACCATTTCTTTGTGAATTAGCTCTTTTCCGTCATAAGAGGTCATCAGCATGGTCTTTATTTGAGATTTCTGACACCAGAGCTTCTATGGCACTAGCCAACCCAAGCAGATGATTGCCATTTTGTTTCAAGAGCATAAGCAAAGCACATTTCATCTCCAGTCACAATTCGTTTAAAAAATCAGGCTTAATATCTGTCATTTGAATCAAATCACGACGTGCAGAAAATTCATACTTCCTTCTGTTCTGCAGCCAATGCGTGAGGAACAAAATAAAAATGTATTTCTCAAGATATTCAACAACAATTTTGTGAGCCATGCTGTTACTAATTGCGCATCAGTGAATCAAATTTCAGTGGTAATTCCAATGGCTAGATAGTGTGGAGGTTCAGCAATCATATTATCATATAAATTTGAATGATCATCAATCAATAAATATAAATTGATTTAATTAAATAATAATAATTTCACAATCTCAGAATTTTACATCATCATTGCGTCACATCTTCCTTCTCACTCACTACACACCCAATGACACTCTCAGCGCCCTCTAGCGTTACACGGGTCTTACCATACTCCCCGCTTAAACTCTCATGTAGTTTACATATTAGTTTTCAGATAAATTTTAAAGACAATAAAATTACACTAAGTATTAAATTGGTAAATTATTAAAATATATAAAATAAAAGTTTTTCAAGTTCATATATCAGTCTTTAAATGGTAGGGGAATAACTTTGTTGATGGCTCGCCGAAGAACACCTGTAGACGTCTTAACTTCAACTACTCTGACCAGACCATCAGCACCAGGATACACTTGTTGGATGCGACCCAATGGCCAATGCAAAGGATTGGAGTTGGAGTCCTTTAGCAGTACTAGTTCACCAATCTGTATGTTCGGCTGCGAAATGCTCCATTTAACACGATTCTGGAGTTGATTTAGATACTCTGAATGCCACCGGTTCCAAAATTTAGCTTGGAGTCTGAACTAGTTCCCACCTGGAATGAAAAGAAAGATAATCCGGAGCAGTATGTGGTTTAGGAAAGGATAACATAGCATTTCCTGTCAAAAAATGTCCCAGAGTTAAACGCTGTAA
>KK112049.1:164547-187433 GCA_000611955.2 Stegodyphus mimosarum | reverse complement strand
AGAAATCGGTGATAATGGGCAGAAATTCAGAACTGCTTCTATCTGAGTAACTAAAGTAGTTAACTCTTCAAAATTCATGATAGCTGATTTTGCTACCTTTAACAAAATCTGTTTCACTGATTTTATGTTTGCTTCCCACAGTCCGCCAAAGTGTGGAGAAGCAGGCGGGATAATCTTCTTCTGCACTAAATCCTTGAATTGTGTTAGATTTGCAAATTTCATTATATGCGTTAAGAATATTTCTTGCACCTTTGAAATTCGTGGCGTTGTTGCTCCAGATGAGGGTTGGTTTGGATCTTCTGGCAATAAATCGTCGTAAACAGGCTAGAAAAGCTTCTGTTGTTAAATCAGAAACAACTTCGAAGTACACTGCCTTAGTGCAAAAACAGATAAATAATGCAATATAAGACTTTAAAGTCACCTTTGACCTTTTCAAATTAGGTTTTGTAATTATAGGTCCTGCAAAATCCAAGCTGACCTTCTCAAAAGGTCTAGAAGGTACGACTCTGTCACTAGGTAGATTACCCATCATCTCACTTACGGTTTGATTCTTCGTTCTACAGCAAGTGATGCACTTATTTATTACTCTTCTAACTCGATCTTGACCAGACGGTATCCAGTATGACTGTCTTGTTAAAAATAATGTAGTCTGTACACCAGAATGCAAGGCTTTTCTATGATAAAATTCAATAACTAAATTAGTGAAATGATGAGCCTTTGGCAAAAGTATCTGATGTTTCTGAAATTCAGAAAGCTTAGAATACTGCAGTCTTCCTCCTACTCTCAGTACCTCATTTTTGTCAAGAAATCGTCTAGAGATTACGTCTAGAGATGAGATTCTACTATTTTTTTAAATAGATTGCCCGTTTTTCAAGCACTTTATTTCCCTTCGAAATTCAGTTGACTGTACGAGTTTTACTAAAACTTCAGTAGCATGCCTAAATTCAGAAGCACACATGAAGTCTGTTCTTAACTCTGGGTTCACTTTACAGTTATTTATGAATCTCAGACATAAAGCAGTTATTCTAATTAATTTACTGAATGAGGAGTATCTTGTGATCAAATCGTTTTCAGTTTGGCTATTTTCAACAGTTGCATTTACAACAACTGCCTTTTTAAACTCTTAACTTATCGACATCTATTTTGGTTTCTTCCATTGATTCTAAGGAGGATGGCCGTGCTGTGTTATTCATTGTCAACCAGTAGGGTCCATGCCACCAAAGGTGATTAGCCTTGAGCTCGCCTAAGGATAAACCCCTAGAAATCAATTCAGCGGGATTATTCTTTCCCATACACTAATGTTAAACTCACCAGCTGCCATTCAAAGACACAAGTGACAATTTTTCATCATCAGCGGTTAAGCTTTTTCAATGTTCTCATTGGTTTGAGAATGTGAAAGGTGATCATTCTTTGGTTCATCATCAGCATTTATGTGTCCATCATGAAATCATCCATATTAACAAAAAACACCATACCATGTTACCTGTTATTGGTATTTAAACAAGGATTTTGACCTTTTATATAGTGTTTGTGAATTCAGTATCTGCTAAATGCTGTACTAATGAAAAACACTGAAAATTTGCTGTTATTGTTTAATTCTGTGTTTTCTAATCTGCAATTCATAAGAGCTAGATTTTTAAATTCATGTCCCTTTTATTTCTTTTATCCAATTTGGTAAATTTTCCTGTAAGACCGTTCTGATGCATTTCATTGCAATCAGCTGGTGTTTGATACAACTACTTACCTGATTGAGAAATTACTAATTTGTGTCTTTGTAATCTGTCTTTTCCTAATTTGCATCTTTGTGTGTCTTGCTTCTAAAAACAAAATGTTGGCATTGCATATTTTTCTGCCTGAAAAGCCTTAGCAGTAAAGGAAATCTTTCAAATTTTTTTCCTCAACTCAGGAAAATGCTGAAGCCAAGGTGAAAATGAAGGCAAAAATACAAAAAATTTCAAATTAGCCTTTAACTGCTGTAGACAATTTTTTCAGCATAATTACTATAAGCAGTCTCGCAGACCGCTTTTAAGAAAAGCATAAAAATATATATTTTATGCATTTTTAAGTAATGTTATAGGTACTTTATGCATATTTGTGGAATTCTTATTCATTTAAATCAATATATTTTAAACATAACTCATTTAATTCATATGAAAAATTACTATTTTATTCATGTTAAGGAACAGAGCTTTTAAAGAACAAAGATTTTATTAAACATGCATAAAAATATGTGACTTTATTAATTATTACTGTCAATTAAACCATAATTCTACAACAATTAATTTAATTATAAATTATTAATAGATACCTTTCTTTACAAAGGTGAATCATAAGATGGTACACAGTCGAAACACACTTTTTGAGAGCACTGAAGACATACTGGTTCCTTGCATTGTAAGCATTTGTATGCTGTTTTCCTCTTCTTACAAGGTGGGCACAGACTACATGTTTTCCTTTTTTCTGAGGTTTGATAAATCCATTCCCTTACTTTCATTCTGTCCAAGGATTCTTCTAATTGTTATCTTCAGTTCCCTTGGCAAAAAAGCGGAAGTTATCCTAACTTTCAGGTATGGTGTAATAAGTTGATTTGCTAATAAAAGCATAAAGTTTTTCCTTTTCAGTTTTGTAGCATCAGGATATGACTGAAACAGTAGAAATGAATTCACAGCACACATGTCTACTATTCTAAAAAATATCGCCATTGGCCAACGTTGAGTTCGTTAGAGCTGCTTGTCAAATTCATCAACGCCTCCTTTAGTCAAATTGTATAACTCTATAATTTCTGGTTTTCCAGTATTACCATTGTTTTCACAGCTATGGTGCATTGATGAAATCAAAATTACCACTTTTCTTGGGAACATAAGAAACAAGCAAGAAATGTGCAAAGAACTACATATTTCTCTTCCCTTATTTGCTTAAAATTCTTTCGGGATCTCCTTTTTATTCTTTTTCAATGTACCTACAAATGTAAGACCTCTGTCTTTTAGGCAATTCACTAATTCCATTGAGGAAAACCAATTGTCTGCAGTAATGTTTCTATTCGTATTTTTCAAAGGTTCAATCAGTCGGAGCACCGCTTTTGTGGGTCTGCTATATTTTTTTTTCTTCTTCAGTAAGCCCATCTCCATCAGAATCTTTCCCACAGTAGATGTATGCATTATAAAGATAAGTGCTCCTTGCATCACAAAGGCACATAATTTTTAATCCATATTTTGCCGGTTTTATGGGTATACATGTTATATTTGCTGCGTCCTCTGAGTTTCACTAGCATCTCGTCATGATATGCTAGTTTTCCAATAGAATATATGCGTTGGAAATTTCTTATGACTGCATAAAATATTTCGATATTGAAGCTGCTTTGTCGATTCCCATACGCTTGTCTCTTGTTTTAGAGTCATCAAACCTTAAGCAATTCAATAAAAATAAAAATCTCACTTTGGAAGTAACACATCTATATACCTCTCGTCCTGTACTGTCAAAAGAAGAGGGGAAAAAAGACGCTTGGAGCAATTTCAAAGTATCATGGAATATGTTTTTCCTGCCAGAATAATGAGAGGTATAAATTCCTCAGTAGGGTGAATGTTCTAGAATACCATCTTATGTTTCATATCTGTTATTTGTGATTTCCACTAAATGGTTACAAAGCCACAATAGGGGTATTGTTCCATTCATCAGTAAAGGTGCTTTTGACAGCTCCTGCACAATTTGGAAAGGACGCTTTCTTTGTGCAGCATGTCTACCGAGAAAGTCCCAGGTATATTCTACAAGCTTCTAGTGAATCTGAAAATCACTCTATGTATTCAATACCTTTCTTGTACCTTGGACACTTAACTATCCAATGTGGGTATGCATTGTACTTTCTGAACAAGAAGTCTGGACTCACTGTGCTGCTGGAAAGATCATAATTGAGGAGACTCTCAGCATACTACCAGTGGAATGTAATGGTGCCTACATCAAAGATGTGATCTGTCATTGGACATAGTGCCCTTCCCCATTGCAATGACACCTTGGTCATAGTGATCAGCTTCATTAGCAAATATGGGTTCTGTTTGCTTTCCACACTAGATGGTATGCAACACAATGTCCATGAAACTGATCATTATGACAGAGGAGAAACTGCATGCGTGTGTGGTTATATATAACAATGCCAGAACACTACTTCACATCTTTATGCAGGTATTATTATAGCCCAGGAGTACTACATCAACATTCTTCTGGGTCGTGTCTGTCTTTTCATTGGTTCTGTGGGTCCAGACTTTCTCTTCATGAATGATAATGCGTGCTAACATGGGGCAGTTGCAGTGTCTGAGATCCTTTTTAGAAATGGTGTTAAATGCATGGAATGGGTTGAATATTCATCAAATTAAACCCCCATAGAATATGCCTGCTACTTTCTCTGCAGATGAACACAAAGAAGTCTTTCTCCCTGAACTATACAGGATCATCATCTTCGAAGAAAAATGGGACAATATGCCTTAAACTCCCCTTAACAATTCAGTGGAGATCATATATAGCAGATAAATCACACACCCTACTGAGGAATGAAAGATTTTCATAGCCAAAAAAATGGAGTGAAATTTGCCTTCAGGCTACTAATTTGCAGATCTCTGTAAATCAATGTGTAATATAAATGCTAATCTTAATCCTTGATTGAAGAGTAGAAGTATCTTGAGGACATGGATAATTGTAGTTGGAATAATAAAACATACCACTTTCTTATGTTAAAGTTAGATAAAAAAAGGATTTAAACATTTTGTGGTGGTTTTAAAGAAATTCCTATTATAATGATTTAATGAGGTTGCTTCAGATTCCAGTAGAGACAGTTTGAGACTTAAGGTGTAGTATTCTTTAAGAGTCATCCAACATGCTCTTTCCATATTTTTATGAGTTAAAAAGTGCAGGCTTATAAAGAATTATGAGATTTAAAAAGTTGGACTTCAAATGGTAATCAGGGCCTGGCTGTACTTGGCAACTGAAGAAGGTGATGCTGTTTCAGTCATTAAAAGTGTTTCTCCTTAAATTAATTGCTGATGTTAAATAATGCTGTTTTCCTTGTATTTAGTTTTATTAGCTGTGTTATTTATCCAAGGCCTGTTTAGTTAAATTTTTCAAATTTGTTTCCTCATGCAAATGAGAACTGAAGCACTCTAGTGACTTCTGACGTCAACATATCAAACTGTTCATTACTGATTATTTAAAAGAAAGTTTTTAGTTATTCCTAATTACTTATGTTTTCATTTAATTGAATAGGAAACTCTGTTGTCAGTTTTATATTACGAGTTAATTATTTTTATAAAACAAATTCAGATACTGGGAACAAACATTTGCGAATACCGTAGATTTAATTTAGGCAGAATAATGAAATTATCCCTTTTTTTGAAAAATTCAGTATTGAAATTGTAATGATAGTAAAATAAACCAAATGTTGCTTTTAAAGAGTACAGAAATGATCACAAAAAGGTCTGTTTTAGCATTGCTGTTGTTATTTTTATTTATTCATTGTAAAATAGAATGCATTGCCAAGCTAAATATTTTGGTGACATTTGTGTCAGTTTGCTAAATATGAATTTAAAAGAATTCTAAGTTTTCTAGTCCACAAATTATCTATTAGAAAACTGAGAATTATCTAGTATTGATCATTACTGAGTATGGGTAATGATTGTTAGTTCATTTCTACCTAAGCTTATGAAATTTATTGCTTCCATACAATATATTTTCTTGCCAAGTGAGTGTCCTGTAATTCATTTTTATAACATAAAATTATAGATATTTGATTAAATCAATGGTTGCTAATTTGCAGCTGCAAGTAGCATGCGTATTTATTTTCTGTGACCTGTAGCAAAAATCTGGAATGATTGTTATGACTATTATTGACTTTGAACTTCTTGAGAATGCTTATTTATATGCTTTCTTCTGATAGCATACATACAGTTTAAAACTCGTATTGATGACAAATGTTTTGCAAAAGTGCACATAGTGTTCTCATTAATTTACACTGTATACTAGGGAAACAAGTATTTTGTGGAAAAAAGAATTTATTCAAAACAGCATTTTGTGTTTCGTATATGTGATGGTATATTGCCAACAGAGCTGTAGCTAGAGTTTTCAGCACCCTGGGAGAACTGAAGATTTTGTGCCTCCTTCTATGTGTCAAGAATGGAAAATATTTCATTCTAAAATTTTGTAGCATCAGTTTGGCACCCCATGGATGCTGCACCTGGATATCTCTTAACATCTCATTACTGGCTATATCCCAGAGAGTCTTAATTATACAAGAAATATCATAAAAATTAAGTGTAATTTTATATTGCTTGAAATAATATGCGAACAAACTCGACAGTGAAATTGAACAAGTGATATATATGGTTTAGGAAATATCTGTAAATACTTTTTATCATCAGGTATATTATTCATGAGATTCCAGTGCATAGAATTACTAATCAAGTTCTGTCTAAGATACTATCTATGTAAGTTAAAACAAAAAATTGACTTTATTTTAATCATATTTCACCTTCTCAAAATTTTATCAAATTTTAATTCTGTCACTGAGATACTATTTCATTCAGCCATTATTTCATTGTTAAAATACAGTTCATTGATATATATGAAAATAAAAGATTTGAATGTATAATAAATTCAAACTATTTCCATTTTTTACATGTACATATTTTCTTGAATATTCCATGTATGTTTCAATAGGGAGTATTTGTTTACTTTACATAATCCTAATGCAGTCTATGAAACTATTGTAAAAAATCATAATTTAGTAAATAATTTTTTTCATTGTTTACTACTTTTGCATTTAAGAGTAAATTTTGATAAATATGAGAGCAGCCTTTTGGCAACAGATGGCGCTGACCGTTGCACTGGATTTCTGACGTCAGACTTACGTGTATCTTTGGTTGACGCTAATGACCCTGGTAACCGTAGCAACACTGCATTAGGATTTAAATAACACAACCTCTTTAGCTATAAACACCATCTGGAATATTGGAGAACAGAAAAAGACTTCCTAGGGGGCTATAGGCTTTTTCAAAGTAGAAAGGATATACATTCAATGATCGTCTTAGAAAATAGTGCCATTCACTTGAGCTGTGTTAAGCGCTGTAATAAGTTAATACTTTCTATTCGTTCATTGCCTTCTGTAGATTTATAGTAAGTTTCGTTTGCAAGATTTAAAAACGCTGATTCGCTTTTCGATAAACGCTAGGATAACAATTATTAGTAATCAAAGCTATCTTTTTTTTGGGGGGGGTCCCTGTGTTGCATGGGTAATATTTTTATTCTTGTCTTATTTAGGAATTTTTATTTGCCTATTCAGCATCAGACATAAATTTTTATCACATTAAAAGTAGTAGGAGCGGTAAAATAAAAATACAGCTCAATTCTTTTTTAGTCAAATTTTTTATGTGGTAACTTCAGACGACCGCCTCTTAAAATGACCAGTCTTTCTGAAAATATACAAGATTAAATATCATTGCGTTTAAACAATCGTCTTCATAGAAAACCAAATCTTTTTTACATGTTAAGGATTGTCTTAGAAAGGCTATATTCTATTCTGTAAATTTCTTCAGTTTAAATGATAAATCAGAGATTGAAGGCGATATAATCGGCATAGCTAGAACATTTGCCCCCCGTGACCGACCTCGAGTGTGTCCGACTAGGCAGTCTTTGAATTCGTCTCTCCTTTTGGTATGAGCAAATGGCATGAAGGAAAATAAATTTAAGATCTACTTCTGAAAATATTTTTAATTCCATTATTTTAAAATTGTATTATTATTATTATATTTGTTTGCAAAGCCACTTATAATAGAGTACTATGCTGATGGTACAGAACTATTTCTTAAATGCAAAATTAATCATTTGTAGTTCTGAAAGGATTTTCAGTTAAAAAAAACTAATCAAAACTAGAAACACAGCAATTGTAAAAAAACTTCTCGGCAGTATTACATTATCTGAAGAGCTGTATTTTAGAACAAATACGTCCACAGGACCCACCTTCCACATTTCTGTTTCGTTTTCTTTAGCAATAATAATGGAAATAAAACTTTGAAACACTTTTCTCTAACTGAGGGAATTCTTCCTTATTAACCTTTTGATGGTCCTCAACGAGTTCAGCTCATATTCCAGTTACGCACCGCAATGGGCGCAAACAAACGCAGCTCCTATTACAAATTTACGTCCAACAATTATCGCTCGTATTTGGAAAGAAAGAATTGCTTAATCTCGCTAGCCCCCCCCCCCGTAGGTTGCTCCAAGACCACAATTTAGTTGATATTCGCAATTTTCAAGCTTTGAATGAATAAAAATGGTATAAGAGTGCTTAGCTGTTGAAATCTCGAGGTGATTTCTTTGGATACTGATCTACAGAAAAATCTGTTTTTCTTCTTAAATTAATTCCATACGGTAATTCAGAATCGTGTAGTTCTTTATTTGCCTGAACGATCGACAGGACTTGCTTCCATATATTATTTCACATGAAATTGGCGCCTCCAAATTATGTCGTCCGTGGTGAACCAGCCCCCTTTAGCTACGCTACTGAGTCTGACATCACATGAATTAAAGAAAGGAAGATGAAATTTTCGTGTATAATTAAAATCCTTATTTAACTTTATAAGAAAAATATAAAGAAAATGGAAGCAAATTATCTGAATAAAAATGTGTGTCTGTAATTGTAAGTAAGAAAATGGAAGCAAATTATCTGAATAAAAATGTGTGTCTGTAAATTGTAAGACATGTGAATATTTTGTAAATTTAAGTTTTGATTTCTGCATTTCAGCGCTTGGAAGTAGGTCTTACTATTTTTACTTGAATAGGAAAATTAAAACTCAATTCTTTTGAAAATAGGAAACGTTGCTAAGCCACGTGCTATAATACCTATAATAAGGAACTCGCTGACCAATTATCTATTGATATGCAATGTACATCAACTTATGTACCATAAAGAATATAAATAGCAGCGTTGCAAATCGTGCATTATCTTCAAATTTTTAACCGTATTAAAACTATTGTTAAGATCCAACAGCGACCTACTGTAATAGTGTTGTAAACAGCTAGACCAAGTATAGTTTATATCCTGGCGAATGAGTTGTCTATATGGGAGTTTTTCGTGGTTCCCCTCCCTAAGAAAAGATGTATACTTTTATAGCTTATAACGTGTAAAAATACAGCCAGGATCTCTCGTAGCGAAACTGGTAACATTAGCAAAATTGGATTGGTTTTTATGGATGAAAAAATTATTAAAAAATGTATGATATTATGTTTCGTATATGATACTTTTTGTAAGTATAAATGAGAAAACTCATTTGCAAAATTGTCATGAAATTTCCCCAGGGTCTAGAATTTTTACATTTTCAACTTTTTCGCAAACAACTTCAGTTATTGCCTCGACTGCTCCATAATTAGATAAATCTCCGATTTCTGTGCATGAAACAATCTTTTTTCATGATCGACTTTGAGCACGTTTGCTTTTTACATACTTTCGCGCATAGCGTTGAGTGGGCGTGCGTGGATACGCATGGATAAAATCCGCAAATCGGATAATGCGCACCTGCATAATCAAGAGAATACTGTATATATTTTAATGATTTTTTCGTTGAATATCGAATACGATTTGAAAACTAGTTTTTATTAAAATGAGCGACCATTTAACTCGTGAAACAAAATATAATTAACTTTTAAAAAAATGAATTAAGAATTTTTTATCTTGTAAACCAATGCACAATAGTCTTTTAGTTAAATAAGCTACCTCAGATTTCCTTTGCCCAGTATTTTCTATAGCATAATTGAGCAGACTTGAAAAATAAAGTATTGGAAAAGACACTGAAAATTACAATTTTTGTGACATTACTAGTTAGCACCAATTTCTAAAAAATATCTTAAAGTTTGTTTATCTATTTGTTTAATTTCCCATATAATTACCATTAAAATTTTCCACCTGAAAACCTATTTGGGTAAAAATAAATTTTAATTTATTAAAATACCCCCAAATATTCTACCTAGAAGCACAACCTGAAAACTGTTCTGATGCCAATCCATCGTTTTTCATAAAGCTGCGGGAACTTTATAAAGATTTATTTAAAAGTGCAGATACTTATCCAAAGTCCCCGTTTTTCATAAAGATTCCGAAGATTTATATAATACCTTGTTTAATAAATGAATCAGTAACTGAAATGAAAATCGAACTTTCATAAGGATGCCGATAATCAGTTTCAAGGGAGAAACTGATTTTTATTTTGTGTAAGTTACCTCCTGTCGCGGCACCATTATGAAGGCATCCCAATTTGATTGCATCCTCGCCTCATGATAAAGTTCATTGAATTAACTCAAAAAAATGATAGTTAAGCATTCTAATCGTTACATAGCGTGAGATTATTCCCGTCACTGAAGAAACTTTAAATATATTTCCCCAAAAGCTCATTCTTCGAAAAAATAGCGAGCTACTTTTTAACGTTTTCAAAAATTTATTATGTTTTAATTGACAATGATTTATGCAGATCTTATTCTGTTAAATAAAATGAGTTTTAAAATAAGCATTTCATGTGATAGCAAAAAACGTGTAGAACTAACTATGAGACGCAAGTTTTCAAAATTTTTCATGGTATACACCTTAAAATATATTAATTTAACGGTAAATAAAAAATACTGTACTCAGAAAAAAAAATATGAAAGCTAAGAGGCCCATGAGTAGCCGAGAGATTAAACCGCTGATATACTGGGAGTTCGATCCCAGGCGAATGGGTTAGCTGCAAGGTTGGTTTTCAGGGTTTCCCCTACTGTTAGGGGGATACGAGCCACTTTCCCTTAGAAAGTCCTCCACAAAGGCATCTCTCCTACTAGGCAGATAGCCCTTGCGTGCTTTCCTATATCTGTATAACCTAACCTGAAAACTAGCAACAAAAGAGAATATAGTATGATATCTCTTTATACAAATATCTCATTCTTTTATAATCGTTCGGAAGTACCATACAAAATATTCTGCGCGAATGAATTCTTCTGTTATTTTCCATGTTAATTGCCCAATTTTTACTCAAATTGACCTTATTAAAGATAATTACTTCTCAAAGAATTCTCGACCAACTTATAAATCGTTTTCTATCATTCACCACAATCTTCGATACTATAAAGAACTTAAACATATTTCAAAAACAGTTTGTGTTTTCAACTTAAAATTATGGGCTTATTAATCTCTATAAGCTATATTTCAACTATTAGGAGTAACCATTTTAAATTTTATACCAGAATCTATCAAACGAAACAGCATCATCTAATGCATCACTTTGGTTTACCATGCAGTGCAATTGCTGCCGCCAGTTATCGTCAATAGAAAGTTCATTTAGAAAGATTTATCCTCAGTTTCAAAGTGCATCTCTATTCCTGAATATCTTCGCCCGCGTATAGTAATGATGTCTTATCTTCAAAACTGTTAATAAATTTAAATCCGTAACCCACGATTGGTCGAGTAGTTGAAATCATGGAACACTGGTAGTTTGACTGAAGTTCGAATTCCAGTGAAAGGGTTGGCTTTTCGTATTATCTCTATGTATAATGGGAATATAAGCCAGCTTTCTTTAGAAAACTGTGTATAAATATTTCTTTCTTCCACTAATCAAACTAGTCACGTGCTTTCCCATATTGGACTAGAGAAATAAACTTCCATATCGTTATCACATTAATTCATTCCGTTCTCGATAAAAATGCTACTTTCACCTTTGCTTAGCATCTTTCAATATCAAGAACATTCAAATAGAAGCTCAATTCATTACTTGCACATTATCTAAGTAATAGCTTCATTCATATTACTTCTCAAATGTATGCATTAGTGGATGCATTCTCAAATAGAGACAACGATTGTAACTTACTTCAATGAAATCGCTTATCTTATATTGACATTAAAAAAATATAGTCTTCATAAACTTAATTCAAAAAACACTTAATTTCGAAATTGCCTAAGAGCAACAATGTGCCTGCTCATCATCAGCTACATTTCTCATATATATAAAATATTATTTCCTCTGTCATTATTCTTTGCCTGCTAGATATGACAGCGTATAGCACACATAAATGTGAAGAATATTAAAGATCCTCCAAATTAAACCCAAGCTTGTTTTGGTTTGGAGTATCTTTAATATTTTACTTCATTTGTACAATTTGAGCAGAATAATAATCTTCAAGTAAATAGCATCTTTATTCATTCAAGTTAAATTATATTTCTATATAAGTACCAAATTCCTCGATAGCTATAAGATTGGGTCAATTTTTCTTCGGAAAACTATCGCAAAATATGTGAGGATGTATAAAAATTAAAATATCGACGTAATAAGACGAATTCAGGCCGACCTCGATATCCAAAAATTGACACATAGAACCAGGGGTATCACCTACTGACAGGAAACAACTAAATGCTATCGTAAAACATGATTCTAAGTATCTTGAAAGCGTTATAGATTAGTTGCGGATTTCATCATATGCTGTCTTAGCAGTAGCTTTGAAGAAATCATTGTTTCTTTTTATTATATAGATGTGGATGGTTTCTATTTTAAAATCAATATGAATGCATTTAGAATTACTCTGAGAATTTTATTTCAAACTATTTTATCTCTCTCTTTCTTTTTCTTTCTTTCTTTTCTTTTTTTTTTTTACAGTACGCATTCTATAAATCACAACGACATTACGTAGGGCCGGGACGAGAGTGAGGCACTTGCTTCAGGTGAACAAATAGAAGGGGCGCCAAATTAGCTACTTAATAAAAAATTCAGAAATTTATTTTTTAAACTTTTGATTTGCAACTTTTAATTTCGGAATACATCAATGAATATTAAAAGAATTTTGTGTTATAAACAGTCCAGATAAAAAAAGACAAAGAAAAACTAATAGCATTAATTTATTCTCAAAAGACATTAGCTTTCACAGTAGTGTATATATTATTTTCTAACATTAAAATTTGTTATTGAAAGAAGCTTTAAGGAACTAATTACACTTTGTATAATGAATTGCATGGATTAAACTTTCATCTCTACATATAATAAAACAAAGAGTCTGTGTGTGTGTCTTTCGTTCGTGTTGCGAGTAAGCTAATAGACCCAGGGCCACGAAATTTGGTACATAGGTGTATCTACACAAGAGCCACCTCGAAGCGATTTTTTCGAAATTCAAATTAGAATTTTTTTTATTTTATGTTTTGTGACCAAATCGCGTCATTTTGAGACATAATGGGCTACAGGAAAGCGAAATTTCACTCTATACATTTCATTTTTACATCGTCGTGAAGCGTAGACACTGAGCTATTTTACGAACTTAAAATAAATTTCGTATTTCAATAAATCGATTAAATACGAATTTATTTAGGAAGGTGAGCTTAACACCTTTGCAACGGAAATTTTTTTTTTAAAGTTTATTTTAAAAAATGTACTGTTTATTTTCCTATCATTTTTGGACACGTTAAACTTTAATCCTTCCGACTCCTTTTACAAAAAGAATTTTGGAATAATAATAACATTTTGTACTTAAAATTTTTAAATGAAGCTTCCGAATACACTTCTCAGATACTTTAAAATATGGTTTTGGCAACAATTTTTCATTTTTATTGTTGTTGATAGATGTTTGATGAAATCGCATCATTTTGAATAGGTTCATTCTTTTAGAAATGTGGGTTTGGCAACGTTTTTCATAGTATTTCTTATGTCAGTTTTTTTAAGAATTTGAAAAGTTTAAGAAATTGAAAAATTGTTTCTTTTTGTAAAGATGAATTGTTTAATTCATTTATTAGCGTAATTAATATTTTTATTAAGGGATATTGCTTATTTCATTGCAATTTTTTGTATTATGTTTTAATTATACATAATTTTAATTATAAAAAAGTTTTGCATGATTTTTTTAGGAAATAAAGCTCTTAATCTGTTTATACCATTTGAGTTCTTAAGATTTTGCAAAGGGAAGTTGGTTAATTTATTTATTAAGATAAGTAATATTTGCATTAAGGAATACTGCTTATTTCATTATCATTTTTTATACTTATAACAAGTTAAAGGGCTGCTATATGACTGCTGACACATTTTCTCAGAAGATTACCTAAAATATTATAACATTTCAGAAAAAGAATCACTCAAACTATCAAGTAAGAGAATGTTAAAAAAAATTTGAGTCATCAGAAATGGCATAGGGTTATTTATATTATTGTAGAATTTTTATATAATGTTTTATGTAGTTAGAGTGGTGGTTAAGAAGGGCGATATAAATTATGTTTTAACAATTATTTAATACACATCTCATGCAATCAGTTTGCTAAAAATTATAATTAAAGATGTATATGTTTTTCTGTTATACATCAGGGCCGTATGCAAGAAAGGGTTTTATTCTTAACAAAGAAAAAATAGTTGGAGGAACTTACGGGGCCATCGGTCCCAGGTGTGTCTGTTAGGCATTTTTCCGGTACGTTTAAAAGCCAGACGAAGGCTGGCCGCATAGCGGCTAGTAAAAAATATTATGCTGCCGACATAGTTGTTCTTTGCATCTCTCATTACTTTGACTTAAGCTCTTTACTTAGCCATAACAAACTCGCCGAAGTCCACTAACGGAACATAGGCGGCGACATAACTGCCAAGGTTTGCAATTTCATAAACGTCTTTTGGAATAGAATCCTAGGAATGAACAAGGTTGATTGAAAATGAAATGTACCATATTATTAGTTATTGTACTGGTATAAAATTTTCCAATAAACGAGGCGCATGAATTGAAGTTTTTGGCTTGCATTCACACTCATGTTGCGCGGGAACTGTATGGATTGTTTCATTTAAAGTTATTTCTGAAGCAGATGCTGAAGGATTAATTGGTTCATTCTTTGTCAACTGGGATGTAAAGATATAAGGTAAGATAATAATTCTATTGTTTATATTGAAACAATAAAATATTTTTTTCAGTTTTAGAGAACTAAAAAAGGTTTAAAATTTTGAGTACTTTGTGGAAGATTTAAGACAAACTGTTCTGGCTAATTCTAATGTAATTAATTGATTTTGACGTAACAAATATATTTTTAAAAATTTAGTTTTATTCCGTTGACTGTAACGGGATCGATGTAAAAATATATATAAAAGATATGCTTCTTGCTAAAAAAACATTAAGAAATACTCGTTGCTGTGAATAAAAATTAATGATAAACACCTGTCATGGTCGCGAAATTTAACACATTGAAGTTTCTTGAGTTAATTGATGAGGCGCAATAAAAGTGAAGATAAAATATGAAGTATCATTAAATCTAGTTAATTTTTTAAATTATGCTTTTATTGTCGAGATATCATGATATTGTTGGAAAAAATACTACCTGACAGCCAAACTATTGGCATCTTTAAATTAGATGGCATATAAATTTCTGCTCAAGCTCAAATAAACTTTTTTAACTGATGAAAGAGTCTGTGAATATTAAAGACTGATTTCATTGATTAATCTATTAAAATGATGCTTGCGATAATATATGGTTTAGAAGCGATCTTTTCGTGGAGGTGGTTGTGATAGAACTATATGATATTCAAGGTATAGAAGATTAAATTCAGTTAATCCGATTACTTCAATAAACTATTTGAAAAAGTTGCCTGTGTTACCCTTCGGCCACTTCTGAACGCGAACATTAATGGAAAGACTAGAAATTATTCCTTAGTAATTGTTAAGAAGAATTTACGCGATCAAAAATATCTCCTTAAGTGCTTAAACTGAAAGTCGCAATTTTACTTAACATACCGAAGAGGACTGTTTGTGGAACTGCGTTAAAGGTTAAAAAAGAAAGAACTATAAAATTCATTGCACATAAGAGAATTTCAACCAATGACGGAAACATGTTCATATAATTTTAGGTTTAATGGTTTCAGTATAATAACCATGCTCAGGTTTCATTAATACTATTACAATGTACAGAAGATTAGTCATTTAAATTAAGAATTGTAATGGATTTTGATGCATTAATAGCATAACTGTGGTGAAACAACATTGCAAACTTTATATAACGAAACCATAGCTTGTATTAAAGTATGTGATATTTTTCGTTTCATAACACCCAAACTTCAGAATTTTCTATAGAGCTAGTAAGCACAGTTAAATTCTCATTTCATGACTATCTTCACTAGGCCAAGAAAACCTTTCAAACATGGCCATTCTCTGTATAGAACATGAGTTAAGTAATCAAATAGATTTTGAAAAAAAATATTGATGATTTTGCGTCTTTAAAAGCAAGAAAAATTAAATTATAAATACGCTTGAAAAGTTTATGAAATAAATTTTTGAGCAGATGTTTTAATTATAATACTTAATATTATTTGCCATTTTTCAAAAAGCACATTTTTAATGTTTTCCATTTCAAAATTGTTCATCATTATATATGTTTCACTTTATGGAATATACAAAGTTATAATTAAATAGTACTGTAAGAGTTATTGTTTATATTGCGCGTGTTTGTATAATGTTATGTTTTCAAACATCATTTAGTATTATTTATTTATCCCCCCAAATAGGCGAATAAATAATCTTGCATTGTGTACAGGGGCGCACATTTACCGCTTTGCCTCAGGTGAAAAAATATGTAGGCACGGCTCTGGCATTACGTTTAATTAATATGTATAAGTATACTAGTATACTATATTTGTGAAGCAGTCCTATGGTGGAAACGTGTGCAGTTTCTGAAGCAAAATAGTCTTTCTTAGCATATAATACTGAGTTCTCTCGAAGTGGCAAAATCTAGCGGTGTATCGTTATGACCGCGGGTAGCTGTAAAATTGTTTAAACAAAACTGGTAAAATTTAACCTAGACAAACTTTAACATTTAACAAAAGAATTTAATTACACACAAGCACTACATAAAGAAAGTTACACACAAAACTAACAAGAACTAATAGAAAGAAATATTACTCAAAATAAGAAGTACATGTTTACAGTCCACTGCCGAAACTCAAACTAACTAGTTCGGGCGTAAGTGTTTTTTTGAATAGTGTCCGATAAGGTGGCTCTGCAATACAGGGGGCTGTTTGCTAGCGTTCGTTACAGACTCCCCCTCGGGCTCTGATAACGTCCCGGCAAAAAGTCCGTGTTGGATAGTTCAATTTTGCGAGGTCTGCCTCTTTTCCTTATGGGAGCCACAGGACCTTGGCCTGTCGATGGAGGCAGTTTATAGGGTTTTAGCATATTGGTATGATAAGTACCTAACACATGATCAGGAGTAGCAGGATCTGCAATGTCATACGTTGTTGGAGATCTGTTAGTAATCACTAGATACGGACCTTCACGTTTAGGCATAAATTTTTTACTTTTCTTGTGTATGGATTTACTGACTGGATGTATACTAGTTATCCATACTTTATCACCAGGCTGATAGTAAGTTTGTCTACGTCTTCTATCAAAGTATTCCTTTCTTTTGTCTTGTTTTTGTTCGACACGCTCCCTGATTTGAGGTGTCAAAGGAGAGAATTTTTTCAGAAATTACGTAATTTCAGCAACAAAGTTGTCGTTTTCAATAAGTGCTCTTAAATCGTGATTAACGACATCCGTCGTCCTAAGCTCTCTTCCGAACTGCAAATAAGCAGCGGTATGACCTGTTGTGTCACATATTGCTGTATTCATGGCAAAACGAATCATGGGCAGTTTTTCTTCCCCCAAGTATCATGAGCATCACCAACTAGTATGGCTAGTTTGGGTTTTAAATCTCTGTTCTTTCGCTCGGAGGGATTCGCTTGAGGGTGATAAACAGGAATGAGTTCTTGTTAAATGCCAAGAAAGTTACAAGTTTGCTGCATTACCGTACTAACAAATTGTGTGCCATTATCACTAATCAACCTTCTGGGTAAACCGTAATGTAAAAAAACTTCTTCAATTAAGGTTTTTGCACAATTTTTCGCAGTGGCTTCTTCCAAGGCGAAGAGCTCTATTCATTTCGTACTGGTGTCTTCAATAAGAAAAATCCAGTTTTTCCAGTTCTGGAAGTGGGCCAAAAACGTCTATAGCAAGTGTTTCAAACCTCTGTGCATACACAGGTGTTCTAAGTAATCCAGCTGGTTTCTGGTTATTTGGTTTATACCGATTGCACTCAGCACAATTTTTCACGTATTCTGAGATATACTTTCTCATACCAGGAAAGTAATATCTGGAGGCAATCTTATGGTAAGTGCCTGCAGCTCCACAATGTCCTGCAGTGGGAGAATCGTGATACTGCTGTAGGACTCGTTCTCGCTCTTGACAAGGGACAACTAACTGAGCTTCTTCGGAGTCTGTGTCGGGAGAGTATCGATACAAAACTCCTTGATTCATGAGATATTCTCTACTAGTCCAATTTACATAATATTCATCTTTTTTGCCACTCTCAAAACATTCTATAATCTTCATCTTTCATTTGTTCCTCACGAATGTCTTTAGATTTCCGGGTTGCTAAATCTATAGATACAGCGTTTAAATCACAAAGTCATTATTTGCATAAGATGGTCTAGAAAGAAGATCTGCTATAAAATTGGATTTTCCTGGAGTGTAGACAATTTTTGGATGATATGACTGGATTTGAAGGACCATCGAGCCAAAGGACCAGATGGTGATTTAATACTCATCAGCCATTTAAGAGGTTGGTGGTCAGATGAAATTATTATTTCTTGGTTTCCTATATAACCGCAGAACTTCTGAAGGGCCCAAACTACTGCAAGAGCTTCTCTTTCGGTAGTTGGATAATTTCTTTCTGCTGAGTTGGATTTGAAGGGCCCATCGAGCCAAACGACCAGATGGTGATTTAATACTCATTAGCCATTTAAGAGGGTGGTGGTCAGAAGCAATTATTATTTCTTGGTTTTCTATATAACCGCGGAATTTCTCAAGGGCCCGAACTACTGCAAGAGCTTCTCTTTCGGTAGTTGAATAATTTCTTTCTGATGAGCTTAGCAATCGACTTGCATACTGAATCACACGTTCCTTTGGGCCTTCTCCTTGGATAAGGACTGCTCCTAAAGCATAATTACTGGCATCTGTCCTGATAATCGGTTTAGTTCCGTCAGGTTGAGATAACACAGGCGGTGAAATCAACCTTTTTTTCAACTCTTCAAATGCTTTTTGTTCGGTTTCTCCCCATGTCCACTGTTTATTCTTTTGGTGTCACTCAGGGGTCTAGCAACTTCTGAAAAATTAGGAACATATCTTCGGAACCAGGAACACGTCTGTAGAAAAGACTGAACTTCCTTTACGCATGCTGGTTTAGGAATTTTCTGAATATGCGGTGAAATCAACCTTTTTTTCAACTCTTCAAATGCTTTTTGTTCGGTTTCACCCCATGTCCACTGTTTATTCTCTTTGGTTAAATCACTCAGGGGTCTAGCAACTTCTGAAAAATTAGGGACATATCTTCGGAACCAGGAACACGTCTGTAAAAAGACTGAACTTCCTTTACGCATGTTGGTTTAGGATGTTTCTGAATGGAAGATATTTTCTCGGCATCTACTTCTATACCGTCTTCTGTAATGCAATGACCTAAATACTTTACTCTGTCACAAGCAAAATGGCATTTGCTCCTGTTAGCATTTAGTTTAAACACAGACAGTCTTTCAAACACTTTCCTCAAATCTGATAAATGTTTATCAAATGTTTCTGATAACACTATGATATCGTCGAGATACGACAAGGCAAAAACATCTTTTAAACCTGATCTAAATTTATCAATAAGTCGTTGAAAAGTTGCATGGTGTTTCGCAACCCAAATGGCATTCGCAAAAACTTGAAAGTACCAAAATGGACACACAAAGGCAGTTTTCTCTTGATCTGCTTTATGAACTTTAACTTGGTGATAACCTGCTCTTAAGTCAATCGTAAACATGAATTTCGTTGATTTGGTTTCAGTTCGCAAATCATCCATTCTTGGTAATGGATAGGTATCTGGAACGGTTTGGGAGTTTAATTTTCGACAATCTATACACAGTCTAATTGAACCATTAGGTTTAGGGACCAACACAACAGGACTCGCATAGGGGGATTCTCATTCCTCAATGATACCCTGAGCTAGTAAGGAATCTAGCTCCTTTTTTAACAACTCTTTCTTCGCGGGTGTCATTCTATATGGTGGTTCAGCAACAGGTAAATTATTTCCGGTCTGGATTCTGTGCTCGATATAAGGAGTAGGGTCTCCCCCTGGCTGAAAGCTGGTTTTATACTCTTCTAACAATGCATTTAATTTCTTCTGTTGTTCTCTCGTCAAATGTTTCCCTTCATCATCTCTCAACTTCACGGATTCGGTTGCTTCCGGTATTGCAACAGGAGTGTTAGCAGACGTTTATGTTTCTAGAGGTGTTACTTTCAGAGCTGTTAGAACGTTCGGAGTCTCTTTAGTTTCAGATGTTTCTTTGTAAAAGGGATACTGCTTCAGTGGATTTTCACTAAAATACCAAGTGCCATTCTGGATGTTAAGCACTATTCCCGCAGCCTGTAGAAAATCAGTTTTAAGTAACGTCCTGTTTCTTTTTGCTTTTGGCAAAGCAATAAATGTCATACGAACTATCTTTCCTTCAACATTAAGATTTGCCATCGTAGTCAAAGCCTGAATATTTCTTTCCTTGCCATCAGCTAGTACCATCGTAATATTTGTTGTTTTAAATCTAAATCCTCAATCTCGTAACAATTTATAAAATCTTTCTTCTGCAATAGAATTTGATGGTCCTGTATCAGCGCAAAAAGCTACTTTTTCTCCACAAACAGTTAAAAAAGTGGAACTGGACAGTAGATCGGATGATTCAACTGCATACAATTTTACACAATTGACGACAGTTTTAATTTCTTCTATTAACTTATTACAGTTAGGACACTTTGATTGTATGAAACCGGGATATCCACAACCATAGCAATGAATAGAAGTTTTTCTTTCTTGTCTAGAATTAGTAAATTTAGAATTGTCAACGTTTGTATTTTTAATCTGGTTAACATTTTTCGGATTACTAGTTTTAGATTTACCTTCTGGAACAAATTTAATATTTTCTTTATAATATGGTTTCTTTGCATTGGTAGGTGCATTTTTCTTCATGCCAAGTCTTACATTTTCATAATAATCGAGCTTTTCTGCGAGCTCCAACGGATTGTTTATTTCTGATAAACTGTCCACAAAATGTTCTCTTACCTCGGAAGGTGATCTTTTCTTTATTTGATTTGCAATGATCAAATTTTGTAGCTGCTCGAAACTAGAGATATTCAATTCTTTAATCCATCCTTCAAAATAAGATTTCAATTCAAAAGCAAAGTCCTTCTACGTAATTTCTGCAGATTTTCTATGCTGAGAAAACATTTGTCGAAATCTATCAGCTGTGAATCTATATCGCTTCAAAAGCATAGCTTTCACTTTTGCATAATCTTTAGAATCCTCTTCGTTTTCTCTAACAACTAATTTATTTATTTCAGATGGTAATGATCCAACCAAGTATGGGTTCCAATCAGTTTCGGGTATATTTACGAACTTTAAGTGACGCTCAAACATAGTCAGATAAAGTCCTATCTCATCTTCATTTGGGTTAAACTTTGGAAGAATGCGACTCAAATCAAATTTAGGCTGATCTACTTGAGAAACAGATTCCTTAGGCATACTCTTATTAACTTCAAGTTGGATTTTAAACTTTTCTAATTCAATCTCGCGTTCCTTGGCTAATCTTGCTTCTACTGCTTCTTTTTCAGCCCTAACTCCAGCTTCTTTTTCCGCTTTTACGCGTTCATCGATTATGTTACTTAAAATATTTTTTGTAAATTCTTCATCATAAGTTTTAGAACTCGTTATCAGATCTCGCAATTGCACAACTTTTAAGTTATCTGCAACTTGTAATCCAAGCTTTAAAGCTAATAATTTAAGGTCCTCTTTGCGGCCTTTGCCTAAATACGCCATATCGAAGGGGATTTATGTAAAGTTTTTTTTCTTTAAATAATTGAAAAAATCTCTAATCTAATTTATTATTGTTCACTGGTAGAAATTATAAGAATAAAATTTAATCCTTAGCATTAATTATATGTAAGCTTAAGCTGTGAGGGTTTTATTTAATAGCAATTGAATATACTTTCAAAAATTCCACATAAGCAATAACAAAATTCACAGAATTCCTAATCATATATTACACATTCGTATAAAAATAATTTTTCTTTTTTTTTTTTCCACACTAGCTTTATTGAGCTCCTAAGATCATTAATCTTTCACTCTTAAAATAATAAACATGAAAGCAGATTAATATGACACAAATTCTAAATAAGAGTTATTATAAATAAAAAGGAAAATAACAATGTATTTCGCAATAACAGACACTGCTTACCTCAATAAATTATTCATTACGATAAACATAATCTCTTTAATTCAGGTTATGAATCATGCTAAAGAATCGTTATTTACGAGTGATTCTTTTTTTTCAAAGACAAACCTTCATTTCGCAACAATCTCTCAGATGGAATAAAATACGTAACACTTATTTCAAAAGCAAGTTTTGTTTTCTGTTATATATATATAACCATTTAACAAACAAGAATCAAGCTTTAAACACTTATAAACAATATTAATGCAAATATAAAATCATTTCTACAAATTTTAATAACATTAACAAAGAATTACTTTTGCTCTTTTTCTTTTAAAAAATACGGATGCACCATATAATTGAAGATACATATTTTATTTTCTCATAACTGAAATATCACGGGTTATGATAATATAATTTAACACCTTCTAACTTCCGAATGATCAAAATACAATCTCAGTTAAGTATTTTTTTTCGTTAATACTTAATCATTTATAAAATAAAAGAGACTTTCACTTTGTGTTAAACCAGGGATGGGCAAACTACGGCCCGCGGGCCAAATCCGGCCCCTTGGAAGACTGTATCCGGCCCGCGGATAGAATCTTAATTTGCCGTCCGAGGCAA
>KK112049.1:145659-164022 GCA_000611955.2 Stegodyphus mimosarum | reverse complement strand
CCCAGAAAATCAGTGCTATGTTTGCTTCATCTTATATATGTGAACAAGTGTTTTCAACAATGAACCTTAGAAAGAATTATTTAAGAAGTAGAGTAACAGATGAGCAGTTAGCCTCGTTCCTTAGAATCAGTACATCTCACTTCGAACCTCAATATAAGAAACTTTTAAAAATGAAAGCGCAATTTCATTCTTCTCATTAGCATATTTAAATTGTAATACTTGTTTATGTTTTTTAAAATTTTAGAAAAATATACCTTGGCCCGCCGAACTTTTTTCTTTAATACTTTAACATTTATAACAAAAACGTTTGCCCATCCCTGTGTTAAACCATCACAATGAATGAAATTTTACACAAAATAAATCTCCTACCTACTGTGTAACTGCTTTACACAAAAACCAAGGACACTGGATTAATCCTTCATATTTCGAAATGGATATTCGAAATTGTTCATATCACCAGAAAAGCTAAAAGAAAAAATTGAGCTCGAATCTCGGCAAGAGTACGGCCTTTTTTTTTTAGAAAAATTTAAAATTTCGAAGCCCACCGTTGGGCAGCCATTTTCTTTTATTTAGCGTTGTGACCGCGGCTAGGTGTAAAATTGTTTAAACAAAACTGGTAAAATTTAACCCACACAAACTTTAACATTTAACAAAAGAATTTAATTACACACAAAACTAACAAGAGCTAATACAAAGAAATATTACTCAAAATAAGAAGTACATGTTTACAGTCCACTGCCGAAACTCGAACTAACTAGTTCGGGCGTAAGTGTTTTTTTTAATAGTGTCCGATAAGGTGGCGCTGCAATACAGGGGGCTGTTTGCTAGCGTTCGTTACAGCGGAAAGAAAGCAGAGTAAAGGTTTTTCTTCCCATACTGTTAGTTAAAATTCCATTATCTATTTTAAATTATCAAAATAGTTTTAGCTTTATAAAATTAGTTTTGTTTAGTAGATAAAATATTCAAAATTCCTCAAGAAAACAAGAAACTTAAATATTAGCACTAAACATGCTTTAATCAAACCAACCAACCAACCTGAATTCATCTGTAATGGATTGCAAAGCAATCTTACCACGGGATATTATTTTCAACCCTTATAATAAATTAATTAACAGTTCAGACCGGATTTCTTTTAAGTTTTATTAATAATTAAGTCATGTTCTATTCACTTATTATTCGAAGGACATACAGCATACTCACAGATTCACATTCACAGTATATGCTGATGACGTTATGATCAGTACCCAGAATGCGCCTTCAGTTCAACACAACTAGTTCTACAACTACATATACATACACTAGAATTCTAAACCAAATATATGTGTAATTAAAATTAACTTAATAAGTTGGAAGACATTTTATTTATCTATAAAACGAACATCTGTATCTTTATCAAAATATTAGTCGACACTAATCTGAGGTATTTCTGAAAGCAGAGAAGCTACATAGAATATATTTAAAAAATTGGAATAAATGACTAAACAAATACATTGACAGAATGAAGATATTTTTCTCTGAATATGTATAATGCGAACTAGGAAACTAATCTCAAGAGAGGTCGTTCTTTGTTACCTTCAGAAATAAAATGAAAACCTTTTGAAGCATGACCGTGGAATGTGCTAAATATGGCAAAGCAAATAATTTATCATTATATGCTACAGCAGATATGACGAACGTAATACTGAAGAAGAGCTGTTCAGAACACATAATGAGCATCAAAGACAATAATTTCAAAGAGAAAAATCTCTTCTCCATTTTAGCTTCCGAACCATGTTTCAAGCACTTTCAAGGAACGTATAAAGCATTTCAATGTACGATAATATTCATTTATAGCATAAAATGTAAAAAAGTCAGTTTTGTTCAGTAATTTCTTAGTCAACTAAAAGGAAAATGTAGAAAAACAGGTGAACTTTAAGACATAATGATAAATAATGAGTCAGCGCATAAGCATTTTTTCCTCAGTGTGACAAGAACCAGTGGAAACAATCTCAGAAACAGATAGCTTCCATATCTCAACTTCACAGATACGCTTTAGTACTTATATTTCTAGTTCTGGTAAAAATATTTCATTTGTAGTTCTAGTACAAAATATTTCATTTGTAGTTCTAGTGCAAAATATTTCACTGTACATTATTTTTCATTATAGCATATACTGTAAAAAGTTTCAGCTGTTATAAGAAACCCTGAATTAGCTTCTTCATTTTCAGAAGCATATGATATATGCACCAATTTCCTAATAAAATCAAACCTTATGATGTAAGGATTTAGAAACTGAAAGTGGCAGATTATAAGTATTTTTCTTGTTCATAATGAAAATGTGAAGAAAAGTTTAAAAAAAACTAATATCCTTTCTCTAGAGTGACTTGAAAAATTATTTCAGTGCGTAATATTCCTCATTTGCAAAGCAAAATTTAGAAGACATCAATTATTATCAGAAAATCAAATATTATTCATTTTCAGAAGCAGAGGAGATCTACAGTTACTCAATAAAATAAAATCGAAGCTTAGTAGAACGGACGCAATGATTTTGAAACTGAATGAACTGGCACAATATAGATGTTTTTCTCATGCATAATAAGAACAAGAAAAAAGTCTCAAATATAATTTCCCTAGAGCACTGAAATCCAGCACTTTCAAGGACCTGAAAACTTATTTCGATGCGTAATAGTATTTTTCATTTATAGAGAATACTGTAAAAGGCATCACCTCCTTTAAGAAACGCAGAGTTTCTTAATTTTCAGAAGCAGAGAAGATACGCATTAGTTACTTAATATATTGAAATCAAAACACAGGAGAACGGGAGGTAATGATTTAGAACCTGGATGTACTGGCATAGTATAGGTGTCTTCCTTGTGCATAATAACTAGAAAAAAAGTCTTAAAGAATAAATTAAATATCCTTTCTTTAGAGAACTATGTTCTAGCACTTTCGAAGAACTGAAAAGTTATTTCAGTGCATAAAATTCTTCATTTACAGAGAATACTGTAGAATGCATCAACTCTTTTAAAACGCAGAATTCTTTCATTTTCAGAAGCGGAGGAGATATGCATTAGTTACTTCATATATTGAAATCAAAACAGAAAATATATTGAATCAAAACTTGTTTTTTAATATCTAAAATTTTACTTTTTCGTTATAAATCAAATATAATTTTTTGTTTTGTAATTCGCTTAGGTCGGGATGAACTGTTTTGAGTACTTTCAGGTGCATCTGTAGAGACAACTCTTTTGCTCTTCATATGCTTGCGTTTAGTATCACTTTTTTCTATATTTAGCTTTTCTGAGCTCAGTCTTTTTTTATTACTTATTTTTTCTATTACATAATGGGGTTCCCGAAGTGGCATATTCCTTTTTGCCCGGGGATCTAAAATTTTGGGTAACACAAAGTAAAATGATGTGAGTTTGGGAAGAATATCTTCCCACAATCTCTCATTATTCTCGATTCTGACGGTTAGTGTATCTCCTTGACATCAATAAAATAGATCGCACCAACTTCGATTAGTAATATTCAATTGACCTTGAACTTGATAGTAATATTTGTGTGTATTCGGAAGATAAAAGGAACCATTTCCATTCCATTTTAATCCCTGCTTTTTGTTCTGCCTGAAGAATTCCTGCAGATTAGTGAAATCTCTAGCTATGTAGGGGCATTTTATTTCCACTAATCCTATGTGTCCAATAAGACCGTCAGGGGAAGTACAAAGGAAAGAGTTTGCGGAATCTATAAATATTTCACATCTATGAACATATAATTGTTGGTCATGTTCATATTGGGCTAGAGCTTTAGCTTCCAAAAGCCAAACCATACCGCATTGCCTCATTCGCTGCCGTGTTTTCATACACAATTCTTTTCACTAGGTTGGCACTTCGGGTTGTTTGTCGTCTGGTTACTACACAGTCCAGTCACATTAATGTGACCACCACGTACTTTCCATGTCAGAGTCAAATAACCAATCACAGAAGGCAGGTGGCAGCACAGTGCAGTTGAGCGTATATAAAGGGTGTGTGAGGGCTTCGGAAGACATTTCAATCGTTGGCGTAATGCAGAAACGAAGCGATTTATCCGACTTCCAAAAGGGCATGATCATTGGCTTTCGGGCCAAGGGTGGAAGCATTTCCGAAACGGCTGAGTTTGTGAACTGTTCGCGTGCCGCCGTGGTAAAAGTGTACCGTGCATGGCAAAATGGGACTGTCCAAAATCAGCGACGTGGCAAATGTGGTGCACCACGGGCCATAGATGACAGAGGCGAACGACGGTTGCGGAGATGCGTTCGGGCAGATAGACGGGCTACCGTTGAGCAACTGACCACCAAAATGAACCAAGGGGCTACCAAAAGTGTCTCCCAAAGTACTATTCAGCGAACATTGCTGCGTCTGGGCCTCCGAAGCAGACGCCTGGTTCGTGCACCTATGCTGACTGCTGTTCATCGACGGCGAAGGCTAGAATTTGCACGCCAGTACAGCAGCTGGACGTCCACTGAGTGGCGACAGGTTGCGTTTTCGGATGAATCGCGTTTTATGCTCCATCGGACAGATGGACGTTGGCGTATAAGGCGTGAAACCTCTGAAAGGAACCACCCTGCAACCATTGCCGGAACGGTCCAAGCTGGAGGCGGGAGCATTATGGTCTGGGGAATGTTTTCCTGGCATTCTCTAGGTTCACTGATCATTGTGGAAGGCACAATGGATCAATACAAGTACGCATCTGTCCTTGCGGACCATGTTCACCCCTACATGCGCATTGTTTTTCCTCAGGATGATGGCATCTTCCAGCAGGACAATGCGAGGTGCCATACAGCTGCCAGTGTACGTGCGTGGTTCGAAGAGCACCAGGATGAGTTTACCGTCCTCCCCTGGCCAGCAAACTCACCTGACTTAAACCCAATCGAGCATCTGTGCGACCATCTCGATCGAGTTGTTCGCGCCATGGATCCTCAACCGCGTAATCTAGCGCAGCTGGCCACGGCATTAGAGTCGGCATGGCTCAACATCCCAGAGAACACCTTCAGGGACATATGTGACTGTCTTCCTGCACGTCTCGCAGCAGTCCGCTCTGCGAAAGGTGGTTATTCTGGCTTTTGACAGATGGTCACATTAATGTGACTGGACTGTGTATATCTTTGAAGTAAGATTAAGATATTCGTCTTGATCTTTCTTGTCTCCACCTTTCTGATAAGGTTTGCCCTCTAGTTTTTAATTCTAATTTGTCTTTACGCAGAACTTGAATAAATGACATGTGGTTCTTTTTAAGTATATTCAGTGCTTCTGGAGATATGTCTGGTTTTTGAGCAGAAATACCGTAATGATGATCTCCTCCCTTTTAATGTGAAAACATCTTCTCTGAATTTTTTTCTTTTTTTCAAGATCATATAGTCTGCGCCTTTTTATTCTCTCTAAATGTCGTTTTTTTCGCGAATTTAAAAATCTGTATAAAGGAGTTTGAGGACTTCTGCTCGATACCGCCCTATAAATACCGCTCTGCCACTGTTGTGCAGGACTTTGGAATGCCATGACAGCTATGTTTGCTCTTCTGTTTATGCTTCCTGCTTTGGCAAAATCGACTCTTTTTCCTCCAGAAGTCTTGCACAGCTGGCTCATACAATTTTCTGCAGGGTTATTTGTAGCATTCCAGATTAGCGTGTTAGAACATGCTATTAAAACACAACCAATTTCTACTTCTATTGCTTGCAGCATACCTGAAGACTCCATTATCTCAAAAGCAGATTCATCTGGATCAGCAAACTTTCGTTTGCAGAAAGAACTATAAGCATCGTGCTTTCCGAAGACAAGGTTTGGTGAATTTTGCAACTCCTGTACTAATGCACCTATTATCTCCTGAGTTGGTTCTTTATGGTTTGAAATAGCATGATTTTTTATAGCTGCCTTTGCACTTCGTATTAGTCTTGGGATACGGTTCTTAAGAATCTTTATGGCTTTAATGCCATTTGCCCCTGAAAACCTGACGCTGCTACGCAGCAGTTTCTCGAGTTCTTGTCCGTATCTTCGTACAACATGATTTGCGCATTTAATTTTTAAAACTCAGCCTCCATATGATACTTTCTCCCTCACTTTTATCATGGTATTGGCATCTTCATCACCTACTAAATGAGTACAACGAATATTATGTACTTCTTCTAAGTACTGCAAGCCTTCTAATATCGTATCATTTTCCATTCCAGTCGAAGAACTGTTCCAGTTTTTCCAACAAAAGTCCTCTTTTGCTTGTATTTTGCCCTGTTCGATTGAATTACAGATAAGACACACTTTATTTCTAACACCTATAAATAATACTTTTTGAGTGACCATACCTATAATAACTGTTATGCCTGTTGAAGCTTTATATCCGTGCCCATAACTTGTCTTGCACCATCCACCATCAGTTATAGCTGTTATACAACAAATTTATCATTATCTTTGTCTCCACGTTCCTCTGCCATTTTTTTTTCTTCTGCCACGGCGCTGTACATTGAGTCTTTCGCATAAGCTTTAATGACTTTACCGGTGATTTTCTCGGAAGAGGAAACATGTACTGTGACATATATTTGATATTCATAATACTAAACTTTTCTTCTTCTTGAGAAAACCCACTCCTGTTGTTAAAGCCCCTAAAACAGCTAAGTTATTCAGGGCATTTGATTCTGTGTCAGATTCAATAATAGCTACGTCTGGGCATAATAGACTGCTGCAAACATATCGAAATGATGCAAAAAGTCCAGTGTATTTAACGCTCGAGAATACATATTTTCCACCAAATTTGCAACTATACGCGTGCTCCTCCATCTTTCTGGCTTGATTTATGACAAGAGCTATATTACAGATAAAGGGGCTTGATGGCAAGTCTTGAATTTTACTTTCTTCGTGAAACTCACTTAGTAGAGGTGGCAAAATTTCCTTCGCTATTTCATGCTGATATGATTCTGATTTTATTTAGAGCTTGCACTTTCAACTACAATATCATCAACTGATTGAAGATCATTTCTGCTATCATCATTAACCTGTAGTGTATCCACTGGCTTCAGATTTGAAGATCTATGGGAGAGAAAAACAAATTCAGATATATTAATGCTAATTTAATGAGAAAAGTAAAATTGTAGAGACATTAGGTTATTACGAGGCAGGAGAGGTGAAAAATAGACAACGCCTTCGCCGGGAATCGAACCACGGACCTCTGAAATACCGGCTCAGTGTGCTGACCATTACACCACGAAGGCACGCTAAGAATGTGGGAGATATACCTTATATACTCCCCTTTTTAAAGGGCGACTAGGGTTTTAGGGGACCTAGTCGCCAAATCCTGGGTGTGGAGAGTCATCATCCACAACCCTTTTAGTTCGGGCGCCAGTGTAGAGACATTAGGTTTTTTTGGAAGCAGGAACGATGAAAAATAGACAACGCCTTCGCCGGGAATCGAACCACGGACCTCTGAAATACCGGCTCAGTGTGCTGACCATTACACCACGAAGGCACGCTAAGAATGTGGGAGATATACCTTATAAAATGTCAGTTCAAAAAATGAAATATCTTTGCCTTTACTATTGCTCATAACTTTCAGACACTTGTAATATGCATGAAATCTTCTATATTACTTGATGTATCAATTTTATACATTTGAATGTTGCAAATATATGTTGTAGGTAAACATATATACAAAAGTATTTTAAAAATGAGGATATTCGATGAGGCAGCAATATTTTGCTTTTCTCCAGATTTTCCATATACAATTTTCCAAACCTGCCAGACTGCTATTATCAGAATATGTGTTTTCAGTTACTTGCATCACAGTTTATAGAAAAAGCTTTTGTTTGGGGGGGGGGAAGTTAACACAGATTAAATAATTCGAATATTATTTATTTACTTTTCGAATAATGCATAAAATTAAATTAAGAAATACTCATTAAGTTAAAGCATATTCTTTATATTATATGCAAGCAATAATAAATATAAATAACAGATTAAAAATTAAAATGGGAAAGAAATCCAATATTTCGATGTTACATACAGCTATATATGTATGCTCATAAAATTGCGCATATGTATTCAGTTAGATCTGATCTGAATTAAAATGGTTTGGCTGCATTAATTTACAATAAGGATAAACTTTAAAATCAAGTCTTCAGATTTTTCGTTTTCTATTGACATAACATATTTATAACAAAGATAATCAAACTGTTATATGTACTTTCATTCATATGAGGAAGGAAAAATAAAAAAACCTGTGCTTTATAAACTGGTGATAGCTTCTCGAAGAACAAACTGGCTGCGTTGGATTTTGGGTTTTTTTTTTTCTTTTTTTTTTTTAATCGTTGACGGGAATACGAGCCAGATTCCCTAAAAATATTCCAAGAAACCCTCAACAACTCATCGATAAATTCTGATTAAGAATAGAAAATTACTTAGATAAGCAAAAATTAAGAGAATTCCTTGATTCAGTCTGTAGAGTCATTAGGTTATTTCGAAGCAGGAGAAGTGAAAAATGAGCAATGCTGATGCCGGGAAACCACGAACCTCTCGAATATGCGCCGAGTGTGCTTGACCATTACATCACGAAGGCATGCTACGTAGGCGGGAGAAATACCTTATATACTCCCCCTTTTAAAGGGCGACTGGGGATTTGGGGACCCAATCGCCAAATCCTGGTGGTGGAGAATCATCATCATCCACCACCTTTTTTTTCAGTTCGGGCCCCACTGTAGTGTCATTAGGTTATTTCGGAGCAGGAGAAGTGAAAAATGCGGAATGCCCTCGCCGGGATTCGAACCACTTACCTCTCGAATTACGCCACTAAGGCATGCTAAGAAGGCGGGAGAAATACCTTTTAAGTCAGTGGTAAAAAGCAATCCTTTGAAAATGTGAAATTGTAATAAAAACCATAGAACAAACAGTATTATATAAGGACCAACTCAGAATCTTTCGCTTTACATTCGATGTCGTCCCAAACAATTTTCACCATCTATCCATTTAAATTTTTCTAAGCTACTAAGTACCTACCTCTCAAGTAATGTCCTGAGCACCAAAGGAACTAAAATTAGCACACTAAAGTTAGCACCAAAGGAACTAAAATTCTTTTATTATTTTCAGCCTCTATTTTGAATTATATCAGTGTGAAAAAAAGAAAGCGCTCTATGCTATATCAGCTGAATGCTTTTACACAATATGAATATCTGCGTATCGCAGAAAGGTGAAATCACAGGATCAGTAAGCCCGTGCAGAGCCTTCAGCTGAAGTTCAAGTAGCTCATTAAAACACTCAAAAGTAATTCAAAATAAAATGATTACCAAATAGATTGTGTGGATCTAAAGTTTTGAGAAAAAAATTGGCAGAAAGAATAAATTCTAGTAAATAAGAAAATCGAAATTAAATTAGGGTCAACGAACAATATGAAAAAGATTAAAAATGCCCTCAAAAGTGAGCATCGATATCAACACTGGAATATAGCTAAAACTATATACAGTGCAAAGCTGAACATGATAAATGGTAGTTTATGCTTTGAACATGGATGGGGGGAACTTATTAGAGTAATATACCTTGAACATAAGAGACTATTCGCCTCTTGATTTCATAAAGAAAACTGAACAATAAAAAGGAAAATACACTCATAAATTTAAACACGACATCATTTTGCTGGCAGTCCGAAGCCTAGACAAAGGATGAATAGCAATCAGAAATTCTTGTAAAACACACTCTTTATACAAACGTTAGCGATACGTAATATAAACATGCTGTTAAAACAGGGGCGGATTTAGACTTGACAAGGCCCTAAGCTATTTGAGATATGAGACCCTTTATAAGTCTGTTATATAATATTTTAATACTATATTTATAGTATATTTTAATTTTTTTTGGGGGGGGGCCCTAAGCTATAGCTTGTGTAGCTTATACGTAAATCCTGCACTGTGTAAAATTCTGTGTTTTCGCATTCCAGTTAGACCAAAACATTTCTAACAATTTAATAAACTTAAATACTTTTCTAATGAAAGTAAATAATCTAGTTTATCATATAGGTCTATTAAAAGACAATCAAGGAGAATTGTTTTGGGGGTTAAATTATATAAAGTACATTTAAATTATACAAATTCTAATCCATCAGTGAATATTTTTGTACGAAAATTTTCAGTATGAAACTATGTAGTGGAGACTTGTCAATATAAAACTTATTTTGGTCACAAGAAATATTACGTTGCAATACTTAAAATGTTTGATTTCCTTTGACTGAAGGTAACTGCTATGAAAATGGACATTTAAATATAATTCTCACTTTTATATATATTAATACACAGGATCATGACAAAGAAATATAAGCAAAAAATTTAGGAATACTTCAAAGCACGCGAGCACCAACTTTCTAGGAGGAGAGACGCTTTCGTGGAGTTCTTTGTAGGATAAATTGGTTCTTATTTACGTTACACATAGGAAAAACCACGAAAACTTTACGGCAGCGAAACTATTCGCCAGGATTCGAAGCCAGGTTGAGTTCCAATTTTCAACGACTCTAAAACTCACCCGCCGGTGAGACATATAAAACAAAAATTTCAAATAAATAATAAAAACAAGGTCAAAAGGAATGTTAATAATAACACCACGAAGAATATATAAGCGGCTTAATGCATTATATACTGGTGTCAAATTTTATAATATTACATTCAATAGAAACGAAGAGTTAAAGAAAGGTGGATTTAAATATTGATAATATACACGTGCTTCCAAACACAAAATTTTCTAGAAAAAGATGAAGAATTTCACAAAATGTTTCATTTCGGTGAGTAAAACTTTTCTCAATAAAATTTAACTTTTTGCATGTTCCTCATGTATAAAAAATTCCAATAAGTAAGATACGCATATTCGCGTTAGTAAGAGAAGTATAAACAATTATACACTCTTCTTGTACAATTGTCTCTTGAAAAATTCAAAGTAAAACATAAATTAGTCAAGGTAACAGCCTTATCTTTGGTGTAGATTTTCATTAACTTTCGACTGATTTTGAGGGCGACCAGTTACAAGTCCCTCTTCGTCAGGTGCGAAGAAGTACTTGTACCTGTACCCCTTTTCGAAATCGACAGCTTTTTAAATTCCACGTCAGATATAAGGATACTGTTTTTGCCTAATCTATGAAATTAGATATTATGTACAGATTTATTAATTCAGATTACATTTCAAAACCTACCAATCGAGATTTTTCAAATTCAGGAAGCAGTTGCAAAACAGAATTTAGTTGTTTTGACGTTCTTCAATAAAACACTTTCAACGTCAACGTTTGAATTTGTAGCTATCTCCCCTTAAAATATTAAATACCTCTGCGAATTCTGCATGCAAAAATATAGTTTTTGCTTTTACTTGAATACGTAAAATTTTTCTCCTAATTCAGAATTCTCTTAATTATCTTCCAACTTAATTAACTTCACAACTTAATCAACATAATTCACTTAACTAGCCAGATGAATGCATTATTTACTGATTTCTTTTTCAAAATTTCAAATAACAAAGATTTTTGACACAAAAGTGAAACTGTTGTAAAGACCTAATACTGAAAAATGCTGTTTCAGTTTTGTTTTTTGTTAACGTTAAAAATCAATACATCACAGATATGCCGACAATCATCGATAATTAATAAATGTTACGTGAGATTAAAAAAAAATCATTCTGTTTTTTAAAAAAAAAGTGGAAAGAGAAAAAGGGTATATAAAACATACTGTTCTATAAGATCTGTATTCGTAGGTGATTGAAACACTGTTCTTTCTTTCAGACGACGCAGTCGTTGAGCTTTTGAAGTTAATGAATACAGTGGATGAACTCTTCGACGATCACTTTTAGATTCATCTTTACGTCTACCCATTTTGGAATTAGAGATCAACAGCGAAGTAATACTAACACAATATCCAAAATATAAAAGCTAAGGATGAAACAAAAATCAGAATGCAAAATCTGATGACGAAAATGTAAAGAAATGAGATCACGTGTATTCTCTGGACTAATTTTAGCTTATAAGTAGCTTCTGATTGGTGCATTATAAATTGAAAACAGAATCGCGCATTTCTCTAACAAGTTCACGTCCGTCTCCGTTTTAACCCGAAATCCTGTAATTCTGCAACGCCATTGGCTGTTTTGAAATTCTAAACGTTTGTTTGGGCTTCCGTATTTCCCCTATTATCGCTTACTTGACAAATAAAAAACAAAGAATTTACAGGGAAATTTCTACCTTACAAATTCTTCGTAAAAAAATACAAACCGAACTAATCATGTTGCTAAATCTCAGTATAATAACTGAGTGTAAGATAAGTTTGAATTAAATATATATAAATGTAACTTACAAAGCATAAAAGAGATAATAAATAAAATAACGTTAGTGAAAAATAAGCAAGTAAAAAACAAAAATTTTCAATCAAAAGGAATTAATTTTCAAAAATCTTATGTTAAAACAAAAAAACTAATGTTGCATTTAACATAAAGTTTTTTTGAAGAAATGCGTGTAGGAAAATATTCAAGTACAACCTCGTTTATCCTAATTATCGGGAAACTACATTGGTGTGCAAAAATTAAGGACGAAGTCGAAAAATTAGCATATCAGCTGAACGAAGAGGCAGAGCAGACAGAAAGACCAATCAGGAGATTAAGTAAGGTGATGTACGGTAGCACATGCGCAGATATGCAGGTAGACGTAATGGGGGAGTGTTTGAGTAATATAAAGCATGTTGTCGGTGTAAGATCAGTATTTCTGGCAAAGAGATTGCACGCCGTATAGCAGTTAAAATCACACCGAGTTGCTGCCTCAGCGAGAAATGGCGAATAATCAATCTGTTAGACGACATCTGGATGCTTTTACCTCAGGTCGAATCATCGGGAAGTTGGAGGAAGGTCGCAGTGTGACAAGTGTGGCTGCAGAGTTCGGAATTGCTCACAGCATCGTTTCACGACTTTGGAGACAATTTCAAACTACAGGAACAGCTATCCGGGGGTTTAGTAGTGGTCGTCCACGAGGAACCACACCCGCAGATGACCGGTATATTGCCTTACAGGCCAGAAGAAACAGGCGGCAGACAGCGGGAGAAATCGCTAGACACACGACACAGGCGACTGGACGACCGATATCGCGTTTTACCGTGGCCAGAAGACTGCACGGTGGTGGTCTGTTTGCACGACGCCCTGTACGGTGTGTACCTCTAACGCCTGCCCATCGGAGAAGGCGTTCTCTGTGGTGCCGGGAACACCGGAATTGGAGAGACAATGAATGGGGACGAGTACTCTTTACAGATGAGAGCAGATTTAGTCTGAGTTGCGATTCTAGACACATACACATCTGGACAGAGCGGGGAACACGCAATAACCCCTTCAACATCATCAAAAGGGACTGTTTTGGAGGTCGCGGAGTTCTCGTTCGAGCAGACATAATGCTTGGTAGCCGGACCGACCTTCATATCTCCCAAGGAGGTTCGTCACCTGGGACTGCTATTGTAACGAGGTTCTTCTTCCTTACATGCGTCTTTTCACAAGGGCTATGGGTCCTCAGTTCCTCTTCATGGACGACAACGCTCCACCTCATCGCACAGTTACTGTCGAAGAGCTGTTGGAGAGTGAAGATATTGAACACATGGATTGGTCGGCAAGGTCTCTGGATCTAAATCCCGTCAAGCATGTACGGAACTTACTAGGGAGACCCGTGGCAGCACGTAACTTATCGCCAGTAACGATTCCGAAACTGCGATTGGTGCTACAAGAGGAACGAGCAGCAGTGTCTCAACAGCTCATTAACAACCACATATCCAGCATGCACAAATGATGTGAAACCTGCCTAGCAGTCAGGGGAGATCATATCCCCTATTAAAGACCGGATGTTTCTTGCTGGACACCCATCACAGGGATGTTTCGGCCTTCAGTCGCATTGCGCTCCATGCTAGTTTTTCAATAAAGCTTCTTTTTATCCCTCTGATTTCTCTTTTAGTAAGTGTTGCTTACATTACTCATGTCCTTACGTATTGGGGATCTTACGGTATTAAATGTATTGATTTGGAACGCTTTTGTACAAAGTTATATTGAAAAAACCGTCTCGTCCTTAATTTTTGCACACCAGTGTAATTCAGATAAAAAATTTTCCAAATCAGCTATTATTAGTTTTCTTTTCGTAAAAATAAATATACAAATAAATTATTAAACATGTTGTCGTTTAATTTACAGATATTTCGAGTATATTTTTCGTAAATTAAACTTAATTTTTTTTCTTTCTGAACTTTACATTACCTTTGATAGCATTGTAGGAAATTTTAATTATTATTTTATTAATTTAAATCATTTTTTAAGCTATGAAAAAAATGCTACATCTAAGATGTACAAAATTAAGTTAAAAGTGCTCAATTAAAATGCATTAGTACTTACAGAAGAGTGCATTTTATAAAGGTGAGCTTAATAAAATTCATTAAAATTTCTTAATGACCAAGTTCAGAAATCCTCTTCTTAACATATTGTTAACCTAATTATATTCTTGTCAAATGTTTAATTCAGATACCCGAGAAGCATGCATAGTTGATTTCCAGATTTACACAAAAAAGAATAAACCAAAGAATAAACAGCAGTTTCCACTTAAATGAATTTTAACAATTAAAGGAGGGTGTCATCAAATAACTGCATCAACTTGCAAATTAGCACAATTATTGAGACAATGCTTTTTTTTAATTGTTGTTTTGTTTACATAATTATCTATAACAGTAAAAGTAATGTCTGTTTTATTACTCAAAATGCATTTTCTACAGAAATATTTTCCAATTTTTAAGTATCACCACCATATTTAAATACTTTCTTCACTAATTAAATTACATATAAATTACATATTTTATACAAAAAAGGGGCTGCTACACTTTAATCAATTTATATTTTCAAAACTTTCAGAATGCAAATCATATGTAGTGCATCATTGTCTAAGTACATTTAATAGCTTTTGAAAAATTTTAACTTCTAAATTTACTAATCCTAAATGTACACTAATTTAAGAGCCAAGTTATTCAGGAATTTTAATAATTTTTCTTAAACTGTCTTATTTATCCAACTTAATACGCACATATGCACAATGTTACTAAAAGAAAGCTATAACTGGACAAATATAATCTTACATTCTATTTTATAAAATATATGTTAAACAATTCGAATTTGAACATTTCTGAGATAACAATTTTAATGCAAGAAACTGGACTTTTAATTTGTTATGAATCTCTGTACGTTAAAAAATTTAGTACCAGCTAAGAGACTGAAAAATTAATTTACATTACTAAAATTCTACATTATCTTTTGGTAGGACTTGTCAGGAACATGCTTTTCAGCAGATATCTTCAAATGTCTTCCTTTATTTATTCTACTGTCAGCTGAATTCTATTCACAGCATTTCAAATAAATAGTAAGGTCCGCTTTCTAAAAAAATATGTATATTTAACCTCAGAGACTTAAAAGATTAAGTATACGACAGTAAATTTATATGACATACATTGTTTGATAAATTTTATTATCACCCCAACCATTTTTCTGCAATGACCATAAAATGTGTTTACAGGGGGAAAATTGGCCATCTCTTAATTCCTACATGAATTCTCAGGAAATGTATTTAGATGTACAAAGCAAGATGTAATGCTATTAATATTTCCAGTGGAAACAGTGCCTTTATTTTAGCATAAGTACTTCAATACATGCACAAATATGCATTGAAGCATTTTTTTTAAATTTAAAAATGATTCTCTACCACTATGTGTAATTAGTAATGATGCGGTAATGTATACAATGTACACTCTTTTGCAAAAAAATAGAAGCACTATGAAGGAAGTGGTTGTTTTTGATGAAATTAAATATGTGTATAGGTCATACACAGATAATAAAATGATTAAAAAATCTAGGTCATAGTACCTGTTCACGGCTCACAATCACCCACTGAGTGCTCAAATTAGTAGTTGGTCGAACCACCCCTGGCGGCAATGCATGCTTGAATTCGTTGAGGCAAGGAGTGGTAGAAGTTCCTAATGTCATCCTGCGACACATCCTGCCAGGCATTCATCAGCTGTTGCTCCAGATCTGTGATATTTTGTAGTGCCCGAATCTCGCAGCCCACTATGTCCCAGACATGCTCGATTGATGAAAGGCCTGGTGACCTTGCTGGCCAAGGAAGAGTATCAACAGCACGGAGACAGTCCAGAGATGTGCGAGCGGTATGTGGCCTGGCATTATCTTGTTGGGAAAGGGCCCCAGGATGACGTGCTATGAAGGGTAATGCGACCGGCCGCAGGATGGTATCAACATATTGTCGTATAAAGCCGAGCAAGGACTGTGGGGTCTGCGTCGACGATGAAGGGGTCTCTGGAGTGTGGAATCACTTCACCCCGAAAGGCAGACCCAGGACGGGGGTTCATCTCCAGCGTTCTGTCCCTATCAACATATTGTTGAGCTGTTAAAGATGTACGGAGAATGACTAAAGATGACCTGCTGTCATAAGAAATAGCGCCCCACACAATCACGCCAGGGGTTATGGCTGTATGCCTTTGTAAAACAAAGGCTGATTGGGACCACTAGCCCCGTCCACTCCAGACACGAACACCGTGGTCATTTGCTTCAACAGTGAAGCGGAATTCATCGCTGAACACTATACGATGCCAGTCTGATGGCAGGCATGATAATCGGCTGCGACACCACACCAGACAATTCCATCGATGTTGCGGAGTCAAAGGCAAACGTCTTAAAGGCCTCTGTGTGCATAGATCCGCCTCAGACAAGCGCCCGCTGTGAGATGGTGGATGGTACCACGGGAGGTATAGACGTGGCTGTAATGCGTTGAATAGTCGACAATTCTACTGTTGGGCGGTTCGGGCCTGGCGAAGAATCAACCTTTCTTGCCTCACATTTGTTCTCCTCGCCCTTCCAAAGCCTTCATTTCGCCGACAATTTCCTTGTAGTAGCCATTCCTGCCAACATCTTCGCATCTTCGTCTGTACGCTGCAGGTGGCAGCCTATTGCTCGGTATACCCACCGAGCTTCAAGCAATACTACAATGCGACCATGTTCGAAGTCCTTTAGTTGTCTGTAAGGTCTTCGATATCGTCATAATGACATCTTAGTTGCTTCTTTACGGAATTACAATGGCAGCAACAAAAATGATAAATTTTCCGCCTCTGTTACTGATTTCATACTTTGCAAATTGTACACTAGAAATGTGCGCTATGATCTCAATTCCTGTTCATTTGCCTTGAAACTTAGATCATTTGCATGTTCAATCAAGATGTTTTTGCATACCAAATTTCGTCATGATCGCAAAAGTCCTTTTTGGTGCTTTGATTTTTTTGCAAAAGAGTGTACATTCAGCGATGGGATTAAAAAAATTTATGAACATATAAAACACCTATTCAGATACGAGATAAAAACCATTTAAAAAATAATTTGCTTTCTAAATAAATGATAAAATTAGCTACTAAATAATTATAAAGTGCCTGATGAAATATTACAATTCAATTTTGAGCCATTTCCTTACATTACTCTGCCACTGTAAACAGGTTGAACCCTAACACTGCGTACATAATATTACAAACATATTTTTTAATTGCAACAATACTGCAAATGCTCAGAAAAATTATCAGTTAAATACGTCAAATATGTTTAATATATTGTTACGAATTTCACATTTATTTGGTTATTTATTTAGAATTGTAATTAAAATTCCTTTTTATTTCCCCGTGCAACGCAGACGATTTTTGAAGAGAAAGCTACGTCGAAAAAAAAAGTAGCAATAAAAATAAAAGAGCGCCTGCATTTAATGCTTAATAAATAAATATCTCGTAATTACTGTTGCCATCCAGAAAAATCTAGAAAAATCGTGATTGTTCTACTGATAATTAAAAAGCTTATAAAAGCCGAGGTGAAACACCTCATCTGAGTTGTTGTTGTTGCTGTTATACTTGTAGCTGTAAAAACCGAACTGCTGTTTGTTTACTTAATGCTGTATTGAGTAGCGATTTCGCTGTGAGATAGAACTATTTTATCTGTTTTGAACTGAGTTTTTTCTAAACGTTTGAGATATTGTGTTATTGTGCGATGGTTTGTGAAGAAATATTTCAGCATTTTAATTTATTTCTTGTGGAAAGAATATAATTTTTGTTAACTTTTTAACGACCTGTGCATTCAATATATAACGAACCCGCACGCACGTAACAATTTTTGGTGTCAGGAGTGGGATTTTTGAATGCCATTACCTAGAGCAATGGAAGAACAATTAAGGCAATTCATGGCAGCCTTTGCTGCATTTAAAGAAGAAATTAAAGCTGGCCAAGATTACGTGAAAGAGGAGATGAAAGCTGGCCAAGAATTAGTTAAAGAGGAGATGAAAGCTGGCCAAGAATTAGTTAAAGAG
>KK112049.1:112505-145629 GCA_000611955.2 Stegodyphus mimosarum | reverse complement strand
GAAATGAAGGCTGTTCAAGAAAAGATTGAAGAAGGTCAAGAGGAAATGAAAAGAGAAATTACCAGCGTAATAGAAAATAAATTCGAGGCCATGGAAGGCAGAATTGAGGCTGTTGAAAATAAAGTTGAACAAATAGAAGGAAGAGTTTCTGCTGCGGAGCAACGAATCGAAGGAAGAGTCTTTGCCGTCCAACACCAAATCGAACAACAAATTGATGACAAGGTTTCTGCGGTTGCGAAAGAAGTTGATACTTTAAAGAAATTCGTAGCGACGGCAGGAAGCAATTCGGATACTTTTAAATTTCTAGCCATGTCTGCGCATCCCTCTCTGAAGCTATCGACATATGATGGGAAGACCTCCTGGCAAGTGTATAAGACACAATTTTCTGTAGTTGCGGAAGCTAATGGATGGGATTCCCAAGCTAAGGCCTGTCATCTTGCCGCTTCTCTGAGAGCAAACGCGGCGGATATTCTTCAGACTCTTCCCGAAAACAAAAGGCTAGATTTCGAAGCTCTGTCCGGTGCATTGGAACTGCGTTTTGGAGAGAAGTGTTTAAAAACTATAGCAGGCTTCAGTTAAAATCTCGTCAACAGAAGCCTAAAGGAATATTAATAGCCTCAGCACTCGTCGACCTATCGGGGACCGTTATCCCGGTGAGAGTTGCCAATGTAACCGATAAAGCGAGAGTTATTAAGAAAGGTGAAGTGGTTGCAGAATGTACTCCAGTAACCAGCGTTGAAAGAAAGAGTAACATCTCAAAAACCGTGTCTTCAGACAACATTATATCGGAGTTATTGCAGAATGCGCAATTAAACGATGAGGAAAAGAATGTTGCCGAGCGTGTCATTAAAGATCTTCAAGATGTTTTCTCCCGCTCGTCTTCTGACGTTGGTCGAACCAGTTTAACTCAGCATAGAATTGATACTGGTGACCATCCCCCAATCAAGCAACATCCAAGACGTCTGCCGATTTCGAAACAGGAAGAGGTGCGAACACTTTTAAAGGACATGCAAGAAAGCAATGTCATCGAACCTTCAGCAAGTCCCTGGGCATCTCCCATCGTCCTGGTGAAGAAGAAAGACGGGTCAACTAGATTTTGCGTTGATTATCGCCGGTTGAACGAGGTTACGAAGAAAGACAGTTACCCTCTTCCTAGAACTGACGACGTTCTGGATACTCTTTCTGGAAGCAAGTGGTTCTCGACACTTGATTTAAAGCGGGGATATTGGCAGGTAGAAATACATCCTGATGACCGAGAAAAGACGGCATTTACTACAGGACAAGGTCTTTGGCAGTTCGAGGTGATACCGTTTGGACTATGTAATGCGCCGGCTACATTCGAACGTCTAATGGAGACTGTTTTAAAAGGTCTTTCATACGAAGACTGTCTGATATACCTGGATGACATCATCATCGTCGGGAACAGTTTCGAAGAACATTTGGAAAATCTTAGAAAGGTGCTTCAGAAACTGAAAGAAGCCAATCTGAAGTTGAGTCCCGCTAAATGCAAATTATTCAGACAGGAAGTGACTTACCTCGGACATGTCATCTCTGCTGAAGGTGTGCGCACGGATCCTGAAAAAGTGTCAGCAGTTAAAGACTGGAGACGTCCCGAAAATGTCCACCAGCTGAGAAGCTTTCTAGGGCTTTGCACCTACTATAGGAGATTCGTGAAGGATTTTTCATCCATTGCAAGACCCCTTCACAAGCTGACAGAGAGCAAGCAAAAGTTCGTGTGGACAAAAGAATGTGAGGATGCATTTAAGAATCTGAAGGAAGCCTTAACATTTGCTCCAATCCTGACGTATCCTCAGCTCGACAGACCATTTATTCTCGACACGGATGCGAGTAATCAAAGTGTCGGCGCTGTTCTGTTCCAAGAAATAGCGGGCCAAGAACGTGTAGTTGCTTATTGGAGCAAGTGCCTATCTAAACCGGAGAGGAATTACTGTGTCACCAGGAAAGAGTTGCTCGCCATAGTCAAAGCCGTAGAACATTTCCATCATTATCTATACGGCAGAAAATTCCTGCTCCGCACAGATCATGCATCATTGGCCTGGCTTTTAAATTTCAAGAATCCTGAGGGTCAGATAGCTAGGTGGATACAGAGACTCCAGGAATATGACATCATTATCCGTCATCGCAAGGGACAGTCGCACGGAAACGCTGACGCCTTGTCTAGAAGACCTTGCCCAGAAAACTGCCGATATTGTTCCAGGGTCGAAGCTAAATACCAACTGGTTAATCCAGTCGCACGGCAAATTACAGCATCAACATCGGCTGATCCAGACCCATGGAGTGACAAGGAAATCAGGAAAGACCAGCTGGAAGACCGTGATATTAAACCCATAATTGAGTTAATGGAGACCTCAAACAGAAAACCTACCTGGCAGGATATTTCGAGCTATAGTCCCACGACAAAACAATATTGGGCTCTCTGGGACTCACTCCATATTCGAAACGGCGTCTTGTACCGAAAATTCGAATCGGATGATGGAAAAACATTCCGATGGCAGCTGGTACTCCCAAGATCCCGAATCCCGGACGTCCTTAAAGAACTACATAGCAGCCCTGCAGGAGGTCACTTCGGAATAATGAAGACCTTGCAGAGAGTTCGGGAGCGTTTCTACTGGAATAATGCAAAGGATGACGTGCAAAAGTGGTGCCGAACTTGCGATGCCTGTGCAAGTCGGAAAGGACCGAAGAAACGCAGCCGGGGGAAGCTGCAACGTTACAATGTAGGAGCACCTTTTGAACGTATCGCCTTTGACATCTTAGGACCTCTGCCACGAACTGCTGATGGCAACAAATACATCCTCGTTGCCATTGATTACTTCACCAAGTGGCCTGAAGCGTATCCTATTCCTGATCAAGAGGCTGTCACAGTAGCAGAGATGATGATACAGCACTGGATTTCCAGATTCGGAGTGCCTCTTCAGTTACATTCCGATCAGGGAAGGAATTTTACCTCGGCTGTAGTCAAGGAACTCTGCAAGCTACTCGGCATTGACAAAACCCAAACGACGCCTTTACATCCCCAGTCGGACGGTATGGTAGAGAGGTTTAATCGAACCATCCTCAATAACCTCTCATTAGTGGTTTCCAGAAACCAACAGGACTGGGACAAGAAGTTGCCACTATTTTTACTGGCTTACCGCAGTGCTGTCCACGAGACTACCGGCTATTCCCCATCTCAGATGCTCTTCGGTCGTGACCTTCGTCTGCCCTGTGATCTTTTGTTTGGTCGCCCTCCGGATGCGCCTTCATCGCCTGAGGAATACATTCAAGACCTCCAGGCCCGGTTTGAAGTGATGCACAACTTTGCACGAGAGCGAGTCAACTTGGCGACGGAGAAGATGAAGACCCGCTACGACACGAGAGCTACTGGACATCGTTTCAACGAAGGAGACAAGGTGTGGTTATGGAATCCGACTCGTCGAAAAGGACTTTCTCCGAAACTACAATCACCTTGGGATGGTCCTTACACAGTCCTAAACAGGCTGAACGACGTCGTGGTTCGGATCCGTAAGTCATCGAACTCTAAACCTAAAGTCGTTCATTATGACAGGTTAGTTCATTACTATGGCCATAGTACGTAGTGTATATAATTGTAAATAGTAATGTACATAGTATAAGACCATGGTCCTATTTGGTTTTAGTATTTGATTTGTATTTGTTAAGTATTAGTATTTGATAAGTATTTGTATTTAATAGCATTTGTATTTGATAGTATTTGTACTTAGTATTTGATAGTATTTGAATTGTATTTAGCGTTGGATAGAATTTAATTTGCTGAAAGTAACTTATTGGAATTATTGTTTATTTTGTTATTATAAAGTAATGTTTATTAGAACACTGAGGCCTTTGTTGTAAGTTTGGCTTCCTGTCCAAGGATTGTACTGCCCGGGACGTGCAGTCCTTGGGAAGGGGGCAATGTTACGAATTTCATATTTATTTAGAATTGTAATTAAAATTCCTTTTTATTTCCCCGTGCAACGCAGACGATTTTTGAAGAGAAAGCTACGTCGAAAAAAAAAATAGCAATAAAAATAGAAGAGCGCGTGCATTTAATGCTTAATAAATAAATATCTCGTAATTACTGTTGCCATCGAGAAAAATCTAGAAAAATCGTGATTGTTCTACTGATAATTAAAAAGCTTATAAAAGCTGAGGTGAAACACCTCATCTCAGTTCAGTTCATCTCATTTCAGAAGTTCGTGTTCTTTCTGCGCCATTTTGCGGATAATAACGTACTGTCTCTTTATGCATCAGTATAAGAGCATTTTTTAATGCTATTTTGAGTAAATAATTGTAGATTGCTGTTAGCAATCGTGATATTTTGATTTTATTATTGAATTAAGTTATAAAATTAGTATTTTATTCGCGTTTTGCTGCAATGAATTTTTGCACGTTGTCTGCGCTAAGTGCCGGATTGCTGGTTTGTTTAATTACTGGTTAGCTTACTAGCGCGTTAATTTTCTTGCTTTGGTCGTATAGTCTACTTAGTTACCCCCAAGCTCGTACTGTCAGGTACTTGTCAGGAGCCTAGTAGACTTCCACCGGCTCATCCGTCTGACGGAACACCATTGAGTGAGTCCGTTTCCGGGGTGCCCGATGCATGCTTGCGTCGGGCTGAATTTTTGTGTTAGTTTCTCGCCGCTGCAATGGAGAGAATTATTGATGCGATAAGGTTACAAATTAATGATTTAGATAGGATTAAGTCAGAAAATATAGTTTTCACAAAAACTGAGGATAAGATGTACACCTTCTTGCTTAGCATGATTGAGATGATAACAGCTGTTAATAATGAATTTAAACTAGGAAAGACACAGAATGAAAATACTAGTCAGGAATTTTCAGCTATACCTGGGACAAGTTGCACAAGGGAGGATAAACGAGATCGTAGTCCAGTACACATACACACGGACTCTAGAAGTAATTCGGACGAAGAGCTTACGCTTGATAAGGATATACGTTCAGAGGATGATACACCGATTAAAAAGAGGGGAAATCAAACGGTCAGGACTAGGCTACACAAAAATTTAGCTAAGAAAATAAAACTCGCGACGCAAACTCAATTTGCCCCTGCATCGTCAGTAGCAACTCAGGATTAAAGCGCAAAAGAACAAACGACCAGTGTGCAATAGGATGCTGCCTCACAGGAGAATATGGATACAAATAACTCGGTAAACACTGATGAAACAAATAATGATAGCGCTAATGTTAATGATACAGGAAACAAAAAATCTAGAATTCCGCCTATAACACTTAAGGCTAATAAATACAAGTTCAGTGATTTGAAAAAATTTATGAAACAAAGGCAGTTAGGATTTTACGGTCAAACTATCCCAGGGTTTATCAAAATATTCCCAGATAATGCAGAGAGTTATAGGGGAATTATTCGACTTTTAAAGGACCTTGACGTCGAGCATCCTTCATACCAGTTACCTCAGGACAAAAAATTGAAAGTAGTTATTAGAGGCCTATCAGATGATAATGAAATAGAGGAAATACGAGAAATTTTAGAAGGACTATAATATCAGGTAGAGGAAATAAAACAAATGACTAGGAGGAGGCAGGGAGAGGTAGTTAAACTACCTTTATTTTTAATTACACTGCCAAAAACTAAAAAATCCAAGCAGATTTATTCTGAGAGATTCCTTTGCAGTATGAAAATTACATACACACTTTAAGAAAAAAAAATAAAGAATACACACTTTACTTTACGGAGGACGGGACGCCCGATGTACACCATAGGTTGACAGGCATATGTCCCAGGAAGACAGGGACCCCTGCAGTGTTTCTGCTGCCAGGGGTTCAATCATACTCAAACTGGCTGTAATTATAAGCCCAAATGCGTCCGCTGCGGTCAGAAACACGAATCAAGGGATTGCCCTGATAAACATAATTTAGAGAAACAATTATGCTGCGCGATCTGTGGACTTTCTCATACCTCGAGTTATCGAGGTTGTGAGAAATTCCCCAAAAAGAAGAGTGAACAAAATAAAACATATCAGAATAGAGTTGTGGAGGGTAAAAGTTATGCCCAGGCGTTATCCGCCGGTATTTACTCGGAAACATTAACTGAGGAGAAGAAAGTCTTTGCAGACCTAGTAGAATTGGTTGCCGTCATCAAGACGGCTGGTTTTCAAATATCGCAACAAGTTCGACAGATCACCACAGAAAATCAGGATAATAAAACCCCTCAAAAATTAGATAATGGGTCGACACACTAATAATCGTGCGCCAATAAGATTAGTGATGTGGAACGCACGAGGCGTTCTAAATAAAATTCATGAACTTGAATATTTTATGCATTCGCAGGATATAGACGTAGCGTTGCTCACTGAAACGCATGCTACGCCAAGCTGTACAATAAACATATCTAACTTTAAAAGCTATCGCTGCGATCGACTCACGCATCGTGGGGGAGGTGCGGCAATTTTTGTAAAAAGTAATCTACAGTCGTGTTTGATCAATACCGACCGTAGCAATGGACATGATTCAGTCACTGTATCTGTACTTTTACCGGACTATGGACTTATGTATTTCACCTCTATGTATCAACCGCCAAATAAAATTTTGAAAAAAGATGTATTAGAAAAATTACTACCAAATGATAAGCCGACTCTGCTCGCAGGTGACTTAAATGCGAAGCATCAAGAATGGAAATGCAGGCGCACAAATAGGAATGGAGAGGTTCTTCTGGATTTCATATTAAATTACCCTGTATACTTTTATGCACCAGTTGAATACACTTATCTCCCTAACAATCCGGGAAGAGGTGATATATTAGATGTGGTTCTTGCTACGACTTCTATACCGATGTGTTTAGAAGTTTTGCAAGATTTAATTTCGGACCATGTTCCTGTTATCATAACTCTGGGTACTACTCAAGTAATTGAAAACAAACTTATGAGTAAAACTGACTGGAATTTATTTAATTATCAGCTCGCTGAGAGCACTCATATCACAGATGATCTCAATACTACGCAAGACATAGAGACTGCTATACACATGATGACAGAAGAGATTAAAACTGCGTACGCGCTGCCACGGTGAAACTACCATCGCAACAGCACTCTCGGATATTGCCCAAGGAGCTAAGAGAAGAAATTTTCTGGGATATTGCCTAAGGAGCTAAGAGAAAAAATCAAGAATAGAAATAGAATGAGAAAACGTTTCAACACAACTCGGGACCCGCAATTAAAAAGACAACTAAATAAATTAAACAGAGAGATTAAAAAGGATATTAGCCTGCATAAAAGAAATATGTGGGAAGATAAAATTATGCAACTTAACGAACCTAACAGTGAATTTTGGACATTTGCCCGAAGATTGAAACTTAAAGGACTGTTAATAAACCAATATATCATAATGACAGCATTACACTGACCAATGCTGATAAAGCAGAGATTCTTGCGCAACATTTATCAGAACAATTTACCCCGCATGAGCAACCAAGCGACCCACAATTTATCTATGATGTAAGGCACTTTGTGCAAGACTGGTTAAACGCTCCTACGGCGAGAAATCCCATTCAGAGCACAAATTTATTGGAAGTTAAAGAGATTATTAAACAATTGAGAGTGAAGAAAGCCCCAGGGCATGATGAAGTTACAAATCTAACTATTAAGGACTTACCTGAGAATATTTTAAATAGATATATTGATATACTTAATGCATGTTTGGAGAAATTGTATTTTCCTTTTCGCTGGAAAATTGCAAAGGTGATTTTAATTCCAAAACCAGGAAAGGACAGCACCCGGCCGGATGATTTCAGACCTATTAGTCTCCTCCCCGGTTTAGGTAAAATATATGAACGAATAATTTTAAGAAGACTACAGCCGCATATGGAGAAACTACCGCCAGAACAGTTTGGTTTCCGTAGTGGTTTATCCACTACTAAGCAACTGGTCAGACTGACGGAGTACATTGGTGAAGCCCTTCATGCAAAACACAGTGTCGCCTTACTCATGCTAGACGTGGCGAAAGCTTTCGACCGCGTCTGGCATGAGGATTAATATATAATTGACATAATATACAAATTAGTACAACTTGATTTTAATAGAGAAATTATAAGGATTATATACTCATTTATCAAGGACAGAAATTTTTATGTTTCAATTGGTTCAGACAGTTCGGATTGTATGAGACTGGGTGCAGGGGTCCCCCAGGGATCAATTCTGGGCCCGGTTCTCTATACATTCTACGTTTCAGATTTTCCCAGGGATAGATTCACGAGACAACAATATCTGGGATGTTACGCGGATGATACCGCCATTGCTACCAGATCACTTAAGGCCGACCTTGCGATACGTGCCCTGCAGAATTACATGCCTGATATTGAAAATTGGTGTACGCGTTGGCGTATATCGATAAATGCGGCAAAATCCGAACTATTAGTTATTAGAAGAAAACAAAGATGTAGAAGACTTAATGAAAAGATTAAATTATTTGGCACTGAGGTACCGTTGGTATCTAAGGCTACATACTTAGGAGTGACACTCAATAATAAGCTAACTTGGAAAGACCATATTAACCGTGTCAGAAGCAAAGCATTAAGTGTAATTACTTGCCTACTCCCACTTATTGGAAGAAATTCAAGCTTAAGCTTAGTAAAGAAAAGGCATTTATATATTGCTGTCATAAGGCCCATTTTCTCTTATGCTTCGCCGGCCTGGGCGGCTTACTCTAAAAAAGACGTTGAAAAACTTCAGATTACGCAAAACAAAGTCTTAAGACTTATCACAAATGCCCATTTCTACGTATCTAATGAGACCTTACACAGAGACCTGAGGATTGAATATGTAAATCATTATTTACATAGAATGAATGCCAACTTCTTTAAATCTGCCTTATTATGTAAACATCTTCAACATTTCCATGTTCTAGACTACATAGCCTTAGATGAGGATTACAACATCAGGCCATATGCGGCTCACTTACTAAGGGATCTGAATTTCCCAACTTAGTAGTTGTTAGAGCATTGCTTCAACTTGTACATATGTAAATAGGCTTTCGTTATTTATCCTAGTTATCATATTTAATCAAGAATTTCAATTTTCATTATCATTTTGTATGTTGTATTTCATGTATTAATTCAGTATTTGTATTGTATTGTATTGTATTGTATAACTAAAGTTTAATAAATTGTGTTACTTTCATGTGCACTGGTTAGGACGCAGACATGTACTAACGCGGCCCTGCCGCAGTCAGGATTTTAGTTAGGACTTCTTCTCTACATTGCAGGACTTTGGTTTATTGCAACCTTGCGATGCAAACGGCATCTCTTTCATACCACATATTTGGTTTTATTTAATTTAAGGAAATTGCACGTCAGGGGCTCTACGCAATTCCTCAGAGAGCTGGATAAGTTGCCCATAATTGAAAATATCCCAGCAATAGTTGTCCAGACTAGACTAGACTCATCTCAGTTGTTGTTGTTGCTGTTATACTTGTAGCTGTAAAAAGCGAACTGCTCTTTGTTTACTTAATGCTGTATTGATTGTAGCGATTTCGCTGTGAGATAGAACTATTTTATCTGTTTTGAACTGAGTTTTTGCTAAACGTTTGAGATATTGTGTTATTGTTCGAAGATTTGTGAAGAAATATTTCAGCATTTTAATTTATTTCTTGTGGAAAGAATAAAATTTTTGTTAATTTTTAACGACTTGTGCATTCAATATATAACGAACCCGTATGCACGTAACAATATATTCACATTAATGGAAATTGGAAAATGATGGAGAACTTTTTCCTTTAATATGCTATATAGTCATCTCGTGCAGATATGCATACCTTGCACATTTATTTCATAGACTTTATCAAAGCTTTGATCAAGACTTATAGAATTGTATGCTACTCTTCTAACAGTACGCTTTTCAGCTGTTGGAGGGTTAAGGGAGGAATATGGCATGCTGAAATTATGCCTTAAGGCATCCCACACATGGAAGTTGGGTGCGTAAGGTGGCCAATCCATTTGAGTGATATCTAATATTTGCAAGCATTCTGACACCATATGTGCTCGATGAGGTTGAGCATTCTCATCCATTAGCAAAACGCTAAGCCAACAGCACCCCTAAACAGTCTAACTTGGAGTTCCAATACCTCCTCCACATATCTTCGAGTTGTTACAGAACCTCTTTGAAACATATGCAGCTCGATGCGGCCATTTGTCAGAATTCCTCCCCAAACCATTAAACTACGGTCAAGGAAATGGGATATTTCATGGACAAGGGAAGACAAGTTGTGTGTCCTTTTCTCTCTCCAGATCAAAACATGTCTAAAATCACTGTTCAGACTATATCAGTTTGTCAGTATACAGTACTCGGGCATAGACGTCATGGCTCCATTGAACATGATGACAACATCAGTTTAAACAGGTCTCTCTGGAAGCTGGAGTGAGTAAGACACAAACCATCATTTTTTTGCATACTATCCAATCTCATTAAGGCTTCATGCAGCAATAGAATGTCTAATTCAAGTTCTTGTAGCAGCCTGAAGGTCTAAAACCAAATCTCTTGTAATCTTTGCAGTTTCTTGGGGCTAATATCGACAGTGATAGGTCTTCTGATGCAGTTGTTACTTTTGATCACCCTTGACCAGGCTGTCTATCAACTGATCCAGTGCTTAAAATGTGGCTCCAAACTCTTGATATGACACTTTAAGGGATATTCAAATCTTAGGCAACCTCTATTTGTGTTTGATGTTCCTCGATTCTACTAAGTATTTGCCGCTTTTGACCTCGACTTAAATGATGCCTTTGAGACATAACTAATAATGCTGATCACTCTCAGAAACACATTCACTTTAAACAACACTACAGACCGAAATTTCAACATGCGTCCATTACTCACCATTGTCAATCACTAAATTTGCATATTTCTGGCACTAATGTGTGCAGTTTTGTGTTTCATTGTATTTAATTAGCATAAATAATTACAGTATTGGACATTAGTTGCAATATTAACTTAGTGAGAATATTTTTTCTCATATCCACTAATTTTGATGATAAGTGTGCATGTATATATGTGGGGGAAACTTGAAGATGTTTTCGTTTAGTAAATTACACCTCCACACCTTTTCCACGCCACAGCAACATTTAATAATATAAAGAAAAAGCTATACAGATTGAATTAGATAACAGTGCTTTGGCGCCTTCTCGCGCTTGTTGCATACAATACAAATACAGTTCTGCCTCAGTTTTGTTATTTTTAAATAGCCGCCCGGCGCCTACTCGCGCTCGCTACCATTGTCACCACACCTTCACGCGGTTCTCTGATATCCTCGTCTCCACCTCGCTCTCGCTGCAGGCGCACAGGTGATGCCCTCTGGTGGTTATAGAACTCAGGGATCCCACAGCTCGGCGATCCTGACTTTGTTTTCGCCCTCGAAAAAACGGAACAGCGACACTGGTACATCAAAACAGAACCTGAAAATAGATGAAAAAAAAACAAAAGAAAAGGAAAAAAAATCAAAAAAAATACAAGTTGCGGAGGGGCCGCACAGTCCTAAGCAGGAACAGTCCAGAGTTTCATATGATCAGCTGCCGTAGTTGTACAGCCAAGACCTTCATGCTGTCCTACTTTTTCCACTTGGTACCGGTCTTTGCCTTTTCTCGCTCTTACACGATATGGACCGAAGAACTTTGGTCTTAACTTTAAACCACCTCCATATTGCGGCCTTTGAATGGCCACTAGATCGCCCACGTTGTATACCTGTGCCTTTTTTCTCTTCTTATTGTACGTTCTTCTATTCTCTTCCTGAATTTTTAGGATGTTTTTCCTTGCTTCTTCTCTCATATCTTCTCGATCTTTCATCATAACATTTGTTTCTTCTTCTTCGAGAATTTCAATAACCTTTAAGCCCTCTCGATTTCTCATTTTCACACCAGTGAGGTGCTCAAAAGGGGAGCTCTTTGTGCTACTGCTCTTAGTGCTGTTCAAGATCCGTTGTACATCTCCAATGTATTTGTACCACTTGGTAGGATCATCTATGGATAATTTGGATAGGACTGGAACCAGAGTCAGATGAATTCTTTCCACCTGCCCATTCCCTCTAGGAACTCTTGTAGTTGTAAATATGTGCTGGATCTTTTCTTGTCTGCAGTACTCTTCAAAGTCTTTGGACGTAAAAGCCGTACCATTATCACTTATTATTCTTAAGGGATTACCGAAAGTTGATTGTTGCAGTTTCAGCTTCTGCAATGTCTCTTGAGCGGATGTAGTTTTCACTGGATAGAGCCACACGAACTTTGTAAATGCATCAACGACGGTCAAGATATGATTATAGTTCTTATTTGTCGAAGGTAATGGTCCTATAAAATCAATGTGAAAAGTGTTCAGCGGGATACTCTCTTTTGGTATGGGATTCAACAACCCTTAACCTTTAACTCGTTTTTTGTCACACAAAATACACTCTACACAATTTGAAATAACTTGTTCAATTTGTGTTCTAAGGTTAGGAATATAAAAGTCCATTTTCAGCAAATCTTCCGTCTTAGACACTGCGAAGTGTCCCTTGTTGTGGATACTACGTATGATTTCTAACTCCAATGCTTCGGGTATCACAAGTAACTCGCGATCACTGTCGAACTTGTATAATACACCATTTTTCACTAGGAAATCTTCCTTTAGTCCTTGCTCGACTAAAGATTTCAGCAACTGGAGACGCTTATCACTCTTTTGCGCAGTTGCAATGTTGGCAGTAACTTCTCCCTGAGAATAGGTAACCATCATGACAGCGTTTCTACTCAATGCGTCCACGTGCTTCATTTGCTGCCCAGATCTGTGAACAATTTCATAATCAAATTCTTCCAGAAGTAACGCCCATCTTGTCACTTTAGCAATTAAATCTTTCATGAACATAGTCTTTTGAAAAGCATCGCAGTCGGTAATTATTTTGACCTTAGATCCCAAAAGGTAATTTCTGAATTTCTTTAAAGCTTCCACTATAGCTAAAACTTCAAGCTCATAACTAGACAGCTTCTCTTGTTGCACGCTAGTTTTTTTACTCATGAAGTAAATGGGGTGCAACTGCCCATCATCAGACTTTTGTAGCAATACAGCGCCGAAACCACGACTGCTTGCGTCTGTATGCAATTCTAGCGGTGCTCCTTGTTTGAAAATATGCAAAACAGGACTTGTCGATAAAAGTTTTTTCAACTTGTTAAATGCCTCTTTTTGCATAGGCCCAAATTTAAATTCTACCCCGTTACGAAGAAGATCAGTTAGCGGTTTCGCTATTTTCGAATAGTTTGCAATAAATTTCCTAAAATATCCCGTCAGACCCAAGAAGCTCTGAATCTGCTTAAGTTTTTTGGGCTCCGGGAAATTTTGAACGGCCCTTCTTTTTTCAGAAGAGGGGCGAATTGTACCATCCTTAATGATGTACCCGAGAAATTCTATTTTTCTTTTTAAAAACTGGCATTTCTTAAAATTAATATCCAAACCGTACTCTTTGGCTACTTCTAAAACGCGCTTTAACTTTTCTAAACCTTCTTTCTCATTTCGCGCTGGAATAATAAAATCGTCTATGTAAGTAACAACAGTGTCATCCCGAAATAAGTCTCTAAACACATTATAAATAAATCTTTTGAACACACTCGGTGACGTGCACAAACCAAAAGGCGCTTTTAGGAATTCATACAAACCTGCATGTGTAATGAATGCCAAATATTTAGTGGAGTTTTCCTCCACATTAACATGAAAAAAACCATTTTTTAAATCTAACGTCGAAAAAACCTTTGCTTCATCCAAATGATCTAAAACCTCTTCTACTTGTGCCATGGGAAAAGAATCCTTTACTATTTTTTTATTTAATTCCCTGAAGTCAACGCAAAAAAGTATCTGGCCCGATTTTTTTCTACACAAAACAATTGGCGAAGCATATTCTGAACAAGATGGCTTTATAATTCCATCCCTTAACCATTCATCTATTTGGTCAGCAAAAGGAATTCGCCTCGAACGCTGAGAAACTGGTATTTCATCCTTTAATATTACTTTCATTATGCGGTTTTTTCGTGGTTTATATTCTTTAATAAGAGTGGAAACAGCCTTGCGTAATCCTTGGTCTGTAATGTGCGTTAAATCTATTTCGCTGTCTCCTTCAATGGCTCCAGAAATAAAAGACAAAAAATTCCTTTCCGAAGAGACGCAGTTATTACCATATTGCGTAATCATCACCCGATCAGAGCAGGTGCCACCGAGCTTTTCCAGACATGACGGTGGGAATATGCAATCCGTTATCAACGCATAAACCATTGCTGTCTCTAGTTCAATTTGTTTACTGCTTTCGCATAAAGAAAAAATAAACTTAGCAGTTTCCGCTTTAGCCACGTGACCAAAAGAACTTTTGATTTCTATTAATCCCGACGGTATTTTATTCGGAAAAAGAGATTTCTTTACAACTATTAATTCACTTCCGTAATCTGTTAAACATTTTATTTTCCTACCATCAATCAACAATTCAATAAATTCTAACTCATTCCTAGCTGCATTATCCGATCTCATTTTCAACCTGGACACCTTTTTTTGAGATGAATTTTCTTCCTTACGGTTAGGGCAGTTTTTCGCAAAATGAAACAATTCACCTTTGCTCCCGCATACATAGCAAGTACGTTCTGATTTACTATTATTTTGATGTGATTTTCTAACACTCGCGAAAATAACCGATTTGGCGATTTTTCGAAAACGTGACAAACTGGCCCGTGATATGCAGTTTCACCTAGTTTTCATTTAAGTGTCTCCTGTATTGAGTCTGAGTGCGTGTTGAAATGATTAATAAATGATGTGTGTAAGCTTTTAGTAGCCTTTTGGATTTAAGAAAACAGCCTTCTCAGGGTCAAGATCTCTGTACGAGCGAGGAGACAAGGTTATAAGATTTAAAATTATTCCACTTGTTCCAACTATTTAATTAGAACTTAGATTGCTCGTGAAAATGGACAATTCAGATATCAGGCAACTACTGTACCCATTTCAAATATAGGACTAAATTACTTTATGACTGACTTTAAAAGGACTGTAAGTTAATATATTTTAACTGAATTTATTATTAGCACTGTTATGCTCATTTGTTCGTAAGTTAGTTGTTCAGTATTTAAGTATTATGTATAACAATGTAAATGTAATGTTCTGCTTTTATGCCTATAATATTATTTTGAACAAATTTTTGGAGATCTTTAACAAAAATTTGTATAATTTGATATTCATTATATTTATAGCATAATTAGAACATTGTTCCTGTGTGACTAGAATGCATCAAAATTTATTTAATGCATTGATTTTATGCTTTTGTTTGTATACGTTTTGTATAATTCATTTGGCAACATCCTGCTGTAGCTAAGAAACACTGTTGTAAAAAAAATTGAAATTTAATGTTACCGCTTGTCTTCGCTTCACACTCTGTAAAAGGCAATAAATGCTTTTCTGGTTGTATAATATTGAAAAAATTAAGTTTTCATGTACTCTGCATCATTGTCTGAATAATACTTTTAACAGGTTATGGGCCCAGTATGACTTTATCAGCTTTATAAGGAATTTTATTGCCAAGCCTAACCATGTGAATTCCTCAAAAGTGAAAAAGAGTTTCATTGCAATCATGAAAGTATTTACTACAGAAAAACTTTTGGGATCACAAAATTGTGTGCGATGGAAGTGGATAGTTGAAGGTTTACTAATGGAAAAAGAAGGAGCTTTCGAAGTGTATAGTCAAACCAGAGCCGGTTACCGAAGCTGCTCCCCTTGAAGCCTGGAATAAGTACAACGAGAATAGAACTGCTTGTGGAATGTTTTCATGAACATTAGACTCAACAATTTGTGATTTAGTTTCCATGTGCAAAACAGCAAGAGAAATACGGGTGAAGCTGCATGAATTGTTTAAACAGAAAAATAAGCAAGCACAGTATGCATGCGAGTTGCAGTTTTCATCATTTGTGTGTGATCCTACAGACACAATGGCCATGCATATAGCAAAATTAGAACGGCTAGTGTCACGAATGCACGATTTAAAAATTAAACCAAAGGACTTTGTTATTATAAAACTATTAGAAACTCTGTCTAATGAATTTGAGCCACTAAAAATGGCTTGGTGTGCAAGGCCAGAAGAACAGCAAACTTTGCCAGAAGTGAAGGGACTGCTAATTTCAAAAGAGCAGAGAAGGAAGTCAGAGCCATGTAGGGACAGTAAAACTTGTTGCTTTAATGGCTAAAGATACTGTTGGAAAACCTCCAAGCGCACAAACATTTTCAAGAAAAAATGGGCCTGTTCACAAACAGAGAAAACAGTACAAATGTTTTAAATGGGGCAAAAGGGTCACTTTAAAAGGGACTGTAAATCCCAGAAAAATAATTGCATGACAGTCAATCATGATGAAAGGTCCAATTATGGGGAAGTCTTTATTAGTAAGTGTCTCATTGTGACTAATAATAATACATGGGTAATCGACACTGGAGCTGTTCAGCATATTACAAACAAAACTGACTGGTTTCAATCATATACAAAATTTGAGCATTCAATTAAAGTAACATTTGGTAATAATGCAACAATGAAAGCTTATGGACATGGTGCCATATCACTTAAAATGTTAGTACAGGGTTCATGGAGAAACAGCTTCATAGAAAATGTACTGTATGACCCTGATGCTGCAAGGAATTTAGTTTCTGTAAGTCAGGCGCTAGATCATGCATGCGAGTTTAATACGTCAAATGATAAATGTGAATTTTTTAAATCCAAAGATGTTGTTGCTGTTGGAATTCGATGTGGTAACTTATTCAAGTTATTGTGCAAAATTGTGTCTCCTGAAGTTGAGTGTAGTGTTGTGCATCCTCCTGAAATACAGGTAAGTGAAATTCTCTTCAACTCTGGCATAAAAGGCTAGGACATTTGCGAGGCCTGTATATTAGGAAAACAGCATAGGTTGCCTTTCTGTAGTCGTCAACAACGTGCTAAAGAGGTTGGTGAACTCGTTCATACTGATCTTTGTGGGCATATGGAACAAGAATCCATAGGTGGTTCTCGCTATTATATATGCTTTACAGATTTCTCTAAGTACAGAAAAGTTTATTTTCCTAAGCGTGTCAGAAACTTTAGCTAAGTTCGAAGAATTTTGTACATTTTTTTCAAAATCAAACAGAGAAACCAATCAAGGCAGTGTTAAGTGATGGTGGACTGAAGTATATAAACAAGGACTTTAAGAATATTTTGCGAAGAATTGGAGCAGAGCTTCGCTGCAGCACCCCCTATACTTCCCACGAAAATGGAAGGGCTGAAAGAACAAATAGAACACTTGTTGATTTAGCTCGAACAATAATGATTGCTAGATCTTTGCCAAAGTCATTGTGGGCTGAGTTGGTTAATACTGTTGTACATAGATTAAATCTTGCTGTAACCTCATCAGTAGATGGCAAGTCCCTGTTTGAATTGTTTTGTGGCAGAACTCCAAGACTTAATCACCTAAGAGTTATATGTACAGAATGTTTTATTCATGAACCTAAACAGAAACAAAAGAAGTGAGAAAGGAATGCTGGTTGGTTATTTAGATGATGTTGATGGTTATCCGGTATGGTTAAGAGGTACAAGAGAAGTAAAAAGAACTAGAGAAGTAGTGTTTACTTCTGAAGTTGCATCATCATCCACTACTGTTACATCAATTCCTGAACAGCCTATCAATGTATAAACCTTACTTATCAGACACCAATGAAGAAAATAATTCAGAACCAACTACTGAGGATCTACAGTCAGAAAGACAGCTGAGAAATCGACGAAATCTTAAAGCATCTGAAAGACTGAGCGAGTGTTGTTATGTGGAACCAGAGAATTGTTTCCATGCTGTAAATTCGGTTAATGTCTTGGAATGGCAGGCTGCAATGGATGAAGAGCTAAACTTTTTATCAGAAAATAAAACATAGTACTTAACTGATCTTCCAGAGGACAGATAAGCTATTTCAAATAAAAGGGTACCACAAAATTAAATGTCATGCAAATGGAGATATCGACAGATTCTAAAGCTCGGTTGCTGGTTAAAGGTTTTTCCCAAAAGGCAGGCATCGATTACTGAGAAGCATTTAATTCTGTGGTAAGTTTTAAAACTATTCATTCTGTGATTAATGTTGCTGCTAATGAAGGTCTGGATTTGATACAATTTGATGTCAAAACTGCATTTTTGTATGGGACATTGGATGAAGAGATTTATATGCTTCAACCTGAAGGTTATGATGACAAGTCAGAGTGTGCAGATTCGTAAAAAGTCTGTATGGCCTTAAGCAGTCACATCGTTGTTGGAATAGAAGATTAAAAAATTTCTTGTCACATTATGGTCTGAAGGAGAGCAAGGCTGATCCATGCTTGTTTTGCAATGTGGACGAAGAAAAAAAGTTGTTACTAACATTATTTGCTGAGATAAAAAGGTTAAGTAATGGTGATATATGTATTTATTGGCCAACAGAACTATACCACCAAAGTTTTAAAGACGTTTAGTATGTGGGATGCAAATCCTGTCTGTAAATCTCTTGAAATGTGTCAGCTTGCAGGTGAAGATGATGATGATTGGATAAACTCCCCCCAGTGAAGGAATGAACTATTTTTTGAGCCAATGTGAAAAATTTAAGAGAAAATTTTTATCATATGCAAAATTTTCATAAATATACCTGCATTTTAATTAAAAAAAATGTTCATTCCAATAAAAATGTTGAAGGAAGGAAGTTTTACAAAAAGACATGCTTTTCTTATCTATAATGTAGGTTCAAATATCTTTTTGCTGTAGATATTAATTTTTGAGAAAGCAAATTAAAAAAAAGTGATTGAGCAAGTTGCCTTTGCAGATGATCCTCAAAACAAATATTATAAAGAGTATGTGTTATTTTATGCTACTTAATAGCAATAAATCAAACATTCATAAAGAGGAAGGTATAGTTTAATCTATTATACAAACTACAACATGAAATATTAACTTATAAAAACTAAATATTCAGAAAATACTTTCTAGGCAGCTTTTCTCACAATGTCTGATTTTATATTAACAAGTGCAGTTTTATTTAGTTGAATAACCGTTTTTCACACATTTATTTTACTTATGCAATTTTGTAAACATACCTTACACATTAATAAGCATAAAATTTTCAGCTTAGATTATGACTGAAAATCTTTGTATATACTTCCCTACAATCCAAATAGGCAAATCGCACTAAAGAGAAAATGCAAACAGAATGTCAGATTCACAGCAATGAAAATTAGAATCACCTGAAATTTAAGAAAGCTTCCTCAACTACATTTTTGCCCAAACAACATTAAAAGTATATACATTTTTATTATATATGTAAACAAAACATAGCTGAGATCATTTTTACAAGAATTCCATATTTATAAACTTTACAAAACTACAACACATATACATTAAGAGAAAAAAAATGTATATTTTCTTTTCCTTACTTCATAATTTACTTGAGTAAATTAAATCAGAATGCACATTTAACATTATGAGAAAAAATATATTTAATTTTTTTTAATTCACAGTTTACTTGAGTACATTAAATTAGAGTGAACAGTTAACATTATGAGAAAACAATATAAAAGAATGTCATAGGAATTCATAATGTGGCAAAAACAGTATTTTGAGGTAGCTGCCTAAATTATTTTGTGAAAACTTCCAGTTATAAATACCAAAATTTTTACTATGGACTATAAATACCACTTACAAATACTGAAACTGTCATATGAAGCATCATTAAGGCAATTATTGCTTCTAAACTATGAAAATAGATTAAAGTTTATTTGTACCAGTTAACATTACTCCATTAAAACATATTTGTGACATCACAATATCCAAACGATTATCGAAATTATAATACATGAGTTATATATTAAGATTTACATGACCTTAAACAACACAGAGAAATATTTTAACACTAACAGCACAGTTATTAGAAAAGTCTAATTAGCAAATTTTAAAAATCGTACAAAGCATACATGCTACATATTATACAAATTGATTTTTGCAACATACAAACATTCTGATAAATAAAGTACCATATAAACATTCTGATCAATAAGAACATAGCAGAAGGCTTCCAATTCTTTAAATAATTTTCTGCTACAAAAGCAATGTAGTTTCTTAATAATTCTTACATCTATAGGTTTGAAAATTATCTGTCCATTTATCAATGGCCGTTTCCTACAGGGGAACAAAATAAAAATACCAGAATTAACCACATTAAAAGAAATAAAATTACAAACTTTTGAACTCGGTTATAAAAATAGATTCTCTCATACAAAACACATTAAAGCAGAAAAATAATTTAAATTCATTCATCTTTTAGTTATTTGAAGTATCAAAATACAATACCAACCAATTATGTAAAGCACATATGAATAATTGCAAGTTATCAAGTCTTCATTTGTATATTGTTTTGCATAGTATACGAAATCTATCCTTTTATACATTTTCCTAATTCCTATACTTATATTTAGGAAAATGCTATACTCATTATTTAAAAAAAAAATTACAAAAAAATCTGACTTCTCTACGACAAAAATTGAACGAGATATTTAATTCCAGAATTGGTCATTTTTTATGTCATTTGCAGCTTGATTTAAGGGTCAGTTAATAATACATTAGAATAATTCAAGGTTGATTATTTTCCTCTTGAATGACATTTTTCTGTGCTTTATTATTTTGTCATGCTCTTTTGTTTATAATTTTATTACAATTGGCTGTCCAGATGATATAGTGGTTAGGAGAGCTGACTGTGCTACCGAAGGGCCTGGGTTTGAATCCCAGAGAAGGCATGGATGTAAATTGTCTGTCAACTCATATGAGATAACGGTTGCCAATGCTGAAAAAGGCAAGCGCCCGCCGTTCGATAAAAAATATTACAACTTAGACATTACAACAACATTAGAAATATGTCATTATTCTCATGCAGTTTTATTCCTTTAGAATCCTAAACTAAAATTCAGACAAAAATTCATTAAACTATAAATATTTTTTATTTCTACGGCTATGAGTTGGCACTTTGACAATACAAGCCTGGCAGAGTTTTCTAGAGAAAGAACTGGGTAAGATTCCATGAATAAGATCTTGTTTGAAAAAAATTATATTGATCAATACTTTTCATGATACTATGCATAGGCATGCTCATAACTTTATCTGTTAACATCAGAAATCTTTTCCAAAACTGATATTTTGTCTGTAGTTAAATAAAAATGCAAAAACTTTGCTCTTCAATTTCGGAATGGACCCCTGAATATTCGGTTCAGCTTTAAAATTAAATATTTATCAATTTTTGTTGTACTGGAGTCACATTTTTTATAAAAATATGTTTTTTATTTAAAAATGCCAAAATATGAATATGCTAAATGTTAAAAATGGCAATATTCCTAATTCAAATTATGAAACATTAAATTCAGAACATTCATACATAAAAATATATCACAAAGTCCTGATCTCAGTCTAAACTGACAAAATATGGGATATACTTAAGTATCTAAGAAGTGATTCAATTCATCTTTCATGTATCAAGAACCTTGAACAGTTGTTGATGCAACTCTAGTCAAAAATAAGTGTGATCTGCAAGTCTTCCTGCCCAATGAAATGAACAGCAAGAATCTCATTGTCCAATAAAATCTTAATCTGTGTCTATTTATTTAGGTTAGTCAGCTCATGATGAACTAACTTCAGCGTTTCTACACAAAATAATACAACAGTCCAACAAATGACTTTGTTCTCAATGTAGCTATTCACTCAACTCTAGCTATGGCACACTTATGCTCTTAAACCTTAGCTACTTGTGTTTAAAAAAGAACGAGAAATAGAACATCTTCATTTTAACATAATAAAACTTGGATACTTCCAAAATGGCTGCAGATTTTAATTGTTTCTGCAATGCATAAATCTGCAATGCCTAAAATCTGAATAATTTAATTGCTACGAACTGTTTTACCACTCTTTTCTTACCAAATAACAGCACTAATTTCAATCCCATAAAATTAATCATTGCAAATGCTTCCTTAGTACTGAGATTTATTATTTATTTTCACTTCATGAGTGCAGGCTACCAACTTGTTGAGTAATGTTGTTAATCTTAATGGTACCCCATTCAAAGGCCAGCATTATGCCTTCAGTTAAAAAAACTATACTGCAATTTTTGAAGTGTTCTTTGTGCACCAAACCATATAAGAAACAAATGTATTCAAGATACTTGCTACATCTTAATTGCATGAGGAATTCTGTCTGCTAAGCAACTAGTAAATTGGCCATTTCAAATCTGATATTTATTATTTTCAAACATGTGTGAGCAATAAAAGTACTCCTCCAATGAACTTTTGAATTCAAGCCATTTGCATTCTTAATACACATGGATCCTTCCAGCATAGTAGACTGGTAATCAAAATTAAAGGATAATGAGAAAAAAATATGCTCCCTAAGTTAATGTTGCAATCAATACCCAGAGCTCTAATTATTCATGTTAATTAAATACTACTGAAAACAAAATTGCACTTCCGCACATACACTAGTGCTGAAAATATGCAAATTCGGTGATTGACAATGGGCGCATGCTCGAATTCTGTTCTATAATATTGTTAAAGCGAATTTGGTTTCTAAAAGAGATCAGTATTCAGTAGTTATGGCTCAAAGGCATCATTTAAATGAAGGTAAAATTGAAGGAGGTCAAACAAAACATAGGCTGCCCAAGATCTGAATATCCATCCCATCAAGAGTTTGGAGCTGCTTTTTAAGCAATGGATCAATTGACAGACAACCTGGTTCACGAGCAACAACTGCATCAGAAGACCGTTTTCTGTCATTGTTGGCTCAGAGAAACCGCAAAGTAACTACAACAGATTTTTAGACCTTCAGACTGCCACAGGAACTCAAATTAGCCATTCTACTTCTGCATAGTAAGGCTTAACAAGATTGGACTGCATGCGACAAAACCAATGGTTTGTACCCCACTCGCTCCCCTCCTGCGGGGGTCAACTGGGAGCAAACCTGGCATTCTGGCTAGGTCAATATCTAGACAGACTCGATTTCTAGGGGATATTAAGTCTTCACAGTGAATAGAACCATTGTTTGTATGGTGGTAGGTTCAGGCTTGGCAGGGACCATATGGTACTGTCTTGTCTGCCCCTTGGTTGTGGGAATACTACATGGTTAGATTTACAAGGTTGTCAGGGGGGTTGGCTCCCCCTGGTCAACACTGAGGGACAGACCCCTTTACTTGTGTTCTCTTTGTTGACGACTGTATCACTGCCTAAGTGTTGCATTTACCCAGACTTTGCGATTTTCTGTCCCCCCGGGTTCAATTGGGGGTTTGCCTCCAATGGTTGGAGCATTTAACTGTATATGGCTTTTATTTAGCTAGGTCTGGGTGCCCCATCTGCTTGGTTCACTGTCCCACTGATTCCAGCTTATAAAGGAGCTGATTTAAACTGGTGCCAACATCATGTTCAAAGGAGCCAAGATGACTGGGCTTGATTATTGATACTGACATGTCTAGGTATAGTCTGAACAGTGATTCTAGACATGTTTTGATCTACAGAGGGGAAGGAACATGCAACATGCCTTCCCTTGTCCATCAAATATTCCACAACCACGGTTTAATGGTTTGAAGAGGAATCATGACAAATGGCCACACTGAGCTCCATATTTTCAAAGAGGTTCTGTAGCTGCACAGAGATATGTGGACAAGGTATTGGAACTCCAAGCTAGACTGTTTAGGGTGCTGTTGGCCCAGAGTTTTTGTTAATGAATGACAATGCTCATATTCATCAAGCATATGTGTTTTCAGAACACTTGCAAACAGAAGATATCACGCGAATGAATTGGCTATCTTACTTAATCAACTTGAACCCAATTGAGCATGCATATGATGCCTTAGGGAGCCGAATTTCAGCGCGCTAAATTGCCCCGGACCCTCGAAGAGCTGAAAAGTGCACTTTTAGAAGAGTGGTGTGAATTCCACAAGACTTTATCAATGCATTCGTAAAGTCTATGAAATCGAGATGTGAGGTATGCATATCTATCCGAGGTGATCATACATCATATTAGAGATAAATGTATTTCACAAGAAAGGGCTTCATTTTTCCATCATTTCCCAATTTCCATAAATTTGGTTTTAATTTCAATATTTTACGAACACTCAAATGCCAAACATTGTAATTTATGTTAACTAATGCTTTTATAAAAATTTGTATTATAATTTTTCATTAAGTTACACTTTATTTTGGTCATTTTCCATTAATTTTGATGACCAGTGTATTATAAAAATATAAGTTTTATATACATAATTCATGACCTTGTGAATTTTGTTGATGTGAAACCCAGGGATAAAGAAGGTAAGCCACCTAGTATTTTAAAATATCTGAAGCACACAGCTGTAGTTTCTCAACAATGTTGGATCACTGATATTTACTGCATATCTAATTAAAAGGAGAAAATACAGATGATTTTAATGGAAGAATCTCCCATCAAATTTTTTTATTAACACTCTTACCTAATGTTCTTCAAGTATGGTTATTTTAGGTTATTGGAATTCAACAAAGCATGCCTGGGCCATCTGGCTAAAGGTAGGGATGTCTTTGTGGAGACTTCCTAAGGGAAGCTCACTCATATTTACGTTACACATACGTAAAAATACAAAACCATGCAGCCAGCTGCTTTGTCTGGATTCAGATCCAGGTTGAACTATTAATATTGAGTGGCCTTAACCACTCAGGCATTAGTGGGACATTCAAGTATCATTTTTTCTATCTGGAAGTCTAATGAAAGGTATATGAGAGAAAAACTGAAAATTATTTAAAAAAAAATTTGCTGAATTTTCTGAATTTGCATCAAGAGGACTCTGAATACACGTAAGGAGGGCAGTTCTTAGCGGGGGTGCAGCGCGTAAACGTACACCAGCAGCAAAAATCAAGGGGGACTGAACTCTCGCGATACTACGACTAAACATTTTAAATTCAATAAATTTATTGTAAGTAATTGTCCTATGTAAGAACATTTTATACAATTTGTCACATGTAAGTACTTAATGAGTACGAAATAAAAATTCTATTAATCATCGAGAACTTTTTTTAAATTTTGGGGCAGCAATTTCAGTTAAGTACGTGGGCAGCCAGTGACGTAGGAACGGTCCTGCACATAAGCATGATAGCCTAAAGAAATGAGTTTAATGGGATAGGTGTCTGTTAGCATTTTATATTAAACAGGATAATGGGTGAAAGATTTGTGTCCCAAATGGGAAATTCTGGTTAATTTAATAATTTGGATTGTTGTTTAACACTTCTCTTCAATAAACAGCTACCAATTACTTGATGGCTTAGCAGAATACACTTTATGTACATTATATGTATACTATTACTGCATATTTCTGTGCATTAAAAACTTTTAACAAACTTTCAGCTCTTAAGTTTGAGAGTCATTTATATAAGTTCAAAACAATTTACAAATATGTCCACCACAAAAAATGATATTATAAATCAAATAGATGAAAAAGTATTTTATTTAATACCGACAGACCAGTCAATATTCGTATCCAACTCAAAAGTTTCTCTCAGTTCTTGGAGTCTATTTCTTCATGAGGCAAATCTGAGTGAAACAACATCCTCCATTTGATCATTAACATCATTATGAACTCTGTAGTTAATATCTTCAGTTCTATCTTATAGCACTGCTCAATTTAAGTGGTAACTTTTAATTTCAAATTAGTAGAATATGTTGCCTTCCTCCCAGTATCTTTCACTACATATCAGAAATAATTAATTCAAATTTCTGTAAAAGCGAGACTGCAACTAAGGAGGATGGGATCTTGTGGGTGCTACAAAATGGTTACCAGACTTGAGAACCATTCCATGTAACTGGCAAAGTACCAAATGATATATGCTTTAAAGGAGGAATAACAGAGACAGAGAGAGGAACTATTGCACAAAAACTGCCTTCATTCTACAGAGCTCTTGTCCCCATTTTTTAAATGGAAGTTAGAAAAGAAATGGAACTCATTTTTGGTTTGTCCGCTAGCTCAATCTAAGTTAGATGACCAATTCTTTTCACTTTCATTAGTAAAAATATATGGGACAATTTTAAACTCAACTTATAAAAAGTTTTAAAATTTCAGTTGAATTTTTGCAGTAAAATCTCACCTCTTGTTTTACACACAGATTAGCTTCTGTTGAGAGATATATGGTCATTGAATCTGACCAAATTGCATTATCAGAGTTAAATATACTAATACTGGAACAAAACACATTACTGAAAAGTTTAATTTCTTTGGCATATGGCCACATTCATTTTACTTCCTTGTACAGAGTAAAGGAAGTATTTTAATCACGAAAAATTCTTGGTATCATATTTTTATAAAATTCCGGGTATCAACGAAAATACCCACTTTGACCACTACTGAATGCAATTTAACAATGTTTTTGCAGGACATCTGTACATATGGACAGAATATAGGTCTCTTTTTCCCAAAACAAATTATAAAGCTGATTTAAAATGGATTCAGAAGAGATTTCTCATGGTGTCTTTAACGCACGTATGTATGTATCTGTATATATCTAGCATAACTCAAAAGTAGCCTCAGAACGTTGAAATTTTGTATATAGGACTGCTATATCATGTAGTTGAGCTCTCCCTTTTTGGTTTCAATCGGCTGAAACAAAAGTGTATATACAGTCGAATCCGGTTAATTGGACCAGCCACTTTTTCGGACCGAATCCTAAAGAACTGAAACAAATCCTACATACATAAGCCTAATATTACTCGTTTATTTGGACCAAAATTGAGTTTAATCGGACCAAAAAACATGAGAGCGAATAAGAAACAGAAGCCACAAGTCGGCCGCGTGCAGCGGATGTACAGGTGGTCCGTCACATACGGGAGGATCTGTAGCCACGCTCCCCAGGAGAATGCTTTATCAAAGGTCAGGAATTCCTTAAAGTGCATGACAAGAGCAAAACCAGTGGAAAGTGAACACATGCACCATTTTCTTTGACCTTTCTTAAAACAGAGCCACCAGTGAGGTAATTGGTCCCACTGCGTCTCCAATTTTCAAGGAAATGAACAATAGAGTGTCCGCCTCCACCTGAAAGAATTTTCTGCCTGTCAATCAAAGTTTACATGAGAAAGCTATTATTTCTCCACCCTTTTGGGATGATTTTAGTGACAAAGCTTTGAATGGCGAACATTTTACTCCCTCTTGACCTCTAAACACCAAGGTTTCTTCACACCACTTTAGTCAGGAAACTGTGTGCATGTCTTGTCTCCCCTGCCAAAATGCTATGACGGGACTTGACATTAGCTGAAAAAATTGGTTTCCTGGATAAGGTCAAGCAACAACCTCGGTTGGTGGAAATTACTCGATTGGCAAAGACTACAATTTTGCACTTGATAAAAGAAGAGAATGAGGTGTGAGAAGAATGGGTACAATGTGAAGGGCGAGGAGGAACTTCCAAAAAATGGAAACGTGAAGGCAAAGATCCCAACATCGATGAGGCCCTTAATGAATGGTTTGTCACTGTTGCTGGATGAGCTGTGCAAGTAAGCGGCCCCCTGTTAAAATGCAAAGCAGAACTCGCTAAAAAGCTGGGCCCTGATGACTTTAAAGCTATGGATGGTTGGTTGTCTCAATGGAAATCTAGACATGACATAAAATTTAAGAAAGCACAAGGCGAGAAAGAAAGTGCTGATAGTGCAAGTACTGAAGAATGGAAATCAACAAAACTGCCCGAGCTTTTTGTAAAATTTTCAGCAGATGACATGTACAATGCTGATCAAACTGGGCTGTATTATCGTGCTAGATGTCATCTACAACGCTGATGAAACTGGGCTGTATTATTGTGCTACACCGGATGCCTTGTTAAGTTACAAACATGTTGCACTCTCTGGCTCCAAAAAAAGCAATGGATTGTGTAACTGTCTTGTGCTGCTCAAACATATCGGGAAGGGACAAGAGGAAGCTGTTGGTTATAGGAAAAAGCACTAAGCCTCGCTTCTTTAAAGGTCCTAGGATGGACAGTTTACCAGTTGTGTATCATGCAAACAGAAATATGTGGGTCCTCTGAACTTTTTAAAGAATGGCTGAAGGATTGGGACAGAGAGCTACAATGCCAGTTGAAAAAAGTGCTGCTTCTTTTCTTGACAATTGTGCAGCACATTCTCATTTAGATTGCCTGAAGAACATCCAACTCGAAATTCTACCTCTCATGACCACAGCTTTAGTCCAGCCAATGAATAGGGGCATCATCAAAATTTTGAAGACCCTTTATCATGCAAGGTTGGTTAATTACATCCTTGAAGCAATTGAGGAAAGTCTGCTGTTGTCAAAAGCCAGTGAAGTCAGTGCAAAGGTCAACATCTTACAAGCAGTTACATTTGTGGCCAACAGCTGGCGAAAAGTGAGCAGTGAGAGAATTCAGAACTGTTTTTCTCACTGTGGCTTTGAGCATTTGGTTTTGGAGATGGATGTGGACATCCTCACTGAAAGTGAAACTGATGACGGACATGTGGAACTTCAACAGGTACAAAATTGCGACATATTTTTATTCATCGACAATGAGCTTCAATGCTATGATGAAAATGAAGATTACAATGCTGCAATCGTTGCTCAAGTTGCAGCAAAACATATGACAGCATCGAAAGATCAAAAAAGTGATGATGATGCAGCTAATAAGTTGGTGCAAGTGACAACACAGGATGAGAGGAAATGCATTGAAACTTTGCATTGTTTTTTAATGCAAGAGGGAAATGAAGGCAGCCCTATTGCTGTGTTACATGTTCGTTGTGATTTCGTTCATGTGCAATTCGTCAAGAGAACGCGTCAGATCACATTGGATAAGTTCTTCAAATGTTGACTGGAACTTGGTAAAAACTTGTTTTTATTGTGCTTCGCATGCTGAGTAGCATGGAGATCGTTTCTTAGAATGTAATTCTAAATTCATTTTCTCAATGAAAAAAGTTAGACAGTTCTTGTTTGTACATGCATGTTCGCCATACGTGTGTACTGTACAATAAAGGTCATAATTACATTTTAGTACATGATTTATATGTACATTTACTGTTTGCTAAATATAGCATGTCCCGTCTTACAACATAGGACATGTTTGTGTAATCGGACCAGCCAGTTATTAGGACCAAAACGATCGCTTCCCGATGTGGTCCGATTAACAGGAATTGACTGTATCTATCTCTCTCTCTATATATATACACACACTCTGTTATTCGGCTCTGTAAGCTCAGTATTTGCATTCTTATATGTTGGTTAATTATGCATTTTTTGCTTAAAAAATCATTGAATTATGTTGTTCTTATCTTCTGGTTAAGGTTTTTAGGCCTTTAGTTAACCTGCATGTTATAATTGCAGAATTACCAATAATTAATAAGTTGTTTAAAGTGCGGCTAAGCCTAAATTTTTTACCATAGCAGGCATATTTGTTTACATTTGAAACTTTGCAGAATAGTGAATTTGTTGCTAATCTAGAAAGAAACTAAGCTTCACAACAACACAGTAACGTTTTCTTTTATTATTTCAAATTAAATCATGCCTAATCGATTCTCGAATTATCATTTAAGTTATTAAATTATCTGATATATTGAGCCAGCATAGCGTCTACAACAAATTAAGTCAATTTCTACGCCTTCGGCGACAAAAAACAAAAGTAAAAGTGTTTTGCACCAAAAAACTGCCTTCTTGCCCACTGACCAAATTGCTTGTTTTTGCATAGAAACTGTGATTTTAATTATAAAAATTGTTTTAACTGCATCTGGTGTTTTTTGTTTTTCCATAGCTTTCAATTTTTAATATAGCTATTTCGAGTTTTTATGTATTTTTGCCTTGTCGTGAAGTGAGAACTGAATTATTTGAAAGAGAAAATATATCTCTAATGAAATTCAAGGAAATAAATTTAAATGAAATGCAAGAAAAAATGTGTATAATTCAATATTCCATACAAGGAAGTAACGTGGTGTACACATCAGATTTTTTTATTTAAATGAAAACATAAATGCTTGAAACAGACCTAAGGGTTTTAATCTGATGTTGCTTTTGAGAAGGTAAAATTCAGAAACCTGTCAGTATTTTATGTTTTGAAATATCTGCACGAGAATAAATACTTGCTAATACAGAACATTTCAAGGCCTGAAAAGTTGTAATTGATAAGTGGTTCTATTAAATATAAATACTATACACTTTTATCCCTAGTTAATCAATCCTTTCAATCATAACTTTTTATGGCCATTCCTTCTTGTGGTACATTAGATAATAAGTCAAATTTTAAATGAGTTGAATTTTAGCTGAATCCAGTCTACAAGTTTGTTAGAGTACAAAACATGAATTATAATTAATCTTGCTATTCTTCCAATTTTCTAACAGAAAAACAGATTTTTGAATATTCATTCAAATACAAAAGAGCAGGAAAAGCCACATTTCAGCTTCATATTCTCCACCCTGCTAATGAGCAGGTTACAAAAAGAATGCTTTCCTAAAAATACTTCACAAATTTTTCTAGAAAAATAAACGTAAGTCAAAGGAAGAAAAAGAACATTTTCAACTTAACCTACTTTGCAGTATTAATTGGGGGAGGGAAAATAAAAAAATAAAGTGCAAAAATACTTGAAAATCTATAAATGACACATCTTTATATCATGTTTAAGTTCAATCTGGAAAACTCAGCCTTCACCAAATTACGCCCATTTCTCCTCGCACCCCACTTTTTTTAATAGATGATCTATTTAGGTGTTTTTTCTAGTCTGCAGAAACCCAAAGGAGTTTTTTCCTTTTATACAAAAACTGAAAAGATAAAAAAAACTTACAACATTTATTTTGCATGCGATTACAGAACAGATGACTTTATGCAAAACAACACACAGATTTAGTACAGTTTTGCAGGATGTTTTCAGTTCCTACCCAGAACTTAAGACAGGGGGAGGAAGAAAAAGACATGAATCTAAGCAATACTAAATAATATAGCAGTTTGAAAGATTTTATGAGAACATTATTATTATGAATTTGTTTAATTTAGTTCCACCCCTGTATTCACACCTTCACTATCACAAATCTACATACCTTTAAAACTGAGGATAAGCATGTTCAACAGGATGTAAAAAAGTCTACCACAACATTCACTGTTGGTACAGAAAACCTACTACTTATACCAATCCTCTCCTTAATTTGGATTTCTTAAGAGTCTTCTGAAAATATTCCACACTCATGAATGAATATAAATCTCATGAATGAAGTACTTGCTTTTCTGTACCTGTTGAGAGGTATGGAAAAACATGCTCAAAACCCACCGATATTTTTTCAAATATGCCAATCAAAGTTGCAATGCACATAGCACTGAGACTTTGTTGTGAAGTATTATCAACAATACTGATAAAACAGGACTGTGTTCCTAGGAAACTACAGATATTAATAAAGTTGTTTTATTTATTCTAATTTTTGCAATGAATTTTCCCATAAACTTACTCTTCAGAGTTAATTGTTAGAAACAAATTTAAAACATTTAGCTTTGTTTGTTTTAAATTACTGACAGCGATGCCTATAGCTACTGATGCATATTTAAACATACCTCTTTCATATCAAATAGTGATAAATGCATTTTGTACTTAAGCAAGCAAAACTTTACATGCCAATTTTGAAGTCTTTGATGGAGAATTCCGAGTTTGCTATATTTAGCTACCTTCTTGAAAAGGTCTACTGTGATTTACTCTGAATTACTGTGAACTTTAAAGTTACTATAAATGCAATAAGAAGGGATTTTAACTTATTTTATAAAAACTAACTTTTACAATAACAAAAAATTTATCAATCAATTCTCTAGGCGTTTATTTTGTTGTGAAACTCAAACATAAAATCTAGCCTTAAAAATTTGTACAAACATATGTACATAAATATGCAAGTCTAAAAGAATGTGCATATTGTTGCATGAGTACAAAAGTTCTATGCTTGTAAAATGAAAGTTCTCAGTGGATTACTGGACATACAACAGTGGTTTCTGAGCAAATTCTGACCAAAGCCTATCAAATGTTCCCCCACATCAAACTCTTGAGGAATTAATGGAAACACTATCAGCGCAAAGAACAAGTTCAAGAAAAATGTACACAATAATGGGTTCATCACAAAGCTGGATCAGTGGACATCACATCAATGATAGGTGAGAACCAGTACTAATCTTTCACTGCTTTCTTGTTCCCCAAATGAGTACTCTACTGGAATCTCAAATGTCAAAATAACATTTTTGCATAACAGAGCCTGCTCCATCCACATTAAAAGAAAGATTGCATTCTTCAAAGGTTTTGTATGTCTATGGTGGAATATCAGAAATTATGAAATGAGAGTTATTCCCACATAATTAACTCACTAACGCTGACATGTAGCGCTAAAACTGTCAAAATGACACACAAATTCATGAAAGCTGCCAGCATGTGCTAGTCACGTGTGTTACCTTTCAATATGATAATGCTAGGTTTCATGCTGCTTTAATCAGTAACAAAAAAATCTACTATAGTCTAAAAGCATATTCCCCGGACCTTACTTCTTCAGACTATCATCTTTTTGGATTATAACAAAATTCCTTGTCCTTTAAAATTTTGATGATATGCAAGATAAGAAAACAGCAGTAAAACTTCTTTTTTATCCAGAGTCAAAAGATTTTTTTATCAACTAGGTATTAACTAATTACAAGACAGATGGCAAAAGAAGTGATGCTAAATGATGGTAAATATATGAATACATAAGTATTCTATTTTTTTTAGTTGCTTTTCTTTTTCATATTTAAAATCGTGGAACTTTTGCACACACCTAATATCTTAGAAATATGTTTTATCAAACTGAATACAAATAAGGAAAAGAAATTACATAATAATATAAAAGACAATGACAGTTTGAAAGTTATTCACTAGTGTTAAAATTTACAAATAAACAATTTGCAACAGATTTAGATTCTGTATTCTTCATTTTGATATATTAAAGATACTGACACAATAAATTTAAAAAAAATAAAATTTTCATTAATAGAGTAAAAAAAAAATATTTTCTGGTCCCTGTAAGACAAAAACAAATCTAAATTGAAATGAAGTAAATGATTATAACTTACCAATTAGCCTTGAAGTATTTGGTTTTATTTGAGCAGTGTC
>KK112049.1:79799-112456 GCA_000611955.2 Stegodyphus mimosarum | reverse complement strand
ACTGCAGTGCTAGTCTCAGGGAATTTATTAAAGGTAATATAGTTATAAAAAGAAAGATAAAGTAATAAAGTTGAAAATAACGAGGTTAATAAATTAGTACATTAAAAATGATTGAAAATTTAAAGATAAACTGGATTCTTGCTTTATAATGCACACATTTGCAAATGATTCAAAAAATAAGCACTATAGAACAGTTCAAAAGTTCCATTATTTTTGTAAATATCATTTTGGCCTCTTTACTAAGAAGTATTTACATATCAGTGCGTTTACATATTTCAGAGGCAGAATTTCATGCATAACTGAATTGGAGTAGTTTGTTAATGATAATTCATAAATGGTATAAAGAAATGGATTAAACTACATACATATAAAACACAAATATTTTACAGAGCACTTAACATCTCCATCAGTTAAAAATGACTAGAACAAACAGAGGATGAAGAAAATGCAACATAAAGCATATTTTTAAGCACAGCACAACCAAGAATGCCACAATACATAATGCTTTTATGTAAGTAGTATATTTTGAGCTAAATTTTCCAACAGTTAGGACTAGAAAAATAAAACTGTATTCCTTATCTAATTTTATTACTTTGTACAATCAAATGGACTATATCTGTGACTTGGTTATCATACTGAGAAGATGCCTTATCACATTTTCTTTTTACACAAAACTACAACATTATGCATGCAACATTCTGTATATAGGACTAAAATGAAATCATATAATGAATTCTAACTTTTTGTTCTCAATTAATGAGAATAATATGTAACAGTATATTTAATAGGTAAAAAAAAATTATAACTGGCTTATAAATTTGACACTTGCTATTAAATGAGAATTATGAATATTTTCATCACATGTTCGGGGATGACAAAACATATGAATAGATTATACTTCTAACGGATAGAAAATTTCCACCGCATGAATATTTTTAGAATAGTTTTGTTTTAGACATCTATATCTGGTTAATTTGGATGGATGGAAGACTAGAAGCAAAATTTTGTATGTCAGACAGGCTCTTGGAATCAGCTACTTACAGCAATAAGTGCAATACCAGCAGACTTCAAAGACGATTTTGGTTTAAAGTGCATTGTAATTTCCCTAGAGACAGCAGTCTGCATATCTGTGTCATGAGCAATATCAGCCTACAAAATAAATATATAAATAAATAAAAATGTACAGTACATAAAAATATACTGAATAGAATTATTTTCAAAATTTTCATCACGGTTTATCATAGTCTAAAACATGAATTTCTCCATACTATTTCAGAAGAAAAAAAAAAAAACTGTTTAGTTAATTTACATGAATCTGAATTCTAAAAATAACACAAGAGCAGTCAGTATCTTAAGACAGGAAGACTTTTTACCCATTTAAACGTAAACTGCAATTACTATACTGAAGATACATTACATATTACTTCATTACACCTAGCCTTTATCTTCAGTTATAGTACATAAACTACCGTATATACCCGCGTATAAGTCGACCCCCCCACTTTGACATAAAAAATTCGTAGAAAATAAGAAACCCGCGTATAAGTCAACCCCCCACTTCCGAAATTGATCAAGAAACTTCGAAAAAAATTTTTTAAGTACTACATTTATTCACAATCATCTGAGGGAAAAAAAAGTAAATACACGATAAAAAAATACCTTGGTAAATAAACAAAATCAAAATCCTTCAACGTCCGATTCATGGTCAGATTCGCCAAACATTAAATAGAACTCTTCTGTCGTCATTGGCTCATCATCATACATATTTTCAGTCTCGAACTCTGTATTGTTACAATCACTATTAGAGCCTTCATCGTCATTTTCACTTTCAAAAACAACATCATCTTCCGTGCTGTCAAGTTCGTTGCTAATACAACATTTTTAAAATGATTTTATAATCATTTCAGAGGGTATTTCGTTCGAAGCACCTTTAACCCACTGAGCAATTAATGTAATATCGAGCTTTTTAATGTTACCTCCCTTTGTAAATGTTGGTCGACCGGAACTAATTTACTCTGCCCAATAATTTCTAACATTTACTTTGAAGGGCTTATTGAGGCAGACATCTAGGAGTTGAATGAAGGATGTCAATCCTCCCGGAATTACGGCCGCAGTCGTTTTTAGGTGTTTTGTCACTTTTTCAGAAAAGTGTCCACGAAAAGAATCGTATACTAAAAGAGAAGGTTTTTTGAAAGCTGCTCCTGGTCTTTTATCCCACACATTTTTAAGCCAATCGACTGTTCCGTTAGCATCCATCCATCCCTTTTCATGGGTGTAAACCAGCACAGCTGATGGAAACACAATGTTTTTCGGTAAAGTTTTTCTTTTAAAAATGATCAACGGACGAAGCTTACTGCCGTCAGCCAAGCAAGAAAGAACGACCGTAAAATGGGTTTTTTTATGCCCGGTCGTTTTTATCAAAATGCTTTTTTCCCCCTTGCAGTCAACTGTTTTATTTTCTGGTAGATCGAAACACATGGGGGTTTCGTCCACATTCCCTATTTGGGAAAGTTCAAAAGAAGTCCTTTTTCTTACACCGATAATGTATTTTTGAAACTCCATAACCTTTGCTTCCAAATCAGATGGAAACTTTTGCTCCAGTTTGGTGCAGTATGAAACTCTGTGATTAGTTCGTCACATAATTTAAGTCATGAAATTACTTCAAGTAAGTGACTTATTTGATAAGTCGTCCAATTTGAGTGCGGGAAGAAAACAATTGCATTATATAAAGAAATTTTTGAACTTCCGATTCTTTTAATTTTTTATGGCCCCGCGTATAAGTCGACGCCCCCACATTGAAGCCTTTCTTTTTGTCCAAAATATCTCGACTTATACGCAGGTATATACTATGGATAGTACAGCAATCACCACAGTTCTGGTCTTGAAATGTGTCATATAAATATATCAGATAAGAATTCATGATGGAAAATTATTATTTTGTCATTTTGAAGGGGATATGAAACCTCCAAAATTAAAACATTAGTCAATCAGGATCTCCAGGAAAACATAACGATCAAAACCATCGATACTGATGAAGCCACCTACACACATGCTTCAGAAAACATGGTGGAGCATGCAAAGCACAAGACAAATTCAATATTTGATAAAAGGGTAAAGTATCATCCCATCATCTAAAATGCTTGCTTGTTATTAATCATTAATGCCCAAGTATGTTAACCTCTCCTTTAAAAACTTAGTTCTGTTAGTGTTATAAAATAAGAGAATCCAAAATGAATAACTTCCACTGATCTGAGCCATAAACTACTCACTTACTAGTTAACCATATAAATTATCACTCAGTAGTACATTTTATATATAAAAAAGTATCTCTTTTATGTAAAAAAAATTTGGATTCAGAACTCTGTAATACTAATTATTAGTATGAAATGAGGAGTCAGACTTTCTATAATACTAGTAACATTATAAAAAGTCTTGACTCCTCATTTTTTCTTTACTGATTAACATTCAGAGGAATAAAATCATATTACTTACAAGAACCCAAGGATGCTCGAGTACATCAGCAGCAGAATATCTGTCATCTGGATTCACTTGGAGCATCATTGCTATTAATTCCTGAAATTAAAATGGCTACTTCAGTTTAAAATTTTTAATAATATTTATTTTCATGATCTACAGCATTTAATTAGAAAACAATCATCACTTCTATTTCAAAATTTAAACATATACATTTTTGATTTATTCACCGTTTACTAAAATTCTATAAAAGTGTCAGCGAAGAGTTTATATGAAGTTATGTTTCAAAAATAATGTACTATAGGAACTCTGTTTTCATAGACGAAATTCAAATTACATATTTGAAAGTATACACAAACTAAGAAAACAAAAATAATTTAGCTATTCAAAATATAAGAGCAAAACCGGAAATTGGTACGGGAAGCTAAAAGTCAGAAAATAACGGCATACAAAATTCTTTGATCATGAACAAAAGTATGAAGATATAAAACACTGAATGAAATTTTCACAAAAATAACGAATATAAATAATCATGAGAAAAAATTCTACCTTGGCAGAATCAGAAATATCATCCCAAAATGGCCTAGTGAATTCATAGTTTCCAGCAAGTATTTGGTCAAACAGTTCTACTTGGTCATTAGTTTGACTAAGGAAAGAAATGAGAATAAAAAATAATTATAATAAAATAATAATAAATTATAATAATCATTATAATAAAATTTATTTACAGAGAAGATTTAAACATTGCATATTAATTACATAACAGGAGAGAAATATTTCCTGAAATGACATTAAAATAATTTATTCAAGATATATAAAAACTGGACAGTTTAATTTTATCTCTTAACCTGATTCAGCTACGAATGAGAATTCACACTAAATGTGTCGATAGCTACAGTGCTACAAATTTAAGCACGAGAACAGCTGAAGTAAACTAATACAACTTTATGGCTTTTTATTATCTTTTATTGAACTAGTTATTTACAAAATTTTGAAATGGGCATATAATGTGAAATGTACAGAATTAACAGAAAATAAAAACTTTATAAGTAAATCATTCCTAGTGTAACACACATTGCTTACATCTACTAGAAAAATTTAATTTTTTATTTTTTAAATCTGAAAACATCACAAGTTTAATTTATAAGCACATTTCATGAAACTATTTCTTGTTCAAAATTACAATTCCCTTTAAATAAAAGTTTTAAAATTAATACCATGTTTATCATTCAAGAGGCTCTCGTTAGAGAGTGCTACTCATGATCTGCAATGCATTACAGTTGAGTGGTGTTTCATCAGTGATGTCAATGCAAACTGGACAAAATGTGAATACTGCAAAAACAAAAGTTTTAATGTCCTCCCTTTGTTTCCCCTTTGCCCACAAGCAGCCAAGCAGTAAAGTCACTGAACACTGGTAATTTAACCTGGATTCGATTCCAAGCGAATGGGCTGGCTGAATGTTTGGTTTTTGTTTCCCTATGTGTAACATGGACACACGTCAGTTTCCCTAGGAAATTCTCCACAAAGGCATCCCTCCTCTTAGGCAGATAGACTTCACATGCTTTGCCATAATCAAATAAACCAATTATTTCAAACATTATTTTCTAATAACCATTAGTTATTATATGATGAAATGCAATACTTTACACATATTCAATGTTGCAATATAATTAGAATTTTAAAATCTTCCTTATTGTAGTTAGCAGCTCTAACAGAATCAGAGAAACAGCATTAATTGTCAAAATTATTGTGAGAAAGCTCTTTTTTTTAAATAATAACATAAAAAAAAAGAGTTTAAAACAGAAATAATGAGCTTGTCAGTTTAAATAACACTTATTATAAGTTATTTTCCTCAAAGAGCTGATATAAAAACAAACGAAATAATTTTCTAGTACTACAATGTTTTTGAATATAAATTGTGCACATTTACATTTATGCTGCATGTATTTATATATTACATAATTTGATAGGAAAAACACAATGCTTAATGGGTTAATTGTATTTACACTGCCCTCCGAAAGTTAACAAACAGCATGTTTTTCAAAGCTCACCATTACAAATATGTCAGTAATGTTTAAATCCACAGTTCATAAGCATGACAGTAACGAAGTTTAAGAAAATATATGCAAAAAACAATAGCTACCACTTTTATTTTATAGAAATGAATACTTATATAGGAGTGGGAGAAAAAATGCAAAAATTGTAATCTTTGTTCACAAGTGTTGGTCTTCAGCTGTTATTATAATTTTGTGGACAATATCCAGGAGAGTCTATCCATGTTCAGGAGGGGCGCAGATGAATGGAAATGGGGACGTTACAATTTCTCTTGTTGCTGCTAGACGTCTTTCTTTCTTCTTCAATGTGGTCCACTGATTAGGGAATCAGTTTGAATCTGAGGATTTTGTGTCTAGAAGGCAAGTTACAGGCAGACTTAGAGTTACAACACCTGTGGGAGATCGTTATTTAGCTCTTTTGACCTGAAAGACGAGTAACATTACTGTGCCTCAGCTCATGACAGATCATTTAGTGGCAACAGTAACAAGAATCTCAGCTACTACAGTTTGCAGACACCCGCACAATACAGGTCTGTATGCAAGATGACCAGTTGATTCGAGGACACAGAGGTGCCCGTTTATGTTGGGCAAGAGAACATGTCTCCTGGACCAGTCAACAATGGGTGTCTGTTCTCTTCACAGACAAGTCCAGGTTCACGTTGGAAAGTGATTCAAGTTGTCAGCTGATCTAGAGGGAACAGCACACCAGATACAACCAATCCCACATTGTGGAAAGACACAGTTACAGAGTTGGTGGAATAATGTTTTGGTCTGGGACCTCTCTCGATGGTCACATTGACCTGTATGTGTTCCATGGAGGAACTTTGACCAGTGTGAGATATCAATATGAGATCCTCGACCAATATGTCCACATGCTGCTGCTATAGTCCTGGATTTGTTCTGACGCACGACAATGCGCAACTGCACCAAGCTCAGGATGCTGAAGAATATGTTGAGGGTCACAGTATGGAGTGGATGGAATGGCCAGTTCAAGCCCCAGACCTGAATCCGATAGAGCTGAGTTCCCCTATCATTTTATCACCGCAGACCGGCCAACATTTGATAATTTTACCGCAGTCTGCTGGGACGAGAGGGACACTGATTGTTTATATTTCAGATTATGTTGATTTATTAATTTTAATTTAATTGTTTTTATAATGCCTTCAAAATAAAATCCAGGTACACCGAAAAAATAAAATATAAAGTGATTTAACATGTTAACTTACTAGAACATTAAATCAATGAGAACCCTGAACTTGTTTCTTTGCAATAAGACGGTTCCATCTGGGGGTAATCGGAGACAATGACACCCAAAGTGTGTTGCTTATGTCCAGTTTAATTTTAATGAAAAACAGATGTTTTTATTTGGGGTATAAACTTAGGAATTTAAATTCAGTTTCAATGAAATGGACAGCCCTCGGCCCGGTACCATTTGATTCACGGACCGATAGCGGTCCGTGGACTGGGGGTTGGGGACCACTGCGATACAGCATCTTTAGGAGTACCTTGGGAGACAGGTTGCTGCTTTAAGTTCTCCTCCAAGGTCGTTAGATGAGCTTGAACGAGGATTACTCGGCGTCTGGTTGTTGCTTCCCATTTCTCTGATCGAGAACTTAATTGACAGCATGGAACGTCACTGCTGTCGATGTACTGCAGCTAGGCGTAGAGACATTCCTTATTAGAAACCATTTTGTAATGTTGCCACCCCATTTTGCCTCAAAAAACTGTGATATACTGTTTTTCCGAGACTAGATTTCTTTGCCAAAAGTGCTATTTTTTGTTGTAATTCATGTTTGTGTTGAACTTTAAAAACATTCCATGTCACATTTATTAAAAAACTGTTTAGTGAATACATCCTGTAAATTTCTGGTTTCTATATGGCTTTTATTCTCAAATTAGACACAAGAAACATGCTGCTCCCTGCTTGGAGGGCAGTGTATTTAAGTAAGGCAAGGCAAAGCAGCTACCTGCCTAGTATATCAGATATGGAAGACAGTGTAACAAGCAATGTTCACTAAATATTCCATAATCACTGCAAACATATAACACTTTGTATATAATATGCAGAGGAAATATTACCATTTTACAGTAATTAAAATACTAATATTGTGTAATGTTTTACAGTAAATAGGTTGCATTTTATCAGCTAACTGCTTTAGGTTATCAAGACATAGCTACAGACACATTTTTTAATTTAGTAACATTGCAATGAACTATGATGGTTTGGTTTATCTAATTATGATAAAGCATGCAAGGGCTATCTGCTTAAGGGTAGGGGTGCCATCATGGAGGACTTTCTCAGGAAAACTGGCTCATATCCATCTTACAGATTAAGAAACCCACAAATATGCAGCCAGCCCATTTGTTTGAAATCAAACTACCCATGTTCAACAACTTTACCACTTGGCTCCTGGAAAGATATGCTATACATTTATGAAATGGACAGAGTTTTAATATAATATTCTGTCATTTACCAAACATTAATATATAATAGTAAGCATTTATGATTTGCATAAATGATTTGAATCAAAATAACATCCAAAATTGAAGCACTAAAATTTTCGCAAAAGTCTTCTGTGCTTTGCATTCTATAAGAATTAGAATAAAAGCCCATGTTTACCAATTGCATGAATAACGATGGTGTTTTCACAACAGCAGTAACACTTCAACTTGTGTCAATGAGAATAAAATTTGAAAATTAAGTGATAAACTAAACATTCCTTTCCCTCACAATTTGTATATGGAATGCAGTAGAATTGAATATATATATATAAAAGAAGAAGAAGAAGAGAGAGAGAGAGAGAAATTTAAATAACATGTTTCCTTAGGATTTCTTTCCTATTTTCTTTTTTTGTGTGAAAATCTTAATATTTTCATTATATGTGTTTGCTAATTAAGCAATAATGATCACATGCATTTTTAAGTACATAAATTTTGATAATTTATAAGATTTTATTGAAAAATTCAATGCATTATGCAGGAAAAAATGGACATAAGTCAATAACAAAGCATGAAACACAGGTTTAAATATTAAAATCTTCAAAAAGGACAGTTAAAAACATAGTTTTTAAAAATCTCATTTCATACTATTTTTTTCATTAAATTAGAGCTGCATGACATTAGCACTACCTAATTAAGAGAAAATAAAATAATTGTAGTGGCTCAGTTATTGCAAGAGTAAAAATTACTTTTATTTTCCAGAATTTTATACTTTTGTAAGTGTTTAATTATTTTGTAAAATTAACTGACACTTTGTTAATATTCATATTTATATTTCTTTCATGATGAATGGCAACAAGTAATTATTTATGACATTCAAAAAATTCAGATTCTATTATTTCTGCTAGTCAAAATAGCAGCTCATTTTCATAGCTAAAAACTAAAAGCAGTAAACTTAGCTATTCACTAGCGATTCTTACTGTTCCTAAATTAAATTCAGTTTGAATATAGGTAGTCAAAGGCTATACAATCAAGTTCACTGCAGAAGGAATTTCAGCACTTTCTGCATGATTATGCTATGAGAACATTAGATACCCTTGTGTGGTTCATTATTTTGTTGCAGTAAAGATACAGTTGTTTAAAATCAATTTAAAGCCATAAGGTCTGATCTTGCACACAGAACAGTCTGCACACAATAATGCAATATGTCTATAAAAAAAGTCAAGAGTTTAAAAACACCATTACTAATTCAAATGGAAAAATACCTTAAGCATACTTTCAACTTTAAATATTTTAGAGAAGTAAATCTGGCAAAAATTTAAAGAAATATATGAAGATAGAAAATTTTATTGAACTGAGTAAAATAATGTTCACCTCACAAATGGGGGAAATCCACAAAGCAGAATGTACATTATAACACCAGCAGCCCAAATATCTACTTTCAGTCCATATCTGAAAATCAAAACAGTATTTTTTTTAAAAGACAAAAAACTGCCTTTGCAAAGTTTTTAGTATTTTTACACTCAAAACATGTTGCAAACTGAAATAATCCTTTATGGACAAGTTTCTGTAACAAATATATTACACTTAAAAAAACTTTATAAAATTTCAGATATGAATATTTAATCATAATGAATTTTATCAGTAAGCAGCATTTCAGATATACGGAAAATCAAATTTTACTAAGCTTTCCTTGACGGATCAGATTATTGCACTTTATGCTAATATCTTCATGCTTATTATCACTGACAGTGTGTTTTTCTGCATGTGTAACATGTTTCTCTTAGAAAGTCCTCCATGACGGCATCCCTACCCTTAGGCAGATAGTCCTTGAGTGCTTTGCAATAACCAAATAGTTCTATCACTGATGGTTTTATCTTAATGCTTTGTGCACAATCTCCAATTATATATTTGGTTATTTTTGAGGAGGGGGGACAAAAGTCAAATTATACTCTTGCTGAAAAATCCCATAAACAATTTTTGTATCGCGCTTCCGTTCTTAGGAAAGAATGTTAGTTTAGCTTATGATGTAGATGTAAAAAGAACCACTGATGAACTCAGGGTTCGTTTTTGTAAACAAAATGATTGTTTTTGTAAAATGTTGAAGTATTGGCTTCTATTAGTACTAAGTATTACCAGCTCTCTCTCATGAAGTCAACAAAAATATTTTTTTTAATATATTGGTGATCAGGACGGGAACACGTAATACTGAAAGTTTTATATAATATTTGTGATTCGAATATAGTGTTATCAACGGATTTCCCAACGAATAAAAAATATAATGCAAATTTCTGAATATGCTGCTACCCTTGGATACTTCTAGAACAAATACAATCTGTGAGATAATTCAAGGTAAGATGCAATATTCTCCTTTTTGCTAAGCAACGAATCTTTACATTGCATATCAGTTCCATTTTGATTGAACTGATGACTGAACAACTCTTTATATTGCAAATTACTTGTAACTTCTCTTCTTTATGTAATTAAAATCAGAAGAGAAATTTAGCTAAATGAAGATAAAGTGAATTTGAAAGAAATGTTAAAAAATTGATTTCAAAATGGAAATAGTAGAGCTTTTATGGGATTAATTTCTAAAATCAAAACTATAATTTTAGAACATGAAAGAGGAGAAGAGTTGGAAGAACTTACAGACAAATTTGAAAATTTAAACAAAAAAATAGATTCTGAAATTCAAAGTCAAATTACAGATATTATGAAATCGAAATTATTAAGTGTGATGAGTATTATGAAAAATGGATTAATTGCACATGTAAGTGTTGAAAGCTGTTATTACTAAATGTAAACCAAGTATACAAAGAACACAACAACCTATTAGCTTGTCAAAATTAGAAAAACAATTCATTAAATTACAGTCGTTAACTATAATAAGGAATTCTGCTATAATGGCAATAACTATAATGGCAATTCTGCTGATTGGCAAAGATTCTGGGATCAGTTTGAATCTCTGATACACAGAAACGAGGATTTATGTAACATAAATGAATTTAATTATTTACACTCATATTTAACTGGAGTAGCTGCAAAAGCAATTAAAGGAATTACAATGACAAATAAAAATTACGAAACTGCAATAGAAACCTTAAAGAAAAGATTTGGGCAAAAAACTTTGGTGGTTAATTCTGATTTGAATAAACTGTAGAATCTAACACCTGTTAGGAAATCAAGAGACTTCTCTCTGCTTAGAAAACTGTTAGATACTTGTCAAACAGAAGTTTACAATTTAGAAGCCTTAGGGATAAATTCAGAAACTTATGGTTCTCTATTATGTACCATATTGATTAAATTAATACCCCAAGCTACTGTTCTAGAGATCACTAAAAAATGCTAATTAGATGAAGGCTTGGAAGGTATAAAAAATAATTAATATTCTAACAACAGAAGTTGAAAACAGAGAAAAAACATTTTTGACACATAACAAATATTCAAACGAACATGAAGCAAAATTTCAAACACCGTTAGAAAAACTAGTGATCTGAATGCAAAGCTTCAAAACCGAAACACTTTCAAGAAAAGAATTCATAAAAGTATACCATCAGCAATGGCATTCGATACGACACAGTCTACATGCATTTTCTGTTCTGCACCACATGATTCATTTAAATGTAAAATATCATCACAAAAGAAATTAGAAATTTTAAAGAATACTAAATATTGCTTCAAATGTTTCAAACTGTATCACATTAGCAAAAACTGTTGTTCTAATAAACTTTCTTCTTTCAAGTGCAAAAGCGAAAGTCACCATAGTTCCATTTATCTAGGTAATAACCGAAATCATAATGCTGCAACAATTAATCAAACGAATAATACCGAGGACAAATATAAAGAGTCATTAAATCTAAATTGTAATGCTAAAGATACTCAACTGTTAAATAATTCCAATTCTGAAACTGTCAGTTCAGTTTCACAGGGTAATGCAAGTATAACATGTTCCAAAAATGTTTATTTACGAACATGTGCAGTTGTTGCAAATTCAGAACTCTAAAGTGAGCTCTAAAGTGACTAGGTTTCTACTCGAAATTGGAAGTCAATGAAGTTTTTGCAGTGAACATTTAGCGAATATGCTTAAGTTAAAACCTATTTGCTATGAACTACCATCAGTTTATTCCTTTAGAATGCAATACGCAGCAGAGAAGAAGTACCCAGTTGTCGAATTTTAAATCAAAGCTAGAATTAATACACAGTATTCAATTAAAATCGAAACTCTTGTTAACACAAACATTACTGAAGCCATAACTTCCAGATAATAAGTATCAGAATTTATTATGGCTAGTCATAAATTAAGCTCGCTGACTCATGCTACAGAGATAAATATTAGGATGTTGAAATCCTAATAGGATCCGACATATTTTGGAAATTCATCTTAGATGAAAAAATTGCAATAGATATATATTTAGGTGCATTAAAAACTGTCTTTGGATGGGTAATTACAGGTTCAAAATTTGGAAAAGAGAGAGCCTGTTTACATTATACTACCATTATGAACAATGTGATAATGAATGACTTAGGAGTGTTTTGGGAATCAGACTCAATTGGTATTTCGGAAGAAAGTTTAGAATTGTCTGTTAAAAATAAACAAATAATTGATCAATTTGAAAACTCTTTATCCTTTGATAAGGGTAGATATCAAACTAAATTGCTTTGGAAATCTAACCCTGATGAATTAAATAATAATTTTCATATTGCAAAGAAGCGTTCTGAGATTTTTGGAGATAGCTTGGAGAAGGATGTAGAAATCCATAACGAATACACAAAAATAACTGAAGAATAACTTGATGACAAAACTATTGAAGTAAATCAAAATAAAGGTCTCGAATCTGGTTATTATATTTTCAACAGAGCAGTGATGAGACCAGATAAAGAAACTTTTCATGTTAGAATTATTTTTGATGTGTCAAGTAAAGGAGAAAATTCTAACTCCTTAAATGATTTGTTACAGGCTAGACCTAATTTAAAGCCTAACATATTAGATGTATTCCTAAATTTAGGGGTAGCAATATCGCTTTTTCCACCGATATAAAAAAGGCATTTCTAATAATAAGTATTGCCGAGGAAAATCACACATATTTAAAATCTTTTTGGTTTCAGAATGACAACAGTGAAATTGTTCCAAATTATCAACCTCACATGCTTACCATTTGGTGTTACTACCAGCCCATTCATTTTAGCAGCTACAGTGAAGTGTCATATTAAAAAATACTTCACTATGAAACCTAAAGTTCTGAAATGTTGAATTCATCTTTATATGTTGATGACTTGCATTATGGAAAAAATGCACTAGAAAAGGCATACCAACTGTCATTTGTTACAGTTACAATTTTACGGCACGTGAGTATGAATCTACATAAATTTAATTCAAATTCTAAGGAGTTAAACGACACGGTTAAAAAACAGTTTATCAATGAATGATTCCTCGGCGCAACTAAAATTTTAGGTCTTGCTTAGGATATAGAAAGTGACACCCTTAAATTAGATTTAAAATCCTTAGAATCATCTTCAACTAGCTGTGTGTTATATACTAAAAGAACAGTGTTACAAGTTACTGCTAAAATTTACCATCCAACTAGATTTGGATCTCCATTCGTGGTTAGAATTAAGATCCTGCTACAGCAGATATGGATAAAAGGTCTTGAATGGGACTAAGAGCATCCAAATGATAGTGAAAGTGAATTTAAGAAGTTGCTTGCAGAAATAACTCACAAGAAATATCGATAGAGAAAATACTTTCAAAATGATGATAAGAAAAACAGTGACATTTCCTTATACATATTCTGTGATGCAAGTAATAATGCATATGGATGTGTAGCATATTTCAGATCTACAAATAAGTTTAAGTGAGATCAAAACGAGTTTCATTTTATCGAGGAGCAGAGTAGCTCTTCTTAAAAGCTTAACATAAGCCCAATTAGAATTGTTGGGAGCAGTGACGGCAGCTACACTCGCAAAATTAAATTATTTAATCATATCTGTCAATTGGCTCAAAGGATCTCCCAATAACTGGAAACATTATAGCGGCAAGGATAATCCTGCAGATTTGTAAACCAGAGGTTTAAGTGTAAATTCTCAGAAGACTTTGGTGGTTCGGACCAGAACAGTTATAAAACAATTTCCATTTCAGCAGTAATTTGACATGGGAAATTATGAACAACCAGAATGCCATAAGATATCTTTTTATGACATTGTTGCAAAAACAGATGATCAACTATTGGATATAACAAAATTCAGTTATGTGCTGAAATTTCTTACAATTATGGCATGGATTAAATGCTTTATTGCTAGGGCAAAAAAACTGCCTGCTAATAGTGGCACATTAAATGCTTCTGAAATTCAAAACTGAAATATTTTGTGTTCGTACAGCTCAGATTAAGTTTCTTCCATCTAACAAGTCAATTTCTCCAAGCTCTAATATATTCAGCTTGGCACCGTTCCTTGATGAAAATGAAATTCTTTGAATTAAGGGAAGACTAAAAGAAACCGAATAAACAGTTGGCAAAAAACATATAGTTCTTCCTGAAGATTCCAAATTTACTGAATTAATTGCAAAGAGAGAACATAATAACGTTCTACATGCAGGAGTTGCAGTAACTTTAACCAAACTACAACAGAAATTTTGGATTCCTAAAGACTGCCAGTTGGTGAAGAAAGTTTCAGGAAACTGTTTAATATGCCGAAAATATGCAGTAAATCCAGCGAAACAAATGACAGCTCAGTTACCTAAAGCCTGAATTGCAGAAACACCACCTTTCAATGTTACAGGCGTGGATTTCACAGATCCAGTTTATATCAAGTCTGGAATCATACAGTGCATTGTTTATAAGCGCTGTCACATGAGTGTTACATCTAGAACTCATTTCCAATACATCTGCAAATAAATTCGTTTTGGTTCTCAGACATTTCACCTTGAGAAGAGGAAACCGTCACACCTTTCATTCAGACAATGCAAAGACTTTCAAATATGCTGCCAAAGAGTTACAGTATTTTTACATCATAATCAAAGGAACAGACTTTCTAAATTTTCTAGCAAATGAAGTCTTGACTGGAAATTTATCATGAAGCTTGCTTCATGGTGGGCAGCTTTATGAAAAGTATTAAGGAACCATTGCGTTAAATTTTACTGTAAGGATCATGGAACTAAATGTTAAAATAAGGTGGTAAGTATAGTGATAAATTATAAGGCGTCAAAGGTAAAACATCTAAATTCTTAAATCATCACCTTAAAACATCTAAATTCTTATATCATCACAGATTACATTGTGTCCGCAAAACCCATTGATGCATATGAATAAGAGATGAGAAGTGTGACCTAAGGAAGAAACATATAAATAGGAACTTGCCCAGAATCAGAAACCAGATGCTGAATGATGAGATCCAAACAATCACATGTGAAACCTTTTTTTATTTACTTATTTCTAAGCACCACAAATTCTAAAATAAATAATAACGATTTTAAAATGATCATTATAGCCAAACAAATGGAGCATGCCTGTTTTTACACTAGATCTGTGTCACACATGACATAACAAATATTATGCTAATACTGCTGAACACATCAGCACAAGTCTATCATAGTCCATCTAATAAAAACAAGAGTTCTGAGACAAAGCAACCATGAAAAATCATGATAGTCGACAAGTATAATCAGTACGCAAGCCTACTTTTGAAGAATAGAAAAGGCATGAGCACACTACAATTATAGGAAAATTCACAAAGTAGATGAGCAAGAATATAAAAGTGAAGACATTTTTCATGTCTATCTTGCTAGCCAGTACGAAAATAAAAGCAGCAATCTCATACAATTCTGAATATTCACTTATTTAAGATTCACCAACTAGTTGAATTAGCCTCGCTAATTCCATATTGCTTTCGCAGTCAGCAGTCGAAGAAAAAAGGCACATATCAGCATGGCGGCAGGGATGGAACAAGCCGAAGGGCTCATTTTCACTCCCTAACTCCAGACGCAGAAGGAGGAAAACTGGTTGCTGAAATCGTTTTATGAGCTGTCTTCATTCGATGATGATTAAAAAAAAAAAGATGCGTGAATACAAAGCGGACGCTTGCCTGCACACATTGAAAAAGATATTAGGCACAGAACTGAATTTTGAAGAATTTATCACTGTACTGACAGAAGTAAAAAATATTGTGAATAGACGTCTTTTGACCTATGTTTACAATGACTTAACATGAATCTGAACACCTTTCACAGGCTGACTTTCTATTGATTGGACCATAAAGATGAATATCCATACAACTTTGCTGAAATCCTGAATAATTCTCCAACAAGAAAGTTTAATAAACTGAAAAGACTATCACACAACACTTCTAAAATAGTTTTGGAAAAAATGGAAAACTCGGTTATTTTCTTTATTTAAGAAATGCTCATTTTCTTCAGTTCACCCGAAATTAAAAAAAATCTTAAAATTGGTGATATAGTTTTACTTGAAGGAATAACTACATCTAAGTTTCTCTGGGATTTAGGTTGATTAATTCAAGTTTTTAAAGGACCTGATGGTGGTGTACGATCATGTGTGGTAAAAACTAAAAAAAAGGGCCTAAAGAGACCTGTGCAATTGATATATCCCCTTGAACAATCAGACTGAAAATGACCTAATTTCGTAACTTTCATAATTTTATTCTTGTATTTCATGTTCACTAACATTTTTAATTTATAACTAACAATTTACTATTTGGAATTCAAGTTTATATTTACTTATTGAGTAACATTTGAAGTGTTATGGTGTTAACTATGTTTAATTTTATAGAGTTTCCCCTTTTACTGTTTATGTTTATATCAGGCAAATGTACTTGATATGTAAGTTGCTTTCTTACATTTGAATTCTTTTGTATGCTGAAAGAGTGATACTTTTTTTGCAAAATTATCAGGTGGGGAGTGTTGAAAAATCCGGCAAACGTTTTTTGCACTCCCATTAAAGGTGCCTCTCTTCTTAGGAAATAATGTTAGTTTACAATGTAGAAGTAAAAAGAACCACCAATAAATTTCAAGTTTGTTTTTGTAAATAAAATGATTGTTTTTGTAGAATGTTGAAGTATTAGCTTCTATTAGTGCTAAGTATGACCAGCTCTTCTTATGAAGTCAACAAAAACATAGTTTTTTAATACTGGTGATCAGGATGGAAACATGTAATACTGAAAGTTTAAATAATGTTTGTGACTTGAATATAGTGTTATCAACGTATTTTCCAACGAATAAAGAATATGATAATGTAAATTTCTGGATATGCTGCTACCTTTGGATACCTCTAGAATATACACAATCTGCGAGCGTTCAGAGTTTGTTTTTGTAAATAAAATGATTATTTTTGTAAGATGTTGAAATATTGGCTTCTAATAGTTCTAAGTATGACCAGCTCTCCCTTATGAAGCCAACAAAAAATATTTCTTTTTAATAACTGGTTAGATGTGAAGAATAAAAAAGATCTCTTCTAGTTTCTTAAAAGATTTGGTTAATTTAGGTTACATGGGAAAACACGTAGAAGCTATATGTCTTATTGAAGGGGTAGTTTTTAGAAGGGTTTTCTAAGGCTGCTATCACACATTCATTTGCTTTGGAAGAAAAACTGTTCGGAACAATTTTTCTGCTTTGTTACAATAGCCAATCACCACAGATCACTTTGGGGTTAACATAGGGGAAACTAGTTCTCCATTACAAGCAAGCTGATAGCTGATTAGTTGAAAATGAACAACTTGCAATTTTTTTCAAAAGGAAGGAAAAAAACGCTCATCTTTCTTTCAATAGTACAGAAAATTGTCTGAAACAACTCTTCATGTGAAACAAATGCGTGTGTGATATGGGCTAAGGGAAATTGGCTCACATTCCCATTACACATAATAAACACCCATGCGGCCAACTTGATCACCTGGATTTGAATTCATTTCGAATTACAAGCATAACTTTACCACTTGACCACTGATGGCTTGAGAAAACCTTTCACTGCTGATGGGCCCAAGTTTGAAACTCACATAAGATACGGACATTTGTGCTGTATTGCTCCATTTTGTAGGTTCATTACAGGCAATGTTTTTAGTAATGACACACTAAAATAACCAATGAATATATCTATTCCTCAGTGAATGCCTAATTCACAAGTGTCAGGCCACCGATACAAATTGGTGGAAGGGATGGAGAGGGAGGCAGATATCTAAAATGGGATCTTTCTTGAAAACACAAATATCTGAGCAAAATGTTAAAATAAAATATACTAATGAAAATAATAACAGAAAAAAATAACATATGCAAATGTACTTTTCAGTTTAAAAGAAAAATACTCCTTTATCTACTAATAGAGTCCCAAATAAGACATCAAAATATCATCAAATGTGACCAACCAAAAGGTGAGAGACAAATTAGCTTCAGCTTTGTTAACTGCATTGGACAAGTCTTGCAAAATCAAGGACACAGCACAGACTCTCCTCTTTGTGTTGCTTACATCTTCTGCTGAATGTCGCAAAGGATAGTTGGGGTTATGGCCACTTAAGAATTCCAAACATGTAAAGAGAAAGTAACAAACGCTAAAACTGAATGCATGAAAAAAATATTACCTCCCTCTGAATAATATAATGTCAATTAATTGCAACTGCTGGTCCAAAAAGTAAAACCGAAGTGAAAATGAATTTTGTTTCAATTTTAAAATGAAAAATTAATGATGAACTGATTACTCTTGATTGCATGCTTCATTAGGAAATACTGTATCTACAAATATTTTCCGAAGGAATTAATAAAACTATAAAACTGGTAAATATGATTACCATTAGAACAACTGTCTGGCCACTGATACGAACCAATAAGTATTGACAGTTTAAGAACTGCCAAGTGAATATTCAGACCCTCTCCAATGCAACAGAAAATGCTGAATTTTTATATATGGTGTGTTAGTGTTTTTTTTATTTTGCATAAACGAAGAACAATTAAAGTTCGGGAAATGCCAAATACTAGATAACCGAAAGTTTGGATGGTTAGGCATACAAAAAATTTAATCGACAGCAGAAAAGCTTAATGAGTGGATAAAAAACTTTCCTGCATAAAAATTATAAAAACAGTGATGTTATTTGTTATAGCATTTTGTTGCAGCAATAATATCAAAAGTTTGAATTTATCATTATGTATGATAAAAAAATGCATTTCAAACATAAAAGCCAATGTATTTTTGTAGGTCTTAAACATATCAAGCATCTTATCCAATTATGAAATCACATCAACTATGAAAGTTGGTGGAGATCCCATCCCATCAAACTAGTGTTGTGTAGTCAGTTCAAGTCTATTAAAATAATTAACACTATATTAAGTATTGCTTAGCAGTTATTCAAAATTTAGACAACACAATGCTTATTTTATTTAATCAAAGTATTAGTTATTCAATTTTATTAACTGGGATTAGTAAGCAAAGTTAAATTCTGTTCTTCACTAGTTCTCATAAAGTAACGTGAATGAGACAATGACATCTGGTTAAAATTCTGCATAATATTGTGTTTTAAAAATACTTAATATTACTGTTCGTATTTGAAACTTGTCAAACCCCTGAGTATGCCCTGGTTGAAATTAATGGCTTGTAGTACAGGTGCTAGGCTTGTGAATTATAGTATGAAAGCACTTGATATACTGAATCTTAAAATAACACTTTGGTCCAATTCAACTACAGCCATTTGGTGGATAAAGGAACTGGGAAACTGGTCAGTTTTTGTAGCCAACCGATTTGAAGAAATTTGTCAGTTGATAAGCCCTCATGCATGGAAACAATACTGTTTTATACAACTGCCTGAGATATAAAAGTTTTAAGGTTAAAGCTATGTCAAGCGGACCTACACCTTTGCCACCAGAACGAGTTCAGATTGTGTAGCTTTCGAAGTTGTAGGAATTGCTTTGGTCAGGGCTTTGTTTTTGAAAACTGGGGGAAAAGTGCGGCTAGTGTTATTTACTTGTGCTGTGTTTCGAGGGATCCATTTGGAATTGGTAAATTCTTTATCTTCGGATGCTTTTCTGTTGCCGCTTATCACTAGGTGAGGAAGGCCAAGCATAATTTACTGTGACAACTGGACTAATTTCAGAGGCGCATATAATGATCTTTCTAAATTAAATTGGGATAAGATTTCTAGAGAAAGATTCATACATAAAATAATTTGGAAATTTATACCGGCCACGGCAGCATGGTGGGGAGGCTGGTGGGAAAGGTTAGTTCGCATTGTAAAAGAATTGTTAAAACGTACTTTCGGTAAATCTGTATTGAGTCAGGAAGAATCGAGCACTGTAATTTGTGACTAAGAATCTATCATTAATTGTAGACAATTAACATATGTATCAGAGGATCCATAGGAATTGATTCCTCTTACACCTGCTATGTTTCTCATTCAAAACCACTGTTCCAGCGTTAGGGATATTGATGAATTGGATTCTCAAAAATTAAATAAAAAATTAAGACACCGAAGAAAACTTTTTAGTGATTTAAGAAAACGTTTCATAAAAGAACATCAACGTCAGCTCATTCAGAAATGCCATGAAAAACCGGTTTGTGAACCAAAAATTGGTGAAATAGTTTTAATTGGTGATAATAATAAAAGGCATTTATTTTAACCAATAGCAAAGATTATTGAACTCATTCCTGATTGGGATGGGAAAGTTCGCCCCATTAGGCTTAAAACTCAACATGGAAGTGTCTTGTGACTGGTTCAGCGGGTCCTCCTTTCAGAGCTACACAGGTTGGAACAGTGTCAACTGAAAAAAAAGAACGGGAGAGAGGGAATCCAGTTCTTGGGGAACTTCTAAAGTTAAGAGGAGTTTGTTTTTTAATGATGTAATAATGGAGAGATTTACTTCTTCTGGCAGGTGTGTGAAAGCATGTAAAAGATTGGATTTATTCAACTGTACCTGTTCTTCCCAAGTCTCAAGGGGGGGAGGATGCTGTGAAGCAAAGTGAACTGAAGCTGGGGTAATGATATCAGCTTTTAGAACGTATAAGAAGCAGATTGATCGATGTGGCTATGAGAGTGTGTGTGTGCCTTTTGTGCAGAGTTTTGAAATGAACATTTGCGTTATGTCCGTGCATGTGTTTTGTGCTTCAATAAAGTGTCTTCATGCGAACTGAAATGACTTTGCCTTTCGGGACAATACAAAACACCTTGCTTCGTGTAAATGTGAACCCGGTTCTGTTATTAAATTCTTCTTCTCAACATATCTGGTGGTCTACTGTAGGTCACCCATGTTATCCTTACGGAAAACACAGTTCCAATTCAAACCTGGGTAACTTACCAAGTTAAGTAACAAAAGTTAAGTCCTTGTAAACCAGGACTGACAAGTTAAAAACTGGTGGTTAAATCAAACCAACTCAAGCAGTAACCTTAAGAAAATGAGGGCACACTGCAATAGTGAGCAAGAACATAATACTGAGTGGTGATGAACCATGAAGACACAATACGATTTTTTTACCTGTAACCTTTTGCATTGTGATCAATTGATTTATTAGAACAACTCGGTGAGGTCAATAAGAGTCATGTGCTTACACTTAAAAATATGCATAAAGTCAGACAACACTCCTTAAATTTACAAATAACTTCTGAATTTATTTTTAAGCAAGTATATCTAAACAGTTTTATAAGTTAAGGTATTCTCTATTTTTCTCGAAGGTGAATAATACATAAATAAAAAAAACAGCAGAAATTTTGTTTTTTTTCCAACATAACTGTTCCCATTTCAAAATTTAATGGAGATTTACAATACTATTCATTAACTAAAACATCCACTATTATTTCCACAGATCCAAACTATTATTCTGACACAAGAATGGAAACTTTTTCTTAACAGTGTACTTTTTAACAATTATTTGCAATTTAATAACATTATCTTTAAACAAATAAAAGGAATTCCAACGGGAAGAAATTTTTCTACAGCAATCTATGATCTATTCATATTTACACAAGAATTTATATTTGTTAGTTCATTTAAAGACTAAGAACATAAATATTTCCAATACATACATCGCTATATTGATGATGCTATTGCCTTTAATAACTTTAACAAACTTGAAAATGCTTAATATTTACCCTTCTTGCCTCAAACTAAATACTAGAAATACTTTACAAAATGAAGTAGCTTACCTAGATCTTCATATTCTTAATTACAAAGAAATTAAAATTTATGAATGATAAGCGAAGAGACTTCCATTTTCAAACATTAAAACTCACACACTGGAATTCTAACATTTCAAAAAGAGTCATTACCAATACTATTAATGCACAACTTCTCAGAATTAAAAGATTATGTAATAGCACTGAACTCCTTCAAGAGGAAATTCTCTATTTCTTCAAAATTTTGCACAACAATCTTATTCCTCAAACAGTAATTCATAATTCCTTAAAAAAAGCTGGCATTTACCTTTTATTTTAAATTATTTGGGATTAGATAATGAAATCTTTTACTTAAATCCTCAAGGAAGGTAGATGATGGATGGCTAATTCAGATTATTTAATGTAAAAATGTAACACAAGTTCCTCTTACTGCATCTTTAGTATTCTCCTAGACATGAACAGAACTTCAATTTCATTATTAAATTTATAATATTAAATTTAAAATTTTATAGTTTAATGATACTGAACTGTGGCCTTGTCTATTTCTGTTATTAATTTATGGGCCTCTTTCATTTCTGATCACTTGTAAGCTCTCTAGCAAGAAGATTATCGACTTTTTCTAACAAATTTTTTATTTTTCCAATTTCCACTGGTTTCAGGCCAGATTTTAATTTACTTGTTCGGCCATTTTGTTCTTCCCCTTCTTACAATTTTCGCTCAGCACTTTACTGGATGCCATTTTGTTGTTTAAGCTACCATCCTTGACCTTCTAAGTCAACCCCTCTGTACCCACTGCCTTTCTGTACAGATGTCAGCATTGGCCGTGTCACATTGTGATGTTGTGATTGGTGATTTTGAAATTCTTTTCTGGTTGCTCCCTATTTTAGAATTCTTATTCTAGCAACCTTTTTTTCCCTCCATTTCACTCTTAAAATCTTTGCTGCTGCCTTTGGGTACAGGTTTGTTCAAATTCTTTTGCTTTGTTTAGCAATTGGTCTTAACAAGACACTTGTATTTTTTTGTCTTTTTATTTTATTTTTTAGTTAACTAAGTCTAACCTTTCTAGCTCATTGGGATCTCCCTTAAATTATGTAATTTTTGACATGTGCCTAATTGGTTACTTTTGTATATTTGTAAATTAGCATTACAAGATTTTTAAAGGTTACTCTGTAGTCTTTGTTTTTAAGCCTTATGGCAGACGCATTGGGAAAAGAAACGATAAGAATTGAGACCTATGGTATTATGCAGATTTTTATCTTTGATTACCTGTTTAAATTTTTTTTTAGTTTTTGTCCCAATTATAGCCATTTGACAAAACGCCTAATGGAGTTTACCTATGTACGAGTAATAGTGCTTTTCCCCTGACGAGTCCACTCGACATAGGCTAAATTTCCATTTACTGCCATTTTTGTATTTTTGTTAGTTTTTTTAATTTTAATTATGTTTGTGCCTTAATGTTTTTTATGTGTAGCAATTTTTAAAGTTGATTTTCTTAAATACCAGCATTTGGTTTTTTGTTTTCTTACGTTTTTCTATTGAGTAATTAATTTGTTAAAATGTTTTACCTTAGTTATGAGTATTAAATTTATGTTTAGGTGACTGCCTTTAGAATTTTTCTTTTTTTGCTAGGAACAAGTCTATCATTTACTTTTAGGTGATTGCTATTAAAATTTACTTCCTTTATTTGGCTTTGATCCTAATTTTGCAGCTCAATGTCCAAAATATTTGACCTATAGGTCACTTGTTCATCTAATACTTCCTTTAACTTTATATATATATATATATATATATATATATATTCTTTTTAGTCCAAAGGGGCTTCCAAAGGTCCAAAGGGTTTCCTGAAGGACTACTGTTTTCGTTTTGCGATTTTGCGTTGGAAACATTAAATGTCGATTCACTTTTTAAACTGTTGCCACCAAATACTGCAGCCCTGTATTATATTTAAAGAAATTTAATAATGAAGAATCTGCATAAATGTGTGTATGTTTCTCACATTGCGATAAAACGATGGTACCTAGAGCCATCGAATTTTGAACGATGTAATCCTGTTGCAAATATGGGCATCTAAAGGCCAAATCTGAAACTTGCTTTATTATCGATTTCATATTTTGTAAAACTTTAACGAATTTTTTATTAACAAACTCAAGGATTTCAAACCGAGCAATGGCAACATTGCACAGAAAGAACATTTTTATCTCCAGTGCGTGAGATTGTGTATGGGAAATTCTAAAGATATGCTCAGTTTAAAATTATTTTGTGATACTGTTTTTTAACTGAATTTTAAGTGCGAAGAACAGGACATTTAATAAATAAAGGTAACACACAAAATGTTAAAAAAAAACACCCCTTTGGACATAATTTAAAATCTGAAACCTTTCAGATTTCTTTCTTTCTTTTAAGTTAACCGGTACATATATACATATATATAAAAATCCATTGATTGCATTTAAAACACAAATTTTCTATGAGCCCAAAAAAACTAATCCCGAGCGGTAAACCAATTAAGCAGAACTATTTTTTACAGCAATTGCACAAATAACAAACTAACAAATACAGAAAATTTAAAGTGAACAATTTAATATTGCATGTACAACTATTAATCTAATAACTTCAATTTTCCGGGCATCACCATCCTAAAGATAAAATATTGCACTAAACCGGAATCCAAATAAAAGCTCTATTCAATGCTACTGCAAGTAATATAGACTTATATAATTCACTTACATTAAGTATCTTAACATCCTTTAGCTTAACTTTAATACTTTTCCCTTTACTTTAAATTATTGACATCAATTTTCAACTTTTCAAATTAAACTAGTTAAAGAAGAATGAACTTATCTGGTTTAATTCCTCGGGAAGAATGTCCTGCAGCAAAACTCTAGAATGGTGTGATTGGAATGGATGGAACAGTTCCTATGAGGATGGCTGCTCATAACAGCAGTCTCAACAGAACTGAAGATTATAAAAACAGTTGGAGTGGAAGACTAATTGGAGGGGACACGAATTTAGTCTTCTACCGGACCCATAGCAGCACTGCACACCATTAGTTGATGACTCATGAAGATCTAATCACACAGAAGATCTAATCGCAGAGCAAAAAAGGGATGCGAGTATGGTCTCAAATAGGATTAATCCCGACAAGCGGACATAGAAAGGCAACCACTGGAATATTTTAAACAAAGGCTATCAGTCGCTTCATTTTGGATGGAAACATTAATTTGTAAAGTGAAGAAAACAGAAAGAAGATGACTGGCAGTGGAAGCTATAGGTTCGATGCAAGCGAATGCAATAATGATTGAAGAAACGTGGTGTCAAGGAAATATTGAGGCGGTTACAATTCGATTTCTCAAACCAGGAAAATTTGTAAAAACTACACCAAGGTATTTCAGCAGAGACAGTATTGCAGAAGTTTCACTTAAGTATCTTCTATCATTTTCATTCTAATAGCAGTGGAAGCAAAATCTGCCCTACGTAGCCACAGCAAAAGTTACAGCAACAGGAAACTGGAGAAAGAGCTCAGAGGGTTGCAACCAGTTTTTAATCTGAATGGCCCCCACATTCCTGAAAATTCCCCAAATTTCCTCAGAAAGCAGGAACCCCTTTTCCCATGCAATTTACCCTTCCTCAGGACAGCAAATAGGAAGCAACCTTGTCTCGTACACTATCAAAAACTGACTATTTTCACACTCAGAAAAATTTTAACGAGATTTACAGAATTTAGAGAATAAGTTGGGCATAACTCCAATTCTAATAGACATACCTTAATAACAGTAGGTTCCTGAAAAGGTTAATTTTTTTCTGCTTATGTAGTGTAAGTTTCAAATACAAGCATTAATATTAAGTATTTTTAAACCATAACATTACGCAGAAATTCGACTAGATGTCATTGTCTTGTTCGCATTACTTGATGAGAGAAAGCGAAGAACAGAATTTGTTTACAAAACCCAATTAATAAAATTTAATAACTAATACTTTCAAAATTTAGACTACACAACACTTTGGTCTAAATTTTGAATAACTGCTAAGCAATACTGTATATAGTGTTAATTAATTAATAGACTTGGATTGACTACACAACATCCCTCTCCAACTGGATGGCAACAATTTTTCGCAGACAAGGACAGAAGGTTTACAGGCGAGCGGTCCAGGTAAACAGAGATGCAAAGAAATCCAACTGATACCACCAATTTTCAATCAGAGGAAAGAGTAACAAGACACTAGCCCGAAATTTGAAAAACCAGAAACACCGACTCAGTAGAACAACGGAAAAAAAAAAAAATAAATAAAATAAAAAATAATAAAACATTGAAAACAAGCTAAATATGTCGGACGGTCAAGAGGCTTCCCAGGAGTACAAACTACACACAAAGTAAAGAAAAGTGTTGGCAAAAGCAACACATGACACGTCCAAACAAACAATGCTAGGTACAATCCATATTCAAGACAACCCCCTACAAGGCAATAGAAGTGTATGAAGATAAACATATCAAACACCCAAAAAAATTTAAGTGCTAAGGTAGAGAAATGCGAAATTCGACAGCTACAATGAGCTCACACACAAAAAGATTCAAGGAAAGGCCCACAAAGTTTCATGTAAAATCAATCACAATACTATGGTGACAATACTAAAACTAAAGATTAAGGTTGTGTAGAATGGGCTACAAATCCTAAAACTCAATTTGTTCTAGAGACAAAAACATTGAATAATTCCACAAACTCATTTGCACCAAAGCTCTCGGTGTTTGGAACTGAAATAAGAGAGAAATGCTTAAGAAACCAAGAACACAGCAACTGCACAACACAGAACTAACTACTAATTAATCCCTGTCAAGAACATAAATGAATTCTGTCGCATAAATTATAATGGAAGAAACTACTATGAAGAGTTGGCAAACAATAATCCGACTAACTGAAACAAATCCCAAGTGCTTAAGATCTGGGAGAATAAGGGAAAAAAATATTTGATTTTAGATAAAGTAGAGTAAAGCACCTGGGCCAGCCCTGCAGCCCCCTGAAAAAAGACAAGATAGTTAAAATCTAGGGCAATATGATAACTGCCTCACATGCATAAGCATGTAAAAGTACAAATGCAACACTCAACCAAGGATAAGATAAAAGAACACTAACTAATACAAACAAAAATAAAGAAATACAAATTTTCAAACCACAGAATAAATAAGGCAAACTGAACTGAATTCAGCACAACCAAATATATTACAGACGTCGTAATTAATTCTTAGTCATTATTTTGACACAAATTCATGCACATCCCTAGGCTTTAGATGGTAAGGTGAGTTATGGGATGAATTTTGAGAATGTTCAGAACTTAAGTCTTAATTCTGCAAAATTGGAAAATTAATTTTAAGAGTGTTGTACTGTATGATTGGATTAATTACTTTATTTGGAAATGGGGATTGACTTCTTATTTGTGGGATTTACCCTTCCCAGGTGTTTTTATTTAAATGAAAAGAGTTTTGTGGCTATCTAAAGAGTTTAATATTTGTAGTACTGAAAGTTATGTTTTCAGGAAGGTCAGTGGATTTAGTTTTATTTTAGTGAGAGATAGCAAGTTCATGAATTTGATGCTGAAATGCATGTTTACATTTTGCATTTTGTTTGCATAAATAATATTTTCATTTTTTCGTTACACCAAAACACCAGGGAGGCTACTTCTTTTCTTTATTGACTTGAAGAGTTTGAGATTTGAAATGATATCATTTATTCTACAAATGTAGATGACTTAAGAGATTTAGTTTGACTTCAATCACCAGTCGGCGGATTCAGATATTTTATGACAGTTTTTTTTTTTTTTTGGTTCGGCACCAGAAAGAAATTAAAGTAAATTAGTCAGGAGTTTAAAAGTTGGTTGGTTTACTTTTAATTGGCACAAAACCTTGAAGATTATGATGTGCCAGACTAATAATGAATAAATTTCAAATGCACAAAACTGAAATATGTCAGATGACGTTCATATGAGAATGGTTTCGAAAGTAAATTAAAAATCATTCACTTGTATACCATAGATAAAATATAGCGAAACTAAAATGCATAAGAAGCATAATACTGTATTATGTGAATTGTTATATCCTGTAATTCTGATGAAGGTATACACAGATGAATGTGAAAAATGCTCCAGCAGCAGGCAAAGCGGGAGGGGGGAACCTCGAATCATATGGTAAAAAGAATGTCTTTCAAAAATCTTATGACATTAATATTGGGATTTCTTCCAACGTGTTCTGTTAAATTAGTATTCATAGGTTTAAAATGATACACATGTTTCTGACTAAAAGCAGTGCAACAGGTTAAAATATGATTGACTGAAATGGGAACATTGCAAATGTCACAAATAGGCTATCTCCTTTCAAGAGATACTGAGGTGTTAGTCTGCAGTGACCGATTCATAGGCAAGTCAACAGTACATCCTCCTTCCAATTCTTTCCCAACTCCCAGTACTCCAAACTGGGTTTTACCTGCCTTAATTTGTTCAGAGCCTGACACTCCCAGTGTTCTTGTTACCTGGTCAAGATCTTTGCTTTGATGTAATTCGCTATGTCTGTAAAGGGGACATCATTTTCAGAGGTAACATCAGTTGATTTTGCTGCATCATCGGCAAGTTCATTGCCTTTAGTGGCAGCATGTCCAGGCACCCAGCAGTACACAACAGAATAACCTGTGTTCCTCAAATGAAGGTGCCTTTAAAATTTCTAAGACCAAGGGGTGGCTAGTATTTGCATTTATTGATTCAAAAGCACTCAGCGATTCACAGTATATCATGAACTTATAGCTATTCTACTTAGAAATAAAGGTTAAGGAATTCAAAATGGCAAGACTTTCTGCAGTTAAAAACAGATGCAGCCTTATGAAGTCTACTACTCTTGATTTCTTTATCACAAACAAAAGATGCCCTGACATGATCATGATTTTTTTAGACTTCAGTAAAAATTGTTCTATAGTTATAGACTATTTCTACGCTCCAGGAATATTTGTTGATACTGGACATCGCGATATTGCTCTTCTTAAGTCCTCCAAAAATGTCAAGTATGTGAATATTCACTTCTTGCCAGGGAGCAATACCGAAAAGGTTAAAGCTTTTGGGATGCAGATCATTTAGGTCGAATTCTTTGATCAGTGAGTGAATGGAAAGATCAAAAGGTGGTATACATAAAGAACATGCTTGGTAGAAATGCCAGTACTGATCAGGTGCCAAAAGTCAGACAGGATGTTTGGCTTGTGACATTAATTTATAACGGAATTCAAGGGACAACTGCTTGTGCCTAAATTCCAGAGATGGTTCAAAACAGATGACATATAAACTTTGAACTGGAGATCTGAAAGCTCCAGAGCATATCCGTAGAGCTTGATGGTGGACCAGATCCCATTTCAGTAGCATAGAAGGTCTTGTAATCCATGGATAACACAGCAATAGTCAAGTTTGGAATGAATTAAAGTTCTATATATGCAGAGCACAGAACAACGTTCTGCTCTCCATGAAGTATTAGCTAGGACTTTCAGAATATTGAGAGCTTCAGCACATTTTTCTTTATATAGAAGGAATGTGAGCTTTCTGTCAAATATGACTCCTAGGAATTTTGCTTCTGACTCAACTTGGATCAAGGAGCCATCAAGACGCAGCTCTGTTTCAGGAAGTAGATTTCTTTTGCGACAGAAATGCATGCAGACGGTCTGGCTAGAAAATTTATAACCATTGTTGTTGGACCACTTTATTATTCTGTTAAGAGCAATTTGCAGTTCTCTCAATACATCTCTTATCTTCACCGTGACAGTAGATCATCAAATCATCAATATACAGGACATCACGTACTGGGGGGGGGAGTTTTCTTATAGAATTTATTTTCAGGCTGAAAAGAGTAACAATGAGCACTGAACCCTGGGGTACACCTTCTTGTTGTACAAATACACAAGATAGCAATGATCGAATCTTAACTTGGAATGTGCAGTTCCTCAGAAAGTATTGATTGAAGGCAGGTAAATTACCTTGCAGCCCAGTGCTATAAAGGTCATGAAGTTCCATGCCACAAAGTTCTATCATATGCCTTTTCCATGTCAAAGAAGATTGAAACCACGTGATTTCCTTTCACAAATGCATTGTGTGCTGCGATTTCTAAGAACAGAGCATTGTCAAGTGAAGGTCTTCCCTTACGGAAACCACTTTGGTTATAGGCAATGGTTATTCTCCAGATAGTAGGCGGGATGGTGGTTTACAATTTTTTCCCTGATCTTACAAAGGCAGCTAGTGAGCGTGATGTGGCGATAATTGAAAGGATTTTTTAGGTCTTTGCCGGGTTTCGCTTTATGGATTACAAAAGCCTTGCACCAAGCAGTAAGAAAAATTTGTTCTTTCCACACCCTATTATAAAGAGCTAGAAGGACCACTAGAGATACATAGGGAAGATGCTTTATCATCAAATAACTTATACTATCAGGAGCAGAGAAAGCCCTACCAGTCCAAAATATTATGCCTCTTAATTCTAACATGGTCAGATATTTATTATAATATTCTGCATTAGCACAGGAAAAGTCAATTTGAGGCCTTTCCAAGCGCATCTTTGAAGAAAGAAACATTTTTGAGTAATTGCTACTGCCAGATACAGCAGCAAAAGTTTCACCTAAAGCATCAGCTATTTCTTCTCTAGTGCTTATCACCTTTCCATCTTTTTCTAGACCAGAAAAGGAATCATTATATAGACTAGAGCTTTGTGTACTAAGTCCAGAGGCTTTGCGGACTTTTTCCCAAACCTGTTTGCTAGACATTGAAGATAGAATAGTGGATACGGAGTTTGCCCATGATTTTCTGACTTTGCCACCTCACTTTTCTTGCATCTACCTTAGTTTTTTTTAAAGGCCAGAAGATTTGCCAGTGTTGGATAATGACAAAAGATACGCCAACCTTTCTTTTGCTCCTGGGTTTTTGCATACTTTTCTCTTTGACACCTCTTATGTTTACTCTGTTGGACATTCTACACACCAGCATACTACTTTCAACATCAGGGTTTCTTCCTGAATTTTGGTTTCTAGAATATCCTGTCATTGCTAGTTCTTTTTTCTGTGCGGTTATTGTGGTTTGAGTTGATATTGATCTGGATGATTTCGTTGTGGATGCATAGGATGTATTAGGTCTTTGCTGATTAGCCGGACCTATATGAAAACTAAAGTCCCAGTAAGCTTTCCCAAAAGCAGGTACTCCTGAGAGCTTGTTCCCAAGCCACTGGCACAAGGACTATTGGCCAGCCGATTGACACCGGAGAGGATTACAAGGCGTTTACAACTAAACCCCCTGTTTAGCTGAAGCAGAGGCCAAAGCAGTGTATTGAGGACCATATCTCTCCCCACACCAGAACCCTCTCCTTTCCAGCGACATGGGTCTCCACACACAGCAAACACACAGGCAGTCTTCTCACCATTTGAAAACTAGAGACAAGGGGTGTTCCAGATTTTTATAACGAGCCCCAGCCTCAGAAGAGGAAAACTACAAGGGAGAAGGAAATGAGAAAAGTTACAGTTAAGAGAAGAGGAGATGGAAAAGAGTATAGATCACTGGGGCCCCAGGATTGCGACACCTGATCACCAAGATGGTAATCCCCTGAAGGATCTTCACCTGCTATGCTTTAGTTGGCTATATTGGAATGGCCTTCATACCTAGGGTGGCCCTACCAGGAGTTAAGCTCCCGATGTACTTCGCTTGTTCCGCCCAATGACACCCCCTGCTATGTTGAGGCAGCACAGTAGGAGTTGGGGAGGGGGCAGGAGTTTAAAAGATTAAGACTTAACTAATTTTTAAACGTAACATTAGTGTCAATCATTCCTCAGAAGAAAGAACAATTTGTTCTTTATTTAGTCAGATACTCAAGAGATACAAATTATGAATGTAGCATATAAAAAATTTGTTATAATTTTTAACACTGCATGCCTATTGTTTATTCACATTCAAAAATAAAAGCACTCATTTGCATCCATTAAATGCATATTTTCTTGTTGCGAGGATCTAGCAATTTTGTAAATACTCCACTGCATGCTGTTTCACTTCGGACAGGTGTTGGAAACGATAATAGTTAAAGTAAGTATTTTAAAAGTTTTTTCATGAGCTAAATATTAAAATTTTTTTGAAAAAATTAGAACTGGTCTTACAAGTCTGTTTGTTGTTTGCTTACATTCTGTTTTTTAAAGTATTGGAGTATATACTAGTTTTATTTAAAGGACACACAATACGGGTCTCAAATTTTAATCTTTTCAGAATGTGAGGAAAAAACAGATAAATAACTGCTAACTTATATCTTCTTTACAAAAACTAAACCCGTCTATAGAATATTGATTGTGTTTATATAAAACCAAAGTGAAGCTATTATAGTTGTTTTGTGACTTATCCATTATTGGTACTAAATCACACTATTCAGGCAGGAAAGTGCAAGTTGGCAAAAAAAGCTGAACAACGCGCGGACACAAAATTACACGAAAACTAAATGCACACGCGCAAGCTAAAAAAAACACATTTTAATAAAATATCAACCGTTTAATATAAAAAGTATTAAGCATATGCATATAATTAAACTAAAGTAATACTTGCATTATTTTGCTATT
>KK112049.1:61751-77517 GCA_000611955.2 Stegodyphus mimosarum | reverse complement strand
TACATATTTATGTTATATATTACTGCCTATTTTCAGGCAATGACAAGTTTTAGAGATAAAATATATATATATATAACTGTTACTATAGCTTTCAATTATCTTCACTTTTAGTTCAATAAACAGTACTTTATATAACACCAGAAAAAGTAGTCATGTGAGATAATATAGTTAGAAAATAACATATAGTTAAAGGAGGAATATAAAAAATAACTATTTTGTCTCAGTCTCACTCAATCCTGATTAAAAATTTTAGGGAAAAAGCTTTTTCTGTTTTGCTACTTTTGCAGCCAACTTTTCTAATTTCCGTTTGCGAGCTAGTCTCGACTTCTTTTCAGCAGCTTTTATACAATTCATTGATACTTTTTCATTTTCTTCTTTATTTTCTGCAATGTTTAATTGCGTTTTTTTTTAGATTCTCGCTCCTCCTTTTTTATCTCTAGCTCTTCTTTGTACAGTTTATGAGCATTCCTTAAATTCTTACATAGAGTTTTGTGTACTGGAGAATGCAAGTGGTCATCCCTTTTAAAAAATTCCAGAGAGCTGACTTATTGCAACTCAAAAATTTGTATAGCTGCTAATAGCAACATATCCCCTTTTTCCATAATATATTAGATCAGAACACAATGCACACTTCACTTTTCCACTGATATCCACTTTCTGAATGCAACTGCCAACGACCACTTCCATTTCTTGTCCATTCACATGAATTTTTACGATGTTTTTCAGCCACACAAATCTGAACTTATTTTTTTCTTCACTATCTATACGCCGAGCTTTGTGCTCATGATTCGGATTTAAGATATTCATACTGAAAAACTTACAGCAACAAACAAAAAAGAAATAATATAACGATCTACGCTCCAAATTACAGTACGCCACTTTACACCCGCTAAAACTCGCACGTGCTCTCATCAGTAGGGTATTTGTTTGTCCGACAGATGGCGCCAGCACCGATCGCTGAAATTATTGAAATCGGCTCTTGTCTGAGGGTTGTTTGCTCTTCTTTGATTCGATATTCGTACGCATCTAGTTCCGCCTTTCCACATAAGCCCCACCTACTTCGCCTTGATGTGAAACAAGGCATTTCGCGATCGCATGATGTAAAGTTTTTTTTGCAAAGAAAAGAGGAAGAGAGAGGTTGTCCTCCGTTTCCCCCCCCACACACATTTTCCGGTCACGATTCTCAACGGTTCTGCATCGATCTCAAAAACAGCCCGGGTGACGTTGAGAAAAGCGGAATTCCGCGAAGACGCGGAAAACTTTCATGCCTGACTATTTGGTGACAGTTTTTATTTGTTCCAAGTCACAGTCCTATGTATGGTTTAGGATACCTTTATAAACCGATTTACTGAATTCATATATATATATTAAAGGGGGATGGCATAGTAGTTTCTAAAAATTTAAAATATTCTGGAAACATGATTTTACAGTTAATTAAATGCTAGATAGTTAGGCTTTTACTGTATTACTATCCCTCAACCATTAAGACTGTTCAGTATTCAGAATTAAGATCAGCAGTTGCAAAAATTGTACTTTATGGTGGATGTTGCATCACAACTTAATAAGCTCAATCATACATTACAAGGCGATAATACTGCTTTTCCAATGCTAGAATTTCATTTAGTCACACGTCTAAGCATGTCTACTGTCATGTTCATCAGATACTTAAGTGCAAAGCTGAAAACATAGACCAATCTTTGCAATAAAGTTGTCACGGTCACCAGACTTATTAACATGGAATTCTTACAAACTGAAACTTTTGATAATGAGGCACTTAAGGGATAACATCATGAACAGCTACCATGCAATTAAAATATGTACAGTCATTTCCAACATTTATTATGAAAGATGATATTGATAGTTTGCTACTTCAAGTTTTCATTACATCGAACTAATTTAGAAGAAAATTTAAAGCAGGTGAGATGAGGAAGGCAGTACTTTGCCCTAAATCCCATATAATACTAATAGACTATTAATTAACACAGCTAAGAAATTACAATGAATATGCCCAACACATGCTGCTATTAATAACCTTGCAACAAATAAAATAAGCAGCATTTTAAAAATTACATAATATTTATCAAATATTCTCATAGTAAACTTGAGAACCATCCTAATTGCTAGGACTTTTTCCCCTCACCTAAAAGCATTGGCCATAAATAAAAATTTATCCCAGGAATCATGCCTCTTTGCTCATTCTTTTTCTTTTACTGTCCCTTCAAATATGAATGACCAACATAACATAAAATCATATTTAACTGGCTATTGTAAACAAAGAACAAAAACACTATTTTTCAACACTGTTTCACTTCTTAGACCTATTAAGAAACTCGCTGAAATTGTATAAAAAATAACACAGAGTTAAGACATTCTTGTTAGTAAACAGCCATATAGTTTAACAATAATAACCGATTGTTATCGGTGCATATATGCATTCAACAAAAACCATCGATGTGGCCTATGAGTGCATATGTGCATCCAACGCAAGCAATCAGTGCAGACTACAGATGCAAATGTGTGCTTGCCATAGGCTTTGGTTATATACTGCTATCTCATGTGTATGCTTGGAAATATTTCTATTGTATATGTCCAACCTTGTTTGTTGCTTAGTAATGAGAAAAAATTAAATCTTGTTTATTTGGTCAGTCATTCTGCGGTTGCACACCGCTAATGTGAAGCACTTCAAATTAGAACAGTTAGCAGTCAAAGTGTTAAACAGCTTCCAGAGACTACATTACACGAACAGTAAAACTAATAAGAAATTCTTACTGAAACATTTTCAGTTGGCATCTTCATAACAATGCAGCAGCCAGTTGTGTGACATGAGCTTGACAAATATATAAATTTGAATTACAACACATTACAGAAAGAATGTTATTCAGCAAGTCTTACTTTAGTAGTCATACTTGTTTTTGGATATTATCTTGGCTCTTGTTTAAAATTCCCCTCAATATTTATAGGGTTTTTGTATAATTGCCTCTTTTTTGAAAGTTTTTCTAGTACAAACTCTTACATACACACCTACCGAGAAAAATTTTGAATCTTCTACAGTTGTTTCCCCTACAGTCCCCCCAAATGCTGATATGAATTTATCAGGTCAAATGAAAGATAAATTACATTGCTAAAAAATTAGTTCACTTCCTTCACTTTTAATAAAATTCTACTGCCCTCGGGATGCAGTTTTATTCAAGTTAATCTAGTTTTAAGCACAGCCTTTTTTCACATTCATATATAAATAAAACGTACATACCCAGTTTCTGCAAGTATTTCTGGAGCTACATAAGTAGGTGTGCCACATACAGTGAATAATGGTTCTTTAGCTTCTACCGCTAAGCCAAAGTCTCCCAGTTTCAATGATCGAGAACCATCTTCATGTTCAACAACCTAAAAATTTTAAATGCATGAATAAAAATACGAACCATGTTGAGAAGCCAAGAAGAAAAAAAAAAAAAAAATTCAGTAAGTACTTTCTTGACCTTTCCAATGCAAGAGGAAATAAATGATCATAAGAAAATCAATTACAAACAAATCAACACTGTTATCAGTAAATAATAATTATAAATAAGTACTAAAGATGTGCAAGGAAAATTATATAGGAACAAAAGCTATTCTGGTGTGGCAGGTTCAAAATGACTTTGTTACAGCAACCAAATGACAGCTGATAATCTGAATACGGTGAATTCATTTGCAGGGATCCACTCACTTATTTAACTAAATTTTGTCCCTGCTGAGACTGTCAGGTGAGTTATGCCCTGTTTATTGAATTAACTCCAACTCAGAAGAAGACAGTTCAAACAATCTTTTTATTAAAGCTTTGGACTTAACAAGTGAACAGCTTGTGCTTCACCACTCCTTGCAGGATTTAAACTAACATAAGATGGAAATTAAAGTAACTTAATGCCGTAAATTCACAAAAGAAAACCCAGCATCGACTGAAACTATTCTAACAGCACATGCAAGCTCGGTCAGTAAAAGGTTAATGCCGATGTAAAGTAACTTATAGCTGGGTGAGGAAATGTCACAATGGGCCATGCTGCCACCAAACTTACATATACATAGCTAATTGCATTCTGGAAAGAAATAGCAAAAGTGACAGTACAGGCAAAATAATAAGATAACAGGCTAAAATTCTCTATTATTTTTCTTGCATTAGATGCTGTATCAATTTTTTTACCTACTTTTACTTTTTCTGTTTTGTCAATTGTAGATCAGAGATGTATTGTTCATTGACCACTCTTATTCAACCAGAGAGTGGAATATTACTAAGCAGAGTTTATTCCCTACATAAAAATAAGGTGAAAAAATTTTGATGTAAAATTAATAATAAAATTAGGTGTCATCACAAGACATCATACTGCCAAAAATTAATCAGTTATCAAGTAATTCAACCAAATAACTGCTTAAATTCCTGGAAAGCATTTTCTTAATTGCAGTTTTTCTCAGGTGACTAGGTAGTTTTTTTCAAGGGGAAGTACTCCAAGATTTCTTCACAGCTTGCACAGATGTAAAAATTCAGTTTAGGATTGATTCCCTAATGTAAGAACAAAAAGTTGGGTCAGTTTTTCCCAGTTCCAGCACTTCTCAGGGTAAAGACATAATTTACATGGACATAGTTTTGCCTCGCTAACTCTATGCCCTGGGTTAATACTGCAACAGCTGTGGATAATCTCTGCTCGAAGTGCTGAGTTTTTCATGGGTCATCCCTGTCCACAGAAACATATTCTGAGAAACCAGATTAGGACATCTCTCTCGACTCATTTGCATATCAGCTATGAAAGTCTATTTGATTTTTGGCATGGCTCATAAAGTCAGTCTATATTTAAAATTCCATATTTAAAATGAGCTGTGAATATGTTGAAGCATATCCCATTTGTGATATATGCAACCCAGATGGGATGTAATGTGTGTATGGATAAGTAATATCCCATCTGGGACACAGTGTACATGTGATATTCTTTTGATGTTCCATCATGACCGGGAATTTTCCAGGAAGGTGAATTGAAATGGATTTTCAGAATGACCTACTCATTCACTGTTCTTGCAGAAAAGCTTTCAGTACAGTTTTAGAAGTTATTTAGCAATTTTTTATTCTTTCACATGTAAGTGACCAGAAGTGGTTTCAACATTCAGCTGAGTTCAAGCACATCAAAAGTGACAGTTTTACCTTTAGAAACACATAGAAAAGCACATTCAAACAATTTCTAGTAAACAGTTCAAATCATTACCTAGTTGAAATATGTAACTTTTATTCCATGTTTATTTACACTTGGTTCCAAATTTATTTTGAAATATTTAAATACATCATTTTACCTATAATTTCAAAAAACAACTTCAGATTTCAAATACCTTTATCAATGCCAAACATTTTCATGCTAAAACAGATCTTCAGCTGTATTTTACAACTGAAACTATTTTACATCAAAGTCAGACATGAAATTTTCTTTCATCACTCGACATTTTGTCAGGTTCTCTTTCCCGTACTTAGCAAATCCCACAGGTTTATTTTCATGTACTCAGCTTGGGTCTACTGAATTAGAATATTTTTGGCAACTCGGCCATTCAATTCATATAGCTCAGATGCTCTCCATTTTCTTTAACTCACTGTAGTTTTTTCCTGTTTTCGAACACTTTTGTACTCTTTCCACTTTCCTTACAAATATACATGAAAATGAAAATTATTAGCTTTCCTTCCCCATTTACCACTAGTTATTCAAGTATGTCTTCACAATCACACTTTTAATAACACACAGAAAACAATATATTGTGCACTTACCCTACAATTTTATCACCATCATGCATCAAAATAGCAATTAAGTTTCTTAAATGCCAATATATGAATTACACCCCAGACTAACAATAGGACAATCTTAAGTTTTAATTTTAAAATTGAATGAGAAAACTTAGAACACTGGCAAAACTAAAATTTCAATGGACCTCGCCCCCCCCAAAAAAAGCTATTCATTTATACCTTTTAAAAATATAATTAAAAGAATACTTTTGAAAATTCATTTTACACAAAAGGGAGGTTGCATCCAAGTAAATAAAAATACATTTGTTTTATAGTACATACTAGTTTAGAATTGAACACTTTATATATGCCCAACATTAAAATATTCCATAATATTCACCACAATGCTGACATTCTGCAACATTCTATTAGAGCGGAATTCACGAAAATACCAATAAATTGAAGACAAAATTTACCAATAAATTTTCTGGTTTTATATCTCGATGTACGATGTTCAAGGAATGTAAATAGCACAATGCACTACTCAAGTCATGGACCATTAGACTGGCATCTTTTTCTGTATACTTAGTAGCTGAAGCTATAGCATCAAAAAGATCACCACCCTGTAAGCACGCAAAAAAAGTATGAATTATAGTTAAACATAATTAACATTAATCAAAATCTCTCCAAATATTTCCCCAAAATACCTCAAAGAATTTCATGATTATGACATGTAACTCCTAAAATACAAGGAAAACTTAAAATTATGTGAAATTCAATTTCAGTTTGATGTTTACTTAAATGATATGTTTCATATATTTTGAAAGAAGTCTGAAAGAGATCTTTTTCAGGATGCAACATAATTTAATTCAAATAAGATCATTTATTAAAAGTTACAAAGAACACTGTTATTAGAATTATACATTGTAGTACATATGTCATACAATCATATCAAACAAATTAGCTAACAAAAGTTTTTACAGAAAGTAAAAAAAGATACGTATAATCAATTAACACAAAACTGACAGATTAATAGCAACAACAAACGATATAAAAATTTAATTTTATTGTTCCTGTACGCACAACAGCGAAAGGTATAAGGGGAATGGATTAGGAAGAAAAAATAAGATGTTATCAAGATCGAATAACACGCTGAACAAGTATTAATATAGAAGTCAAACAACGAAAATTCTCGTTTGTTAGCACTTATCTCATTCATTTGTGCTTTGACAACTGAGTATGATGGTTAGGTAAAACCACCGAAACTAGCCCTGTGAAAATTTGCAAATATAAGGCTGTTTGTGTTGTTTGACTTCTACATTAATAAGATATTATTGCTCGGATGAAAATTCCCTTTTCATGAAACAGCCAGGTAATTATCATTCTGATGTATTTTCTTTACCTTTTGCTTTGTCTTTTAACATTACTTGACTCTGCTTTTCACTCCAAATTTGTTGTATGTGCTTTGTAATTGTCTCGATTTCAAAATGCTTCTAAAGTGTGAAGCGGCATTGCCATTCTGTGGGAATTATTTTGATTAACTAATAGGTGGCGCTAGCGTTTCATGTTAAACATGACATGCCTTTTGACTTTTCAGAGAACACATTGCATGGAACTGTCAACACAGCAATGCCAACGGAAAAGTCTTTTATGATTACGTTCTCAACTACCCTGCATTCTGCATTTGCCTGTTGAGTATACGTACAAGCCGGAAAACTTGGGAAGATCAGATATCCTAGACATAATTCTCTCAACCACTTGCCATCCCTATAGCTCTAGAAGTGAAACATGAGATGTCATCTGATCATTTCCCGATTAGTGCAGTCCTGGGAATTCCTAAACCAGACACAAACAGCTTCATAAAGTGTACGGACCGGTTACTCTTCCAAAATCTGATAAGCGACAGAATTATTAATCTTTCCAATCTAAGCACCCCATCTGGAATTGATTCTGCTGTAAATATACTTACGAACTCTATCTAAAACTCCATTTCGGAAGCTAGCTCAGACATTATCAATAATAAAAATGCGAACAGATTACCCAAAGGCATCGAAAAAATGAAACACAGAAATTGACTAAGGAAGCAATTTCACCTCACTTGGGATCTGGCATTAAAGAGAGAAATCAATCCGCTGAATAAAGAAATAAAAAAGCTTGTGAAAACACACACAAAGAAGAAGTCTGGCAAGATAATTAATTTAAATTTACGTGATGGATCCTTTTGGACTCTCATTAAAAACTTGAAAAGTAGTTACTCTAGTAATCAACCTCTTCATCATGACAATCAAGTTGCCACATTGTCATTCTCATCACTCGCAAATTGGTTTCAACTACTAGCCACGGGCAATTCGCTGTGGTAGAAGATCAAAAGGTGTAGCTGTGTACGTCTATCACTCAGATGTGTGAATACATAAAAGACCGACGTCTGGCAATCAAGGTTACAAAGAAGTAAGTGACAAGTTGGTCAATGCAGATAGCACAGTTGAAAGTCAGAATAAGAGTTCAAAGATGTAAAGAAAACACAGGTAGAACCAAGTCATTTAGTCTCCTTTACTTCAAAGATCAAAGTGGGCAGTTCTTGAAAGTTACAATACACTTTGGGGCTCTGCATGCCACGTGATTATCCCTCATCAGCAAAAGCTATCAATAACTTAACAGCTTCAAATCCTGCTTTAAGTTTCGTCATTGGGGATTTGGCACCTTAAAATTTTTGAAATGCTTTGGATAATATTTTCCATAAGAATGATTATCTTCTCATTAAATACCCAACTTGCTGACCTGTCAAGAGATGCTGTTAACTTCGTAAGATTAGTCTTTTCATTTTCCTTCAATTTTTTGCTGTAAGATGCCTTTTGGTTAGTTTTAGTAGATTTCTCTTCTGGTTTTGATAAAGTTGGGAATTCAATAATACTGGGGGCTGGAGGGCTCTTTTCTTTTCATACTTCAGTTTTTGCTTCAAGTTTGGAGAATTTCCTCTGGTAAACTTTGCAACCTCTAATGCTGCTGACGTGGTCTTCTCTGCAAAAAATACATGTCGGCTTCAAGTTTCTTAGTGCAGCTGCTCGTTCTGTGCGCTTCTCCACATTTGCAGCATCTTTCTCGATTCAAGCATAAGTGCTGTGTATGCCCATAGGCCTGACATCGATAACATTGGTGTTGGCCTCTTCCTTGGAGTACTTCTCTATTCGAATCCTTCTGCTGAACATGTTGTTTAAATCAAGAATTGCATTCCCTCTTTGTTCCTCGAGTTCTCAGATGTGTGAATACATAAAAGACCGACGTCTGGCAATCAAGGTTACAAAGAAGTAAGTGACAAGTTGGTCAATGCAGATAGCACAGTTGAAAGTCAGAATAAGAGTTCAAAGATGTAAAGAAAACACAGGTAGAACCAAGTCATTTAGTCTCCTTTACTTCAAAGATCAAAGTGGGCAGTTCTTGAAAGTTACAATACACTTTGGGGCTCTGCATGCCACGTGATTATCCCTCATCAGCAAAAGCTATCAATAACTTAACAGCTTCAAATCCTGCTTTAAGTTTCGTCATTGGGGATTTGGCACCTTAAAATTTTTGAAATGCTTTGGATAATATTTTCCATAAGAATGATTATCTTCTCATTAAATACCCAACTTGCTGACCTGTCAAGAGATGCTGTTAACTTCGTAAGATTAGTCTTTTCATTTTCCTTCAATTTTTTGCTGTAAGATGCCTTTTGGTTAGTTTTAGTAGATTTCTCTTCTGGTTTTGATAAAGTTGGGAATTCAATAATACTGGGGGCTGGAGGGCTCTTTTCTTTTCATACTTCAGTTTTTGCTTCAAGTTTGGAGAATTTCCTCTGGTAAACTTTGCAACCTCTAATGCTGCTGACGTGGTCTTCTCTGCAAAAAATACATGTCGGCTTCAAGTTTCTTAGTGCAGCTGCTCGTTCTGTGCGCTTCTCCACATTTGCAGCATCTTTCTCGATTCAAGCATAAGTGCTGTGTATGCCCATAGGCCTGACATCGATAACATTGGTGTTGGCCTCTTCCTTGGAGTACTTCTCTATTCGAATCCTTCTGCTGAACATGTTGTTTAAATCAAGAATTGCATTCCCTCTTTGTTCCTCGAGTTCTAAGAAGAAAATTGGTAATTTCTTTGTTTCTTCTCGTCTAGTTCTGGAAAACTGCTTAACCCTGATGATTGGAAATTTACAATTCTCTAATTCCACGTAGATCGCTTCCTCCGTGACTGTCTCTGGGATATTTTTCATGATTGCGCACACATTCTTCTCGCTCTATGTTTGGTATGTGTGGAATGAGATTTCCTATTCTCCTAACGTTTTCGTCATAGTTCCGTAGTCTTCTACGCTCTTCAAACAAACATGTACTGAGTTTGACTTCATAGCAGCTTCATGTTCATCTTTGCAGAAATTTCTAAAAAGTTCATCCACTTTCAACCAATCGATTGCTTTTTGAGGGATCACAATAAGTGGGGCGTCTACACTGGGGAAGCTCCTCTTTCTTCATTTGCATTGGCGGTGGTTTCTAAACTTCAAAAGCAATTTCCTTGGGTGATTTCCATCGGTTCCGGAATTTCTTTTGGCTTGACTGGATTTTTTGGCTTTTTCCATTCATTTTCAGAAGTCCATTTGCATAGTTCCTCATCTTCATTCGCTTTGATTTTCCTGGGGGTTGGCACTTTGAGTTGCAAATGAGAATTCTTCAGGTTCCTGAGAGTTGTGATCGCTGCATCAACTCCAGGTGTCTTGACAAGGTCCATGAAAATATTAATTTTTTGACTATTGACTAATTCAACATCTGTTGTAGTAATCGGTTCAGTTTTCTCCATCCAACATGGCTGTTGCTGTCTTATTTTTCTCTTTCCTGGAATAAGCGGGAATTTTTAAGAATTCGTTTCTTCTTGACAAATTCGGCTGGGATTTGGTGGAAATCTCTGAATCCGGGTAATCGCTGAGATCGTCATCGTTGTTAGTATCCACAGTCCTAAAAAAGGACATTTCAGTGCACCCTGAGGTAATACTACCAAATTGGTTGAAAATCAGAATCAAGTGGAGCTTCAGAGAACTGCGGCCAATACGCTCAGCTGCTACTCCGAGACTGAAAACAACTGAACTAATGACTAATGAACACTGAAGTCGCCACATTCAGTGAAGGAAAAGCAGATATCTTTGCGACACACCTTGAATCCCAGTTCCAGCCATATCACTGGCCATCAGAGTCTGAAATTAGAACACTCCTCCAAGCTTGTGATTGGCTAAATGCATCCCACATGAACAATCTAATCAAACTTACCAACCCTTCGGGAATTAAGGATATAATTAAAAAATTAAGAGTCAAGAAAGCACCAGGAACTAATGGAATTTCTAATCAAGCAATCAAATTTCATAATTTGTAAGATAACCAGTATCATCAATGCCTACCTCACAAACTACTACTTTTGAAGCAATGGAAGGCAGCAAAAATTGTCATGATCCCCAAACTGATCTATGAAAAAAATTATTCTCGGCAGAATGCAACATCATCTTACTCGACTCCCACCAGAGCAGTTCGGATTCCAAGAATGCCTCTCAACTACAAAGCAACTCGCTAGGCTTACTGAATTTGCAGGTGCTTAAATGTCGCTATCCTCATGCTGGACATGGCGAAAACTTTCAACTGTGTCTGGCATGAAGGACCGATTGCAAAGCTGATTGACTTTGATTTCGAATGTGAAATTATGCTGCTGATACTCTCATTTATTACCAACAGGACATTCGAAGTAGCACTTTGTACTGCCAGGAAAATACGTAGCGGTGTCCCTCAAGGTTCGCTTGTAGGACTGATACTTTATCTCTTTTATGTAGCAGATTTTCCCAAAGTGCAATTAAATCACAGGTGATTCCTCGCCTGCTAAGCCGATGATATAGCTTTGGCAGTAGCATTGGCAAATATTAATCATACTATCCTGAAGCTTAAATGCAATGTTCCTTTCATAGAAGAATGGTGCAAGAAGTGGAAAATCCGTATTAACACACAAAAGTCACAGCTTATTAAAAGAAAGAAAAGACTGACATTATTCGGCGAGCCGGTCCCCATCATTTCCCACGCAAGACACCTTGGCATCATACTAAATAATCATTTAACCTAGACAAATCACATTCAACATGTTAAAGAAAAGCCCTAAAAGTCATGAAATGCCATATCCTACTACAGAGAAATTCTCCAAGCTAAACTTAGCTAAAAAGTGACTTCTCTACATCTGTATAATAAGCCCAATCGTGACTTACGCATCTCCTGCCTGGCAGCTGTAACACAAGCTGTTATTAAAAAATTAGAGGTGGTTCAGAGCAAATTTTTAAGAATATGTACTGATGCTCATTACTTTGTCAGAAATGATGTTCTTCATCGAGATCTAAAAATTGAACCCCTAGCAAGATTTCTCAGGATTGCTAATCGAAAGTTCTTTCATAGTGCGCAACAATGTGAGCACATGAATTTATTTGGATTCTTCCACTATTAAGTGCTTACAGAAGATAAATTCTTACATCCCCTGGCAGCCTTTCTACTTTGTGAAAGCCAGGACTTCCCCACGTAATTATTGTGCATATCTATAAATAAGTTTATATGTATTTAGCACCAAAGAACCAAATCAAGCAGCAACTACTTGAGCATGCATGTGACCAGGGACCTATTTTCTGATTCGCTTCATATGCACATTTCAGAACTCAAGAGTTCTGTAAATATACATAGAGTTCTTCTGATATATGTTTTTGCATCTTATCTCATCATTTTGTATTTTTTATCTTGTATTTTGTATATAATCACTGATTTTTAGTATCACAAACTTAATATCTCTCACCAACCAGACGGCTTCTTTGTATCACGTGACAACTGGTCATACTAATTCTCCATCTCCAATGTTGTTTTCCAGATCTTCCAGATCACAGCGCCAGTATTCATTTCACCTGCAGTGCCTACGGCAATTAAATCATAACAGCCGAAAAAACATACGAAATGCTTGTGGCATTAAGTTGAACTAGGAACTGACTTTCCAGAGACTCACAATCGGTAGCTCTGTAGATTGATACGTGCTTAACTTTGCACGCTAGTTGACTAGGAAGAATCAAGTTCTTATTAAGAGATTCGATTCTTCTATTGTTAAAGTATTTTGATCTTGTCTGAACAATATACATCTGAATCACTGAATGCTGTAATCAATGATTTGTAAGTAGTGTAAATATTAAATTTTTCATTTTAAAATTATTCAATGTCGATTTCTGTCAACCTTTGAATTTTGAACAACCGGTGCATCAGTAGGGAAATAGGATTTAGCACATTGCAAATGTGTGAAGACAGCCAAAGTAAGGCTAAATTTTCTATTCTGTTAAGTAGAACAATGGCGGAAGATTCTGTTGTTAAGCTAAAATTAAAACGAAAAGTTCTAAGGACCACCGTGTCCAAGATTCTAAAGAATATCGATATGGAATTAATTAAGGGAGACATTAGTACAAGCATAACAGAAGAAAATTTAGATCAATTAATCAAAATCAAAATCTCTGAGTGGTTTAGATGCTCAAATAGAGCGTGATTTGAAACTAGAAGCATATGAATTTGAAAGTGAAGTCACATCTGCTTTAGAATACAAAGAGAATCCAGTTATGGCAATTTAGAGCAAAGAAAAAATTAAAGAATTAAATAAAGTGACAAATTCGGATAACGAAAATATAAACATTCTTAACGAAACCGCTAAAGATTCTAAAAACGAAAGCAATAAATTTACTAGTCTCCCAGAATTAACTGTCTCTAAATTCTATGGAGATTATACCCAGTGGACAAGTTTTTGGAACTCTTTCAAAGTAACAGCCCACGATAATGAATCTTTTAGAAGGTTTTTGTATTTCGGAACCAAATTACGTTGGAGATGTTGAAATACTTAAAAACAGGTTTGGCAGGAAAGATATCATTATAAACTCACACATGCAAAAACTCCTGAATCTTACCCCAATAAGTAAATCCAGTGACACTAAAGCAAAAGAATTTTTTAATCAATTTAAACGAGCGAAAAATATAATAGAGAAATTCGAAGTCGGTATGACGGCACTTGAGTACTTTTCTAATATTGACTATGTATTCTAGTCCCCATATCCAAAATACTAGTATTATTTCAGCTACCAACAGCTATGTAAGAATTTCCTATTTCAATGCAAACGGTGCAAGAAGCAAATTCAGGAAATTGCACATTACTTGGAAAAACATAAAATTGATATCATACTTCTAAGTGAGACGCACCTGAGAAGAGGAGACCGCTTTAAAATACAAGGCTATAATATCCTAAGGAATGATCGAACACATAACAGAGGGGGAGGCACTGCTCTCTTAATAAAAAGGCATATTAAATACTCTAATTTTGATTTACCGCATAATAGTAATGTTGAATTCACTTCTGCAATTATATACAGTGCCTTAAATGAAGCTTACTTATTTGTTTCAATTTATAATCCTCCATCTAATCTCATCACGGACAATGATCTGGATCTACTCACATCTACTGGATACCCTACCATTATTGCTGGAGATATCAATGCAAAAAACCCAGTTTGGAACTGTAGACGCACTAATACTAATGGCATCACACTCAAAAATTATTTAATTAAAAATGATCTAAAAATTGCTGCACCCACCACTCCAACTCGCATGCATTTCAACGGAAACGGGGAAGTTCTAGATATAGTGCTTTTAAAAAGCATTCCTCACATCCCTTCCTTGGAAGTAGTTCAGGACCTTTCATCGGACCATTTTCCTGTAAATTTTGATTTTTACGGGTTTTACCCGCCACTGCCTAAATTCGCCACCAAGATCAACTGGAATATTTTTAATAACATTCTTAGAAATACTGAACTTCGTAACCGGAATGACTACACTCAATGCGGAGACATTGAAGAAGTATATTCGCTAACTTATCACATACAAAATGCGATCAAGCAAGCATCATATCCTTTCAAAGTTAAAAATTACCTTACCCTCCCAAATAGTATTATAGATACAATTAAGCTTCGTAACAGATCTCGAAAAATATGGCAACTTAAAGAAACCCTAGGGTTAAAAGTCATGTCAATTACCTAAATAGAAAAATTAAACAAGATACCATGGAATACAGATCGCAAAAATGGGATCATCTATTAAATAATATGGAATTACAACCGGGTACAGTTTGAAAAATCGCGAACTCTATCAGAAGAGAAAGAACAAATCAAATTCACTCAATCAGTCATGTGGGTAGAGTCTTCCAATCGGAAGAAGAAATTGCTAACTTTATGGCTGATGAGTTAGAAAAAGTTTTTAGAAAAAATGATATGGAAGAAAATGAACACGAAGATAATATCCAATTCTCTCTTAACAGTATCAAAAATCGAACTGCTACGAATTTTATCAGAAGTACAAATAGTGGAGAAGTTAGAAAAATAATAAAGAAACTTAAAGTCCGGAAAGCTAAAGGCTTTGATATGATTAATAATCAATCACTCAAAGCCCTTCCAAGAAATTGCATAAATCAGATAACTAAAATTTATAATGCTTGTATTAAACTTTGCTATTTTCCACAACAGTGGAAGCATTCAATAATAATTACATTACTCAAACCTGGGAAAAACCCAAAACTTGCCTCCAGCTATAGACCCATCAGCCTGTTGCCTGTAATGGGAAAATGTTTGAGAGAATTTTATCAGCAAGACTGACTGAACACCTAGAAAAATTCGACCTAATTGACAGCCTCCAATTTGGATTTCGAAAAGGGCATAGTACTACACACCAAATTTTAAACTTGGTTGAAAGCACTACTCTGGCATTCACTAAAAAGAATGGGGTTGCTGCATGCTTCCTCAATTTTGAAAAAGCTTTTGATTGTGTGTGGCATGCAGGCCTCATTCATAAGCTATCAAATTTTCTGCTTCCAGACAGCTTCCTACTTCTCACCATCTCATATCTTAAACGACGCACCTTTCAAGTTCGCTGTGGCGATACTCTTTCAACTAAAAAAGTAATCTTCACCAGGGTCTCCCAAGGA
>KK112049.1:21137-54082 GCA_000611955.2 Stegodyphus mimosarum | reverse complement strand
GCAAATACTGTTCCAGACCGTTACCCACTACCATTTCTAACGGACTGTACTCATATTCTGTATCGAAAAACAATTTTTTCAACAATAGATTTGCTAAGAGCCTACCAACAGATTCCTGTGCATGAAGCTGACATTCCGAAGACAGCCATCATAACACCTTTCGGACTTTTTGAAATTCCTTATATGACATTTGGCTTATGTAACGCTGCACAAACCTTCCAAAGGTTTATGAATACGGTGCTTAGCGGCCTAGACTTTGTATTTTGCTATCTCGACGATATCCTCATCGCCTCGCCAGACACTGAAACACACAAAAAACACCTTGAATTAATATTCCAAAGACTCAATAACTATGGACTGTGCATAAACATTGCAAAATGCAAATTTGGTCTGAGCAAAGTTGAATTTTTAGGATATGAAATATCAAAGGAAGGAATCAAGCCTCTTTCATCGAAAGTCAATACAATTAAAGAATATCCTAAACCACAATCCTTTATAAGCTTACGCAGATTTTTGGGCATGGTGAACTTTTACCATCGTTTCATTCCAAACTGCGCCAAACTACAACAACCCCTGACAATCTTACTGAAAGGAGTGAAGAAAAACAGCAAAAAAGCTTTAATTTGGACCGAAGATGCGCTGAAGGCTTTCACTGATATCAAAAGCGCACTGTGCAACTCTGTAATGTTAGTTCATCCCAATCAAGCGGCGCAGATCACCCTAACTACAGATGTATCTGATACTGCCGTGGGTGCCGTGATTCATCAACTATCCGATAATGACAAACAACCGCTAAGTTTTTTTCTCCCGATCTCTCTCACAAACACAGAGAAATTACAGTGCATACGATCGAGAACTACTTGCAATCTACCTAGCGATAAAGCATTTTAAACACATTCTGGAAGGACGATCGTTTACTGTCTTCACTGATCATAAACCTATCACTTTCGCTTTCCACCAAAATTTAGATAAAGCTTCTCCAAGACAAGTACGGCAGTTGAACTACATTGCCGAATTCACTACAGACATACGCTACATTTCTGGAGAAGAAAACATTGTAGCTGACACGCTATCGAGAATCGACACCATCGCTATCCCAGCTCCAATTGATTATACAGTTATTGCAGATTGCCAGGAGGATGAAGACCTCAGGATTCTTAAATCAAATTCCAGTTTCAAAATAGTACAAATTCCTATTCCGGATAGCAATAAGAAAATTTATTGTGATACCTCCACTAATTTTAACAGGCCATATATTCCTAAAGAATTTCGAAAACAATTATTTTGCTCTATACATAACTTATCCCATCCTGGAATTCGTGCAACAACGAAGCTGGTGACAAAAAGATTCATCTGGCCTGGCATAAACAAAGACTGTCAGCTGTGGTCTAGAGCATGTTTGCAATGCCAACGAGCCAAAATACACAAACATACCCATGCTCCAGCTGCTGAATTCAAAGTCCCCAGTCAACGTTTCAAGCACCTTAATATCGATATTGTTGGCCCCTTACCATCTTGCAAAGGTTTTAGGTACCTGGTTACCATCATCGATAGATTCACTCGGTGGATCGAAGCTGTACCTCTGGAAGACCAAACCGCAGAGTCCGTCGCCCATGCCCTCATCACGACTTGGATTTCCAGATTTGGAATTCCAGAGAAGATAACGTCTGACCAAGGTCGACAATTTGACAGCCAACTCTTCAGATCCTTGAGCAAATACTTAGGCTTCAAGGCTAATAGCACCACGGCTTATCACCCACAGTCTAATGGTTTAATTGAACGACAACATCGAACCTTGAAAAACAGCCTAAAATCCCACCTGCAAACGTCAAATTCTTGGACTGACGTTCTACCTTTGATTCTTCTTGGCATTCGATCCGCCATTAAAGAGGATTTGCATTGTTCTTCTGCTGAACTTGTGTACGGTGCACCAATCTGTTTGCCTGGAGAATTTTTCAGTTATGTCCCCACTGTTACGCATTCAGATTTTATACAAAAATTGCAAAGTCACATCCAAAACCTAAAACCAACACCGACAACCAGCCATGAAAAAAAAACAATTTTCGTACACAAGGACTTAGCAAATTGTTCACATGTATTCATCTATAATAACATGATTTCATCTTCTCTTCAACCAGCCTATCTAGGACCATATTTAGTTAAGAAACGTTTCGAGAAATTTTTCGATGTGGAAGTTTCAGGTAAAATTAAAAGGATATCGATAGATAGACTGAAACCATGTTTCAGCCTCAAGAATGAAATAACAGCAAATCTCCAGACACACGAAGCTGATAACTCCAAAATCTCACCTCCACTTCCTAGAGACAATGATTCTTCCAAAGATATTCATCCTAGATACACAAAAGCTGGACGAAGGGTGAGATTTCCTGCATACCTGAAGGATTACAAGGTATAACGCTATCACTGGCAAGGGGGTGTGTGGCGACATCATTCGCGCTGATGAAGCGCCATCAGCGAAACTTCTCTCATGCGTTTTTCTTTTCACCAGAGTGGCAACAGTAAGCCTTCAATAAGAAAAAGAACATTGACTGATTTTCTGTCTGTATTATTCCATATCCAAAAAATGTAAATAAATATTAATCTTCTTGGAGTCAGAACGACGTTTAAAGTTTCCTATGTTCCAAACTTCCACAACATATAGCTGATCTAGAAGCTGTTTTCGAGAGATTGTTGCAATTTAAACTTAATGCAAATCGTGAGAAATGCATTTTTGCTTGCAGTAAAGTAAATTATCTTGGTCACTGGATTACTAGTGAAGGAGTAGAAGTTGATCCAGAGAAGACCTCTGCTATACAGAAGATGCCTGCTCCAAGAAACGTGAAACAAGTGTAGTCTTTCTTGCAGACCTGTTCCTGGTATAGAAGATTCATACCGAAATTTTCAGAAATAGCTAGACCTCTCAGCAATCTAACAAAGAAGAACGTAAGCTGGACATGGGGACCAGAGGAAGAAAATTCTTTCCAGACATTAAAACGACTTCTTATTAGCCCTCCCATCTTAAAGCAAAATGATGCAACAAAGCCTTACATTATTCGGACGGATGCTAGTAATTACGCTTTGGGTGCTGTGCTATTACAGGGAAAAGGTTCAGAGGAACATCCAATAGAATATGCTAGCCGTTTGTTGTCTGTAGCCGAAAGAAATTACAACAGAAAGAGAAGCCCTTGCTGTTGTATGGGCTTTGAATAAATTCCATGGCTACATTGATGGTCAAGAGATTACAGTGGCCTCAGATCACCAACCGTTAAAGTGGATTTTAAGCTTAAAGTCACCTACGGGCAGACTTGCTAGGTGGGCAATGCAATTACAGTCTTATAATTTGAAGATGGAATACATTCCTGGAAGAGCTAATTTTGTAGCCGATATGTTGTCACGTCCTGCGTGCAACCATGAAGGAGAATCATGTGAAGTTTGTATGATAACTATTGACATGCCAACCAGAAGTGCAGCAGAAATTCGTGAAGAACAGCTGAAGGATACAGAGCTAAAAAATATCATAGAATCTTTCAAAAGTGAAGTCAAAGATGAAAATTTTTCAAATTGGACCAGACGAGGTTATATAATGAATCAAGGAATTTTATATTGCTACTCGGCACACTCTGAATCAGAGGAAGCTTAACTAGTAGTACCACAGCATGAACAAGAAAAGATTCTTAAGCAATATCACGATGCTCCTACAGCAGGACATTATGGTGTGGAAAGCACACACCACAGAATTTCCCAGAGATATTATTTCACAGGAATGCGCAAATACATTGCAGATTACGTAAAACACTGTGACGAATATAACCGTTACAAACCTTCAAATCAAAAGCCATCCGGTCTGCTCCAGACACCAATATATGGTAAACGCTTCGAAACACTTGCCATCGATTTATTTGGTCCACTGCCTAAAAGCAACAATGGAAAAAAGTGGATTTTGATTGTTGAAGATTGCAGCACAAAATGGGTGGAGCTTTTCGCTTTACCCTCTGCTACTGCAAAGGAATGTGCCATTACATTAATCAAAGAAGTTTTCTTACGATATGGATTGCCTAGGAAGCTAATCAGTGATAATGGAACTGTTAGCTCTGTAATGCAGCAAGTGTGTTTTCTTCGTAACATTGACCAAGTGATAACTCCCGTGTATCACCCTTAAGCAAATCCAGTTGAGAGAAAGAACCGGGATTTGAAACCTAGATTAGCTATACTTGTGAGCGATAAGCACCCTTCTTGGGCAGAAAAGTTCCCGACGATTCGTTTCGCAATGAATATTCATAAATGCGAAACTACCGGCCGAACAGCTGCATTCCTCCAATTTGGTAGAGAGCTACGTACGCCGGACGATTTTACACACGATCTTAGGCATGTTATCTCCAATGATAATTTTGTAGCAGAGATTACCCCCTATTTGAAGAAATTTGCCTCCACAGTTAACCAGGTAAAGGAATTAGTTGAAACAAGATTACCGAAAACCATATGCTGATGCAAGTCGAAGACCTGGACACCAATTTAAACCTGGAGATCGGGTTTGGATTTCCAAGCATCCTGTAAGCAAATCTGCCGAACAGAAAACATCTAAGTTTATGCCTCGTCGAGATGGCCCTTATGTTATTATGACTCAATGCTCACCGACTACCTATGAGGTTTCAAACTTAAGTGATCCACATACTTCATTAGGTGCTTATGATTCCTCGGCCTTAAGACTTTGTTTTGACTCGAATTCAGCACCCCTTCACAGAAGGGGACGTCCCAGAAAACATACTCTTGGTTCCTCCTCGGGACGATGTCGGAGCCAGAGGGAGAGGATGTAACAGATGGAGTGACTTACCCTTTAAACAGTGCATCTGCTTTTCGGTCACATGATGCGTGATTTACAAAACTATAAACATTTCTTTTTTCTTACAGTCATGTGACTTAACGAACGTTAGTGGAGGATTTAATAGCTCAGCGCGAGCTATGTAACTTAAAACTCTCTTACATTTTATTTCTTTCCATGTGTTAATTCATTAATAAATTAGTATTCGTTGTAATTAATGGTCTTCATTATTAGCCCCGAGATTCCTCTATAATGAATAAGAATAAATATATATGTGTATGTGTTAAAGTAGTCATTTTTGGATCGAAAAAGGACGTCAGTTTGTCAAGAAAATAATAAAGTGTCTTATTTGTAAAAAAATAGTCATTGAAATCTGCTGACCAGACCACTTCTCAGCTTCCAGTAGATAGAATCAATGAAATCCCACCATTCTACATGTGTGGCGTAGATTTTGCTGGACCGATTTTTGTAAAAAATGTTGAAGAAAGTCACAAAGCTTATGTAACATTATTTACTTGTGCTACTACTAGAACCATACATCTGGAACTTCTACCAAATCTCTCTACGGATTCTTTCTTGACGGCATTTAAAAGATTCACCTCTAGGAGAGGCAACTGTTGACAATTTATTCGGACAAGACAAAGACTTTTAAGACGCGGACAAAAGGAACTTGAAAATTTCTCTAAACTATTGTCAAATGAGAAACTCCAAGATTTTCTGCCAAATGAGAGAATCGGTTGGAAGTTTATAATAGAAAGAGGGGCTTGGTGGGAAGGCTTCTATGAAAGGTTAGTAAAATCGGTGAAAGAATGCTTAAGGAAAATTCTCAGTAAAGTTTTGCTAACATTTGAAGAATTGTAAACAGTTTTAGCACAATTAGAAGCTGTTTTGAATTTTTGACCATTGACCTATGGATACAATGACGATGAAGAACCATTGCCACTGAAGCCAGTCAATTTCTTGATTTTCAGAAAAAAAAAAATTCTACACTACCTATCAACATTAACTCCATTGTTAAAAATGGCCCTATTAAGTCCTCTCTGGCCAAAACAAAGATTCATCAAGATTTATTTTTGATAGACAATTGTGGACTAAATGGAAAAAACAATATTTAATGGATCTTCAGACAGCTCATCCATTAGAGAATCCTAACTCTTATGACGATCTAAAAGTTGATGATGTTGTCTTAAGGGGCAATCACTTCTAGCGACGCATGTGGCTAGGCGGAACATTTCCAAGAAACACAATTCTAGTATCACTGGTTTAAATGGGAGGAGGTTTCCGAGAAATGTTTCATCTAGCTAGGCAAAACATGTCCCGGCTATGCGAAACATTTTGAAACTTTCCCGAAAATGTTTCGTCTGGAGCCGTGTTCCATGTACAGATTGATCAATCAGATAAAGTTATGCTTCTGAAATCACGGGTAATTTTCAATAGGGTGATGGCTCTCGTTGTGAAATCATGGACAGTGGAAACAGAAGTCAATTTAATTGAAGAAATACGGAAACAGCCATATACAGGGTTGCCACTCAAACAGAATGAAATTCCCTGACTTTTCCAGGTGTGTTTTAAGAAAATTCCAGTCTATCCACGTAATGCACACTGGCTGTGCTAAGAGGTAAATTAATTATGGTACCACTTGAAAACACAAAAATTTGCCCATCATATGACTTATATACATATATAATATAATCCCCAAAGCATTACTATTATAACTATAATATGAGTTGTTTTCTCCACTGAAGATTGAGATTAGAATCTGCCCAATCCGAATTTAAAAATGTCTTTTTTTTTTTTGCAGCTAAATGAAAGACAGAAATCTATGTAATGATATTTTTAAATAAATTCAGGTATTTTATATTTATTTAGCAGCATACATGAGCAAAAAATATGTGCATTAAATTTAGTGACCGTATGTCATCACTCTGCATTATTTCCTGAAATTTGAAAGTAATATTAAATAAATTTAGAGGAAAGAAGCAACATTAAATGATACGAATAACATTGAAATAATTAAAAATTGAATTACAATAATCAACAATATTTTGGTGAATATAGTTATATTAAATGGTTATCCTAGATTACTATCATTTTTTATATTACTGAAAAATGATAAATAAGGCATTTATTAAAATAAAAAATAAAAAAAAAGTTTAAAAGATTTTGCAGTAAAATCCTAGTATATGCTATGGCCATGGCACGATTTTGAAAGTTGCTGGAAACTTGCTTTGCCTTTCTAAAAGAAAATTTGATTGGAGCTGCAAAATTTGGCTCTATGCTAGCTGCCTGAATGATGCTCACGCAATACAAAATTCACCAAGAAAGTGATCGCTTCTAATGTCGGCAAAAATCTCGCGCTTTTTTTGGGGATCGCTGCATGAAATTCGTTGACTTTTCCAGATTTTGACTAAAATATTTAAATTCCGCGACTTCTTCTGGTTTTCCAGGTATAGTGGCAACCCTGCGTATATATATATATTGCTGCTTTGTTGTAATATACCTGTCGAAGTCATTTTTAAATGTTTATATATTCATTAAATTAATAATCGTGAAAATTTCAGAGTAGACAATATTTTCTGACATGCTATTTCTGATAATTTGTTTACAAATTATTCATCGCCAAAAGTTCAGTAAATTTGCCGTATTTCGTGCTGATCGTGTAAAAGGAATGTTATTGTTATATAGCAGAATACTTATTATTAAGGTGAATGATTTTTTAAGATAGGTTTGCATATGCACGACTTTACTTTTCTGCTAATTACTTTTAAATTGAAATTGCATAATCAGCCATTATGTAAATTTATTAAGACATAGATTATGTAATAATGAGGATACACATTAAATTTGTATGCTATTATCTTCATGATGTTAATGAAATGCTTTTTAGATTATAAACACATTGAGAACTAACTACATTTAATTATTGCTCAAAATATTTCAAATGAATTATTACATAAAAGAATGGGTCATATAAGTGAAGAAGGAATGATCCATTTCATTTACCCCAGAACTAATGGGTGTAGCTGAACATAATAACAGAACTCTTCTTGAGCAAGCATGATCAATGTTGGTGGATGCTCACCTTGATCAAAATTGTTGGGCTGAAGCAGTGCCAACTTCAAATCACTGTAAAAATATACACTCACGTTTGTGAAAATTGCAACACCAAGAAGGAATCGTCATAATTGAATGCAATTTAATACACAGTTGAGTGGTAGTGGTACAAATAAATGATTAAATGTTCAAAGCAAACAAACAAGAACAAGAGATCAGAATCAGTATTTTGTGTGGCCACCACGCGCCGCAATAAGTGCTGCTACACGACATGGCATGGAGTCAAACAAAGTTTGAATGTCTGACTGAGGAAGAGCATTCCATATCGTTTGTACGCGTACCCAAAGTTCGTCTGCAGACGCAACAGGACAAGGATCACGAGCAAGATGCCGACCAATGACATCCCACACATGTTCAACTGGCGACATATCTGGGGAACACGCAGGCCAAGGAAGAAGCTGTACCTGCCGCGCTGCAAAGAAGGATTTAACAATCCGAACAGTATGAGGGCGGGCATTGTCCTGTTGAAATACAGCGCCTGGCAAGCTTTGAAGGAAGGGAACAGCTTCGGGCTGTAGAACTTCACGGATATACCGGTTGCTGTTCAGATTGCCCACAATTCGTAGCAATTGAGATCGTCTATGATATGCTATGGCGCCCCAGACCATAACTCCGGGTGTTCGTCCACTGTGGCGTTCGATAATGCACTCCGGAAGGTGGCGTTCACCGGCATAGCGTCTGACACGAATGCGGCCATCATGGTACCACAAATTAAAGCGGGATTCGTCAGAAAACACGACATGCTGCCAATCAGCACGCCAGTCTCTATGCTGATTGGCCCATTGTAGCCGCAGGCGGCGATGGTCGTGCGTTAGGGGGATCCTGTATAAAGGAGTCCGTGCGCGCAGTCCACACTGCAGCAGACGTCTACGAATTGATGAAGCACACAATGAAACACCTGTAGCTATTGACCACAGTGCTGCCAATTGTCTAGAGGAAGCTGTACGGTCCGTCCGCGCCATGCGGACCAGGTGTCTATCATCGCGAGCTGACGTCACATTTCGGGGTCCACTCCCGGATTTCCGAGTTGTCCGACACTCGTCCGTCCACTGCTTCCAAACGCGCATCACTGTGCTGCTGTTACGCTGCACACGAGAGGCTACTGCACGATACGACAATCCAGCTTCACGAAGGCCGATGATTCTCCCTCGTTCAAACTCTGTAAGTTGTTCAAATCTCGCTCTCTTTCGTCGACGAGGCATAAGTACAGATTGAGTTAACGTTTACCACTAGCAGATAACCACCGATAACCATACACGCCTCGCTACAGCCGTCTATTTATTCGGATCCATCAGCCGTTCAGAGGGCGCTGCTCAGCATACGCATGCGCTACGGATTTGCAATTCTAATCATTTGCATATCATGCGCTACTTTGCATTTCCTGAAAATTTCAGCTCACTCGCGTAAGTCCTTCATGGTGTTGCAATTTTCACAAACGTGAGTGTACCTCCAACTATTGTAGTTGCAGACATGACTCCTTATGAAAAATGGTATGGTGATAGGTCAAATTTAGAATACTTGTGAGTGTTTGGATGTCGTGCATTTTCTCATATTTAAAAACAAAAACTTAAAAACTGGGATATAAAAGCAAAAATTAATGGTTGTTGGGTATTGTCGGGGCAGAAAAGGCTATTGATTAATAGATCCCAAAACTTATGAAATAATAAATGCAAGAGATGTAGAATTTTTGGAAAATGAAATGTATCACAAAAAAGGAATATGCAAAACTTTTATAATGAATCCTCATTCAGTAGGAGCATGATTACAATATTTTCAGATATTGAGAATGCAATAGCTGATGATCAGAACAGTGTATTGGAAGGGATGGTTAATGATAGTACTGGGTTTGATCACCATGGATTAGTTAATGATATTATTAAATCTGATCACCATGAACATACTGCACAAAATGATAGCCACGATAATAATAATACAGTCGATAAGCCACCCACATTGACCAGAAACAGAAAAACTAAATTCCCCAAACGTTATGAGGACTTTGACACACACAGACTGCCAAAAGTGCTAATGCCAAATTTAGATTGTATGTGCTTTGTTAAAGCTTCAGCAGCAGCAACAAATGATTTGTATTCTGAATCGAAAACCATCGACGAAGCATTAAAGGGCAATGATGCAAACCATTGGAAAGATTCTTTCTATATGAGAGATTATAGTAAGTCATTAAAAACAAAGCATGGGAAATAACTGATAAACCTTATGATAAGAACATCATAGATAGTAAATGGGTTTTCAAATTAAATGTAATTCTGGAAGCAAGACTGAAAGATATGACACGTTTAGTTGCTAAGGACTATTCTCAGATTGAGGGAATAAGCTATAATGAAACATTTCCAGCAGCTCTCTGCTATGCAACATTAAGAGTTTTATTAGCTTATGCAGCTATATATGACTGGGAAATTGACCAAATGGATGCTGTAATTACGTTTATACATAGAACTTTAAATAAAGACATTTATATCAAAATAGCAGATGGTTTTAGTGAATTTTACAAGCAAAACTTAAAGGGAAAGGTCCTAAAATTACACAAAGCATTAAGCAAAAGATGGTTTAAAGCAGAGTGGCAGACTATGATACGAACTGCTATAAAAGGGAATAGAATAGTTTAATAGAAATGAGACTGAGGCAAAGTTCTTTTGATAGTTGTGTCTATATTAAAATAAATGTATATAAAGAACTAGTTATCACTATTTATGTTGATGACTTACTCATGTTTAGCAATAACACAGAACTTAAAAATTGGGTAAAACAACAACTTAAAGAAAAATCTGAAATGAAAGATTTGGAACCAGCAAATTATTGCTTAGGAATTAAAAGCGAACGAGATAGGACTAAATGGTCCATTAGTTAAAGTCAAACTCAGCATGTAAAGAGTATGCTTCGCAAATACACTGCTGGCCACCTAAATTGCAAAACGAAGAAAGACAAGATATCACAATAAAATTTATTTATTAGATAACATTTGACCAAGCACCAAATGATTAAATTCTCTGAAGTGTGGTTCCTTCCAGAATCAGAAGCCAGAGTAGCCGCCATTGTTGGAGGTCACCGTTGCCACACGCCTCGGCATTGATTCAAAGAGACTTCGGATATGTTCTTGGGGTACAGCAGACCAAGCAGTTTCCACACATTGCCAAAGTTGATCTGGTGTGGCAACTTGGGATGTTATCTGGGTCAATTACTCAGCAACCATGGACCACACATTTTCTATTGGCGAAAGATCCCGAGAGCAAGTCGGCCAGGGAAGCAATTCAATCTGGCAATTGACGAAGAATCCTTGGACAATGCGCGCCACATGTGGTCGCACATTATCCTGTTGAAATATGGCTGTGGGCAAGCCCTGAAGGTATGGAAGGACAAGTGGCTCCAACACCTCGGAGACGTATCGCTGGCTGTTTAAAGTACCAGCAATGCATACTAGAGGAGTGCGAGAGTGACTTGTCAGTAAAGACAATTTCATTCCATTCTGTCGTCCACATCCTTCTTTCACCGCACCATTGGCAGCGGAGACGTCTGTGGTTCTGCATCAAGGGTAGACGAAGCAATGGACGTCTTGCGGACAGACCACTCTGCTGGAAACGGCAACGAATGGTACACGCAGACACTACATAATGCGTTACAGACTGAATGTGCTGTGCTATGGTTCGTGATGTGACTGAGCAATCAGTCACTGCCATGCACACATTGTTCCTGCCCTCAAGTAAAGTGGTACACTGAGGTAGATGCGATCGAACACGTCGATCCGTCGTACCCTCCTGCATCCAATGGTTACATATCCGCATTACAGTTGTTTGGGTTCGTCTAACATGACTACCGATTTCTCTGAAAGATAATCCACACTCACGGTAGGCTACTATCCTTCCTCTGTCGGACTCGGATACTTGATCAAATGATGATCGCTGTTTACTACGAGGCATAATTGATAGTTTTTTTTTTTGAAAAACCCACAAGAAAAACACAATTGCCGAACTTAGAATCGTCGAAAACTCCCAGCCTTAATTAGCGCTTTGAAGTGGCGCCACAGACGCGTGTGATGTGCGTCTGCGCTGAAATTCTAATCATTTGCATATCTCACCTCCGCTAATGCATGTTGTAAATTTCATGTTATTTGCATGCTTCCTTCAGGGTGTTGCATTTACGGTGGCCAGTAGTGTAGTTAGAAGTAATTATTTTTAAGGCTTTCCTGCTTCATTTGTTTCTTCGAAGACTAGTTGTAAAGCTTCCATTTTACTACATAAGTAAAGTTTTAGCAACAATAGTAACTGGCCACAACTTCTGAAGTCATCAGAAAAGAACTAAGATACCTAAAGTTTCCGAAAACAGAAGATTTGTTTACACATTCAAAGCAAACAGTCTGGACGTTATGGATTGCTGCGTATGCACGCGACTGCATCATGGTGGATGCATCATCTTAACAATGAAAGTCACCCGTCGCTGGTTTCGTTTGCGTACCGACATGGTTTAAAAGAAGTTCCCACCCTTTTTTCGGCAGGATTAGAGAAATTAAAGATTTTCTTGCTGTTCCTCAAGTTAAAAGTGTTTTCTTATTTCTCTTTTTATTTGGAATTTACTGCATAAAACATTTTCAGATTCGCGTTTTAAAAACATAATCTTTTATAGTTAGGACATTTTATATTTTAATTCACAAATAGTTTAACCAGACTCATGTATTTATGTTTTATTAATCGCTCATTGTATTCTTCCTTTAAAAACTTTCCTTATATTGCAGATTTTTTACTTCGATTTTAAAAACAATAAAAATATAATACAAAATTACTTTTTAATTTTTGCTTTTAAATAAAGGTTTCCTACATCGGTAAATTTTAAACCTTTATAATCATGATATCGATATGGAATTTACAATATACATTTATTATAGTCTAAACATTACAATATTTTGTCCGAAGTCTGAATTTTTTAGAGTTTTATTTTCAAGTTTCATTAAACAGGAAGCTAAAAATTTGATGTAGAAAACGCCACAGAAATAGGAAGAAGTAAATTTATAGTATGTTTAGCTTTTTCAGAAATGGAGAGATTCTTAGTCAGTTTTTTGTTTCTTCCTAAACTAAAACGTTTAGATATTACTGCCGCAAATGTTTTTCAAGTAGTCCTCCTTCCCCGTTCAAAGCTGATGAAACTGTAAAACTGAGCCTTGTTCCTGTTTTACAAAGAAATTTAGCGATTTTCAGTATATATCTTTCCACCTAAAGATCTTTCCAATTTATGTCAATTAAACGTGCTGATCGGTTAACTATTCACTGTTACTGAAAAGTATCGTTTTCACAAACTATCATATTCATTAGAAATTGCTGTGATAGTCAACTCAAAGAAAACTTGGTTAGTCTATTACAGGGGGAAAATTAGAAAGAAAGAAAATCACTACACTGTCTTTGAAAGTAGGAAATGGATGCTGTAATTACGTTTATACATAGAACTTTAAATGAAGACATTTATATCAAAATAGCAGATGGTTTTAGTGAATTTTACAAGCAAAACTTAAAGGGAAAGGTCCTAAAATTACACAAAGCATTAAGCAAAAGATGGTTTAAAGCAGAGTGGCAGACTATGATACGAACTGCTATAAAAGGGAATAGAATAGTTTAATAGAAATGAGACTGAGGCAAAGTTCTTTTGATAGTTGTGTCTATATTAAAATAAATGTATATAAAGAACTAGTTATCACTATTTATGTTGATGACTTACTCATGTTTAGCAATAACACAGAACTTAAAAATTGGGTAAAACAACAACTTAAAGAAAAATCTGAAATGAAAGATTTGGAACCAGCAAATTATTGCTTAGGAATTAAAAGCGAACGAGATAGGACTAAATGGTCCATTAGTTAAAGTCAAACTCAGCATGTAAAGAGTATGCTTCGCAAATACACTGCTGGCCACCTAAATTGCAAAACGAAGAAAGACAAGATATCACAATAAAATTTATTTATTAGATAACATTTGACCAAGCACCAAATGATTAAATTCTCTGAAGTGTGGTTCCTTCCAGAATCAGAAGCCAGAGTAGCCGCCATTGTTGGAGGTCACCGTTGCCACACGCCTCGGCATTGATTCAAAGAGACTTCGGATATGTTCTTGGGGTACAGCAGACCAAGCAGTTTCCACACATTGCCAAAGTTGATCTGGTGTGGCAACTTGGGATGTTATCTGGGTCAATTACTCAGCAACCATGGACCACACATTTTCTATTGGCGAAAGATCCCGAGAGCAAGTCGGCCAGGGAAGCAATTCAATCTGGCAATTGACGAAGAATCCTTGGACAATGCGCGCCACATGTGGTCGCACATTATCCTGTTGAAATATGGCTGTGGGCAAGCCCTGAAGGTATGGAAGGACAAGTGGCTCCAACACCTCGGAGACGTATCGCTGGCTGTTTAAAGTACCAGCAATGCATACTAGAGAAGTGCGAGAGTGATATCCAATACCGCCCCATACCATAACACCCGGTGTAACGATGCATAACGCAGCTGTTCAGCATCCTCTCTCCACGGTGTCTCCTGACTCGAATCCGACCATCGTGGTGTTGCAGACTGAAACGTGACTTGTCAGTAAAGACAATTTCATTCCATTCTGCCGTCCACATCCTTCTTTCATTACACCATTGGCGGCGGAGATGTTTGTGGTTTTGCAGCAAGGGTAGACGAAGCTATGGACGTCTTGTGGACAGACCACACTGCTGTAAATGCCATCGAATGGTACGCGCAGACACTGGATGATGCATTAGAGACTGAATGTGCTGTGCTATGGTTCGTGATGTGACAGCAATCCGTCACCGCCATGCGCACAATGTTCCTTTCATCATGTGAAGTGGTGCACTGAGGTGGATGCGATCGAACACGTCGGCCCGTTGTACCCTTCTGCATCCAACAGTCACATATCCGCATTACAGTTGTTTGGTTTCGTCCAACACGACTACCGATTCCCCTGAAAGATAATCCACATTCATTGTAGGCCACTATCCTTCCTCTGTGGAACTTGGATACTTGATAAACGATGACCGCTGTTTACTACAAGGCATAATTGATTGTTTTTTTTTAATAACCACAAGAAAAACACAATTGCTGAACTTGAAATTGTCGAAAACTCCAAGCCCTAAATAGCGCTCTGAAGTGGCGCCACAGGTGCACGTGATGTGCAGCTGCACTGATATTCTAATCATTTGCATATCTCACCTCTGCTAATGCATGTTGTAAATTTCATGTTATTTGCATGCTTCCTTCAGGGTGTTGCATTTAGAGTGGCCAGCAGTACATAATATGCACGAATATCGTGGTGTAAAAACCACTAGACCAAAATCAAGTGTTATCTAAACTGAAGTTACCAACTAGAAAGGAACAACAACTAGTTGTTCTTTATCAGGCTGCCATTGGGAGTCATCTTTATGTAGCTCAAGCAATACGGCCAGGTATAACTTATGCTGTGAATTTGCTTAGTCAATTCTCGAATAATCCAGAAGGAGTTCACTGGAATGCTGTCAAGCTCATCATGCGATATCTTCAAGCTACTACAGATGCTACATTATCTTTCTCAAAGGATTATAGGCTGACATCCTTGGTTACAGCGACTCAAAGTATGGAGGTGATGCTGGGATTGATGACAAACCACAGGATATGTTTTCCTCATTGGAGGTGGTGTAGTGTCATGACGTAGTGTCAACCTACCACTGCAACTAGTACAACATAAGCCAAATATATGGCTCTTTCTGCAGCCACTAAAGAAGCCATATGGCTCAACAAAATTGTTACAGAACTTGGACTTACTAGTCCCAAACCAGTATTAATGTATAATGTGATAACAATAGTGCTATTAATGTTAGCAAAAATAGTGTGTATCATGGTAGATCGAAACATATTTATATACAACACCATTTTGTATGAGAAACTGTAAAACTTAAGCATATTGACATACAAAATATGAGCACTAATGAAATAGCTGCAGATTTTTTGACAAAAATTTTAAACAGTGCAAAACATGAGATGTGTGCAAGGATGATGGGTTTAAAATGAAGACTAACATAATTTAATGTTTTATTATATGTATGCATGCTAACATAATTTCTTATTGTATTCATTCAGGATGATACTTGATATTTAAACCTAAAGTAAGAGTGTAAAAAGGTTAGCTTTAAATATGCTCTTGGCCCATAGATGGCACCACTGGTTTATATACTTCTATAATTGTGCATATCCAATAAAAACTCACTTGTGTTCCAAACTCCCAGCAGGTATGTTCTACGTTACTTATTCTCATGCATATAAGTAACCACTCCCTGCTATATTGAGTTTCTAATAATTTTGTTTAATAACAGGGTTATTTTCCTTTGAAAATGGTGAAATTAAACCACAAACCCATTCCCATCAACATATTCTAAAAAAACCACTGTTGGTGGCACAAAATGATAACATGGAGCTTTCTCCATCACTCTTAGGCAAACTTTTCCCTGAATTAACAGCACCATGCAGAAGTATGATATGACAAAACTTTTAAAAGCTCACTGTTTCATGTCATTATCACCTTGGCAAAGAAATCATCAAACATTTGACTGCATTATCCTACTTCTGAGAAAATTCTAGGATTCATGCATACACCACATATAGTCTTCCCATTTTCGAGTTCTGAATGAGATTCAAGATAGCAGCAACCTTTCTGATAATTTATGGTCTTTACCCATAATTCACATCTAAAATCTGATTTTGAATTCTGCTACTGTTTATAAAATACATATGTACATACACAGATACAGATCTGTTAAAAACATTCACAGAAAAGTGCATGCAACTTGCAGTAACTGAATTTGATTATTAGAAGACATTGGAATACTCTTTACAGAAGAAATATATGATGTGCTATCATTCAAGGCAACACAGTTGTAGTTCAAGAGGAGTAAAAGTATTTTTTAACCATCCACTCTCTTATATTTCAAGCAAAGAAGTTTGTTTCCTCTGATTACAAAAAGTCCTACTATGCTCCAATCATTGTATTTGCCAGATTTTTCACCATCTGATAACTTGTGTTTTGTTATCAAGATATTTTTATTAGTCAACATTTTTAGATAATTCATATTATCCAAAATGATGAGGTAGACAGACAATGACAGATACAAAAAGAAGCATCACCCTGAATATTTCCAGGTATATAAGGAGATTTTGAGTGAATCTGTGTTCTAAAAGACATTACTTCATTCAAAGATGATTTGGCACTATTTTACACTTCAAATAAGCTGTCCTAATGAGCATTTTTGTGAATGTTTTGAACACATGGAGTACATACACAAAGAAAGAGAATAGAATATTTGTGAAAATAAGGCTACTTGTAATCTTACTTTCACCAGCTCCATCACTAAATAAAGATCATTCTCAAAATCAAACTCTTCAACAAGTTGCACAATATTTACATGCTTGACTCTCCTCAGTATTGCAACCTCACTTTCTATCATGTGCTCCTAACATTTCAGATAAAGAAAAATGTTATAACTTTATATTATTACAGAAATAAACAAAAATAAAAACTATAAGTTACACTACTTTTACAACACATAATACAACCGAAAATCTTATAAATAATGTCGAATATTAATTTACCTTTCCTTTACATTTGTTTTTGTCAATGACCTTTAGGGCATATTCTGCTTTAGTTACTCTAAAAGAAATTTTAAAAATAACTCATGGTAGAATTTTATACAGATAATTATGTTTTCATATGTTTAGAACTAGAAACAATAAGTAAAAATGTACCTATTAACACATGCATACACAACAGCAAAATTTCCATCACCAATTATCTTCTCCACCTCATACTTTTGCGAAACAACAAAAGGGATTTGGGATAGAGAGAAGCTGTGGCCATTTTGGAGTTCATATCTGTTATGGATCTAGATATAAACATAGTTTAAAATTGGGATTTATACATATATAAAAAATTAATTATCTACAGAAATTACTAAAATGAAATAATGTACACATATACAAATATGTAGTTACATCAGCATTCTTTTATGCACAGATAACAGAGGATGTTATTACATAAAACTCAAATAATGTGGTAACAGCAAATGCTCTGTATAAAAGTATTTGCTCAACGCACATATATGAACATGTAAAGTTTTAATTGGTAAGTTATCAGAATCATAGATTACTCACATGCAACATTTTAGAGAGATTATGCAGAAACCACTAAAACATTTCAACCCGGTTTTCAGATTACCATTCAGAAATTTAAAGGACTTTGAAATTTCTAAATACTGGTACAGTCAAATATCGAAAGTCCGCCAACCTGAAATCCACGTTGCCTCTCAAAATATAAACATCCAACATAGAGAACGAAATACTGAAGAAAAAATGCTTACCGAATAATGACGTCAAATTACCAAATAATAATAAATCATAATGGAAATACCAAATTACTGACATCATGGTAAAAGTTTTTTCCCCTCCAATCTGCATCAAGGTAGAAAAGCAAACAATTCAGTCAACTTTTCTTTCAAGTTCACATTGTATTTTTTTAAGCTTTGTTACTTTATCCAGATATTTTGTGGATAAATTAAAAACATTTTAAATTTCAGCACTTTTTAATACAATGACAGATAAGAAACGCGTTTACGATTTTATTGCTTGCAATGCTGAAAAACGTAAATATGTTGCATTAACGATAATGCAAAAAGTGAAAATTTTGAAAAGGATAGAGACAGGTACTACTCCTCGGTTTACAGCAGAATCGCATGGAATTGCGACATGAACTATGTACACTCATTGCCATCAAAATTTGCACACCAAGAAAGTTGTCAGAATTAAATGAAATTTTACATGTGTAAGTACTAATTTGATATAAGTAAGTGATTAGAAAATCTAAGAAAACAGGATCATTTATTGTAGAAAAAAGTACACATGAACGGAAGTTTTAGTTCTCTGCTGGACCACCTCTAGTGAGAATGCACAATGCAATAAGAGCAGGCATTGAGGCATACAAGTTCCGTATGGTATCCTGAGACATCTCGTTCCACAGTTGCTCTAAACGGTCTTCTAGTTTGGCCAATCTCGTAGGCTGTCCAACTTGCCGTCCCAAATAATCCCAGATATGTTTGATCGGTGACAAATCTGGGGAACGAGCAGCCCAGGTAAGGGTGTTTATGGGCCCAGGTAAGGGTGTTATTGTTGTTAATGGGAGGAGACAGTCTTGTGAGATCCGCACTGTGTGTGGCCGAGCACTGTCTTGTTGAAAACAGGCTCCTGGGAGCTCTGCCACAAGTGGCAACAAATGTGGCTGAAGGATGTTATGGACATATCGCTGGCCTGTCATTGTACCATAGATCAAGATTAGGGGTAATGTGTATCGTAAGCAATGGCATCCCATACCATCACACCAACTGTGGGAATGGTGTGTCACTGTAAAGCGAAGGCAGGATTGAGGCGTGCACCACGAGGCCTCCACACATGAACACGATTGCCATCACTGGTCAGATTGAATATAGCTTCGTTGCTGAAGACAACCTGGTTCCATTCCATTAAAGTCCAATCCTGTCGTACACGACACCACTCCAAACGGAGGTGTGGGAGGGTGGGTGTCATTGGCAGCACACGTAATGGGTGAAACGATACCAGATGTCCTTCAACCAGGCACCTTGTGATGATAGTTTGGGAAGACACAGGGCCCTGTAATGAAGCTGCTGCCTGTATCTGGATGAGGCAGTTGGATCTATGCGTGCGTGTCATATGATGAGACGGTTTTCTCGATGACTGTTCTGTTGAGGGTGTCCTGAGCCTGGGCACCATGTAAATGACGTCTCTCCTGTCCACTGGTTCCCACACCTCCTCATAGTAAAATCAGAATTTATGGCAACAGTGATTCTATCTTCGGAATCCGAAATCGAAAATCTCTGCATCAGGCGAAATCAGTAAACCTCGATGTGGCCTTGTATGAGTGATTCCGGCAGCGGCAGAGTGATGAAGTACCAAATTTCAGGACTGCTTCTGAGAGAAAAGGGAAAACAGATTCATGCTGATTTAAAAATACAGGAGCCATGCAATTTTAGCAGCAGTTGGCTGAACATATTCAAGCAGAGACTTGGTATACATTATCTGAAAACAGATAAAGATCTTGTAGAAGAATTTATTGATGAATTTTCTGTGTTAATGGCAGAATAAAATGTTAGCCCAGTACAGGTTTTTAATATGGATGAGACTGGACTTCTTTGGCAATGTTTGCCAAGAAAGACATTTATGACAAGTAAAGAAAGTGCGTCGTCAGGGGTGAAAGCTAAAGAAAGGGCTATTATTTTAGTATGCAGCTGGAACTTACAAATGTAAACCAGTGGTAGTAGGTAACGGCACCAATCCCAGAGATCTGAAATGAGTAAAATCCTTACCAGTGATTTACAGGAATAATAAAAATTCCTGGTTCATGAAGCATTTTGTTACAGAAGCTAGGAGGCATTGTAACAGTATGGGGTTACCATCAAACTGCAAGATTTTACTATTGTTAGACAACTGCTCTGCACATCCAGATGCAACCAATTTAATACGTGATAATGTTGTGGCCTTTTTTTTTGCCCCCAAATACTACATCATTGATCCAACCCATGGATCTGGGCATAATACACAGTATAAATGCCACTATAAATCAGTTTCTGGAAAAAGAATTCTTTCAAGTGACCATTCTATTTCACATTGTTACTATAAAAAAAAATCACCATAGACTGCTTTCTTGGTGTGCATTTACCTGTTAGCTGAATCATGGAATTTTGTTTCTCAAAAAACATCAGCAAATGTCTGGCGTAATATATGGCCATCTTCTCTGTTTATTGAAAGTGAGAATGATGACAATGAATTTTCTGGTTTTAGGGCCAGTGCAGCAAATGTTAAAGCAAGAGAACTGCTTTTATATTTGAAAGAAAGAATAAATGAAGAGACTTTGCAAGAAGGAGATATCGTTGAATGGACAATGTTTTCAGGTGAGTCAACACTGGCATATCAGATGACCAGTAATGAAATCATTGGCTCTGTTTTTGAACTCGCCACAACAAGAAAACGATTCCGACACCTACACAGATAGTGAATTTGATAGAAGTGAGAATATATTTTTTAATGAGAGTTTGGAACATGGTAAAAAATACCAAAATTTTTTAAAATTGGAACAAAAAGCTGTGTCGCAGAGCAAGAGATTAATATTCCATACAATTAAAAAAAAAAAAAAAACTCAGGAGCACCCAAAAGATTTAAAACTAACCTCTTAAAAGAAAAGAAATATTTTATGCTTTATTAATATCCTTATTTCTTATGTCTTTATATGTCCTTAATGCTTTTAAATATCCCTGTAATCACTAATACAAATGAATAATATAATAAACATAATACAGATATAATAATTTAACACATATAATAAATTAATGGAATAATGTATATTATTGTAATAATGTATTTAATAATCTAATTAAATGTATCTAATACACCTTATTTACTTTGCACCTTTAGTCTCAATATTATGATCTATCTTTTCTGTCCTGAAATGTGCACAACCTCTGGTCCCAAATATTGCGGATTTCTGGACTTACTTCATTTTTAAATAAAAAATGAAAACTGTAGAAAGCCCGTCAAAAATAGTACAAAATTGCAGTAAAATATAGCAATACTTTTTACCATTACAGAATAGGTTAGAATCACAAAACTAACAATTTTACCACACACCTATAAAAAAATTTTCATTAGGTGTTGATTTGTCAACTATAAAACTATTTCTTAGTTGCAGAAACTTGCACTTTGTCTCACATAAGCATTAAAATTTAAAAATTTATATTTGATTAAAGCATGAATTTTAATAAGCAGAAAAATATTTTAACAGAAAATCAAGTCATTGGCCGGAAGAAATAGATCTCTCTCAGTACTTCACAGTCATTGCAGCTTACTCTACCCAATTGCAAAGACACCACCTGTTATCAACATTTATGCCCAGCCTTTCATTAGGAAACCATCTTTTCAACACAGCATTATTCTTCTGGAACTGATTTGGTTCAGTTAAACATCAGTGTATTTTACATTATATATATATAAAACCTTTCTTAAAACATTTCTTATTTAGGTCGTTACTGGGATCCCTAATAATTTCAAGTTTCTTCAAAACTAAAATTCTTTTAATTTGGAGCCAAATGATGTTCACCAACACATACGCACACTTTTATTACATAACACATTATTTAAACGAATTATTAGTCTCAACATCTTCACATTTATAACTGCATTTCTTCTGCACACAAATAAAAAAGTGTTAAAAAAACATGAAAGTGCCAGAAACGTTCCCCAGCAGCAATTCATAGCATTACTGAGCAAAACAACAGTACTGTAATGGGCTAAAAACAGACTATTTCAAAAGAACAAAATATCAAGAAGTAATGGTTACAAAATGCCACAAGGTATGACTCTCTATAGGCCAATGTAGAATTGATTGAGTGATCCTCGTAAAAACAGAATTAAAAGGCAAAAATCTTACTTAAAGCTAGAAGCTCAAGTTCTAAGGCAATGACCAAAACTGATTGAAAGTAAAGTGAAACACACTGTCATCCAACTAAGAAATTGTTAAAGAACGGATGGGTACTATATTCTCTTATTTCTAAAGAACAGCATGACTAGCATAATTCTGGACATTGCTTAATATTACATTATTGCATGCACTGCTCAACATATAACTCAGCATCAGGTTGAGTCATAACACAGAATTCATGTAGTGCTATTGCAAAACAAAAATATCTGATGCCATACAAATGCCACTACCTAGAACATATACTAGCACACAACTTTCGATACCACTATTTACCACATACATATAACTGAGTTACTTCAAGATAGTACTCAATGCTGTTTCAAATTATTTCCATATCTAGTTTTGCAAACGGAGAACTAAGGCCATATGCAAGATTACACACATAAATTTAAGCTACCAAATTAATGCATTTCTAATAAAACACCTATGCTCTTAAAATCTAATACCTTTAAGACACATGTTTAAATATAATTAAATAAGAATACTGCAAGCTCACTGCAAAGCAAAAAGCTCATTAAAGGCAATTTTTGTGAGTTCTGAAGAAGGTTATCAGACTAAATTTGTGTAATGAAAGCTCTACATTCAAGGTAGAGGAAAAAACATTCATACTTGTACAAACTTTTAAACAAGGATTTAATCCAACAAAATCACTTAATTCGGGACTTTTTTTTTCATGGCACTAAGTTTGAAAAAGTAATGTTGGAAATGATGCTTGACAGAAAAGAGGATCACCTCGTGGACAACATTCCAAAGTTAATACCAACCCTAGCAGATGAAATTCAAATGAAAATCCTTTTTCTATACCAATTCTTTAGAATAAAGGGTGAGTACAACCTTTTCACTATTTTCACAAAGTTTGTATTTAACTACTTTCAAACACTTTTTGTATCATTTCGGTACCCATTGAGATTTGATACAGTTCAGTGTCATCTCATTAACTACACAGCAAGGTCATTCATACACAAAGAGTTGTCTGTTAGAAACATCACTAAACTGGGAAAAAAAAATCAGATTTTAAATTCCGTCCAAATGGGCGTTTTTTTAACGTTTTGTGTGTTACCTTTATTTATTAAATATCATGTTCTTCGCACTTAAACCATAAAATTCAGTTTAACAGCAATATCGCAAAATAATTTTAAAATGAGCATATCTTAAGCATTTCCGATACACAGTTCCATGTGCTGGAGATAAAAAGGTTCCACCCGTAGAGTGTTACCATTGTTCGCTTTTAAATCATTGAGTTTGTTAATAAAAAATTTGTTAAAAGTTTTACAAAATATGAAATACATAATACAACAAATTCCAAATTTGGGCTTCCAGATGCCCACGGGTGGAAATGTACATTATTCAAAACTGGAGGGCTCTAGGTACTGTTGTTTTATCACAATGAGAGAATGCATACATACATTTATACAGATTCTTTATTATTTAATTTCTTTAAATATAATACAGGGTGATAATGCTTACTGGCAACAATTTGAAAAGTGAATTGGACATTTATAGTGAATAAACGCAAAATGAAAACAATATTCCTCCAGGGGCGAAGCCCCTTTGGACTAAAAAAAAAAAAAAAGATTAGTCAATTTTTCTCTAACCTCTCTGGCATTTGTTTTCCCATGTTTTTTCATCATATTTCTCCTTTGGTTATATTTAAAATGAACTTACAAAAGCCAATGATCAAGTCCCATCTTTAATAAAACATACAGATTCTCTTCACAATTGTTTTCAAAACACCATTTATGTCCAAAATACACTGGTGAAATAAATTACGAGAATTTGTATATTTTATCGAACTGCATGAAAAAAACTGAAGGAAAAACCACTGCTTCTAGATAATACTGCAAATCTTGTATGGCAAATATGTAAGTGTACACGTCTGTGTAAGTGGAGCCAGCAGAAACACAGGCTTTATAAGCACGGGGAGGGAAAGACAAATAGCTTTCGCTAGCATACCTCAGCGAATTTCTTGGTGTTATCTTGCAGCAATCAGTTAAATCCACAGTGGAACAGCAAAAATGAGTAACCACCAATGTTTAGATGATGGAATGAAGTAACAAAATGCGGGGAGGCTAGAGGCAGGTCAATCGCAAGTCCAGATACGCAAAGACTTTAATTTAACGCCTAGCGTCGTGTGTGTAACCTATGGAAACAGTTCCAGAATACTGGATCCATCGAGAGAAAGCCTGGGCAAGGTCGTTCAAGAACCACGACGGCCAGAGAAGATCACTATTTATCCATTTTAGTGAGGTGTAACAGAGGGGCTACAGCTTCTCAGCTCTCTCGGGATCTGTATGCAGCCACAGGAACCCGTGTTACAATGGTGACTGCTTCCAAAAGACTGAATGAGAGAGGGTTGTTTGCCAGAAGACCGGCTGTTTGCGTCCCGCTCAAATCTATGGACAGGAGAGTCCAATTAGCATGGTGCAGGCAGCATAGTGATTGGAGTACGGAGCAATGGGCGACTATTCTGTTCACCAACGAGTCCCGTTTTAGCCTAAGCACTGATTCTCTCCGGGAACCGGTACCTACCCTCCAATGTCTGTGAAATAAAAAATTATGGCGGTGGCGGTGTAGTGGTCTAGGCAGGCATCATGTTGGACGGCTGCACACCTCTCCACGTTCTTGACAGAGGCTCTGTGACTGGTGTGAGGTATAGGGATGAGGTCTTGGAGCTCTATGTTTGATTTTTCCGGGGTGCAGTGGGCCCCGAGTTCGTCTTACAGGACGATAGCGCGAGGCCACATAAAGCTTTTCGGATCGACAAATTTCTCCCGAGTTCATCTTAGAGGACGATAGCGCGAGGCCACATAAAGCTTTTCTGATCGACAAATTTCTCAAGAGTGAGGATATTCACCAGACAGATTGGCCAGCCAGGTTTCCAGACCTCAACCCTATACAGAATGTCTGGGACTCTCTGGGGAGGGCAATTTCAACTCACAATGGCCTTCGAGAACTATCCAGGAACTGAAAACAGCATTGCTGAATGAGTGGGACCAATTGCCACAGGCACTGATAAAGTGCCTTATTTCCAGTATGACATCACGCTGCGACGACTGTAAGAGGGGGCCGTACCCCCTATTAAGCCACTTCTTTTGTGTCTTCTGCAACCCGTTTCAGAGCTTTGGACTTTCCAAGAGCACACGAATATGTGTGTCTATTATAACAGTTGAATGTTTATTTTGTTTGTATTATATCAACTTATGTTCACATCAAATTTTATTAAAATCTGTCCTGTAGTTCTGCAGATCGTACATCAAATATAAAAATTCTCTTAATTTATTTCACCAGTGCATTTCGGCAAACAATTTCTTGAACATGAGCTTTGCAATGATGAGTAGTTAATTCTTGCTTCTTTTTAATTCTTCCTTTTGTCTCTGAAGTTGGTTTGTCACATTTTTTGCTGAGAAGTCTAATGCTCACTAGAATATCTTCTATCATTGATTTGCACATTGAGTGCATTTACATACATTACAATCAGTTTAAAACATTAGATACTGCACTTAATTCGGTATTTTGTATTACAGTGGCCGCTGAGAAGATACCTGCCGCTTCTGTGATTAATTGCCAAAACTGATCCCTGACTAAAAAATCAACCCTATTTAATATTTTGCAGTCAACATAATTTTGCTAGTCAATGAAAGTTTTGACATTTATAACTATTTCTTACAACATTTAATGGATGAAAGTTCTTTTGCTCAAAATTAAATCATTAATGTTTTTAGAAAAGGTAACCGAGAACCATAGAACCAGTTTCCAACAAGACTTTTTTCTTGTTCAACATATGGCTAAGTATCAGTGTTAAGTCATGCATACAATTTATGTGGTGTTAGTGCACAGCAAACTAAAATCTGCTTGATGCCATTTAACAGCAAACTGCAGTTATTATATGATATGCAAGAGATAGTTGCCTAACATGAATACTTAAAATGTTGCTGTGTTTCAAAAACTCATCTATAATGTGAAATATATCAAATCAAGTACTAAGCATGTAGGATACAATACACAGCAGAAGAAATATCTTTCATGAGTTAAAATAATGTTGCTAATGTTCATAACTATCCACTGGATAACTAAATGTATTTTAAATTACAACATGTGATAAAAGTATAATGAATGCAGCCTCTAAATAACAGGGTGTCTAAGGACCATCATTCAGGGCAGATGCATAAAAAAGTTCTAGCTGTCACTGCCATTATATATCTGTAGCTGATAACAGAGATCCATTTCAAGTATAATCCTTTGTAAGGTATGGGTTTTTTTAAAAAAGACAAAGAATATTGGTATTGAAAAGTATCACATTATAACTTCTTAGCACACTTCTTGTTTTATACGTTTGGAAAGGATAAACACCAGCGACTTCTATAAAGTCAATTACATATAAAAGCACCAAGAAAAAAAAAACTGCTTTCAACAACGAAACATGTCTCATTTACATAGAAAAGCTGGTATGAAGAGTTATAGTTTTGCATACCAGAGAACTGAAACACTCTTGCCAATCTGCAATAACTAAACACTAGTAAGAAAATAGGTGTGGCTTATCAATAGCAAACAGTATAGAGATTTAATATTTAAAATATTTCCAAAATAATCTTCAGCCACAACTTGATAACTATCAAGTATCATGACAGAACATACCTGCATCACTTTTATTTCTTACACTAGCACAAAAAAATAATTTTCTGAGTAAATTATCTGTAAGTAACCTAAAGATGTCAAATTTAAATGGAATTTTTTTTCTGTACACTTTTGTATGCAAAAATATTTTAGCTTTTAAATATGGTGATAAAACAATTATTTCGTTGTACAATAAAGCCTATTTTTAATAGTGATTTTTCCTTTCTTTGAGTTTTATTTGATTCATTCTGTGTATTTGACTTTTCAGATAGAAACTGACAACTAAGAAGAATCTTTTCAGAGGTGTTTGATGCATTATAGAAACTGGCAACCAAGAAGAATGACAGATAATCAAGTTCCCCACATAAAACTCATGTCTTTGAACCATACAGTCTTATTGATAAAATAAAAGTTATAATGAAATAATGCGACATATCTGGAGAAAAACTAAGATTTAAATGAGGCAGCTTGTTACTGATTGCATAAGCAAAAAGATAAATAACAGGTTTTATTAATTCTCAATAATAAAATTTAACATACCGGATTTCGTGAAGGAAACAGAGGTGATGCAGAGAAGGATCCTCTACTACTATTAGATGTTGCTTCAAATGATACTGCAAATGCAAAGGATCATTACACACAAGAATAATTAAATGCAACAAATAATATTTTGCACACATTTAATGCATATATGCTTATATTATGCCAGACAAAATATTTCATTTACAAATAAGAAAGATTTCCACGATTTCATTTCTAGCTGAATGATTAAAATTTATAGTTAAACAAAATCTAACTGAAACTTCATTAAATATTTCAAATTCAAATACTAGTTAAAACTACATTCTTTGACATCAATAAATAGCTTCTTAATGTATAGCAGCTCCATCAATCTTTCGCATATATATATATATGGAAAAAAAAATAAACACAATGAAATTTAGTTCTCTACCTCGGTCATGACATCAAGAATTAAGACATTGCCTAAGTAAACTCAGAACATTTGTAAAGATATCATCCATAGCACTATCTTTAGATCTTCAAAAAGTCAGCAGAAATGATTATTTAATTAAAAAAAATTTAATATGGGAAAGAAAAACCTGTCAGATATTTATCAAAAATCAGAATTTTGAACTGACATCAATTATGTTAACCACGGTCATACAAATTACAGTATACTACCTGATACAAACATTCTATTCCAAGATACCATGTGCTGGTTATTTTAAAGCAAATGTGATAGCTGTATTTATTATTTATAGTGTTATTACATCTATCTTCTTTCAAAAACAGGGAAATTCTTTTGTCATTAGACAAGCGTGGAATGAAATAAATTATCAGCAACAGTTTTGAAATAGCTAATAGCATCGGTTAACCACAGTCCATGGATCGGATACATGGTTAAGAGGCAGGTTATACTTTTGAAGGATTGTGTACAGATGACATAACCCTAGAACTCACTATCAGTGACTAATATGCTCCTTTTAAAACAGACATTGTGGAATACTTTTGATAATTGAACTATTTTACTAGTCTTTTTGAGTTCAAATTAAAGCAAGTGTCTGATAATCTGGCTTCTGGAATAAAACTGCATAAAAGGCACAAAATGATTTTCTTCTTAATCCTGGATATACAGATGAATTTAATTTAACAAACATCTAATGAATAAATTATTCATAGTCTGATTATACTTAATTTCTGCTAAAAGTCATTCTTCATTCTTGGAAAGTCATATTATGCATGAAGACTTTCCAAATAAAATTCAAATGCTTCATGGATTTAATTTTTTTTTTATTATTATACTTTAAGTTACTCCATAGAATATGGATGTTTATTACTTCTCCAAAATTTTATTTTTCACTTTTTTAGCAAATTTCACAAATATAGTTAATGCTGCACCATCTTCATACCAAGTGATCTTGGTTGAATTATTTTCTCAGCCACTAGCCACTTTGCATTAGCACTTATTAGTTTTTGTGAATAAAATACCTATAAATTTTGCTTCCATTTTATTTTTTTTGAAGCATTTCTATAAAGTTTGGGAAACAATAATTCTAAATAAAGAAAGAAAGCAAAAGATATATAAATGTAAAGTTTCAAGCAAGAGAATTATTTTATGATTTAGGTATTATAAAATTTTTACGATTCCACATTTTCTTATGATTTAGAATGGCATTGTGACCTCTTATTTCATTGGCCCTCAGCAAGATGCAAATGGCTGTCCCGATGGTTTAGTGGTTAGGGGAGCAGACTACGATACCGGAGGGCCCTTCTTAGAAGGTAAAGGTGGCCGCCTATTGGGTGCTTCCACAATAAAAAAATTGGCCACTGCTTCCAGCCTTAGCAGTGGCCAATGTCAAAAAAGTACAAAATAGTGCCCACCATTTGAAAAAAAGAAGGACACAAATGAGTTTACAACTATTTAGTGAGGGTTTTAAAGTTTTAGATATAGGTTTTAGCAGCAACACTCACAGTTTGTATTTCCTTTCATTTAGCTTTACTAAGTTAGAGTTCTCGCATTAGCTATTTTGCTAGATTGATTAAATTACACAACAAAAAGTTTCAGCCAACACAGTTATTGCGAACTCCAGCTATGAATCCACTTTAATTTGTAAATTCAATTTTCTCTTATCAAATATCCAGAAGTAGCAGAGTTTGATTTATATGCACAAACTGTGCCTTTTATTTAGTTAAAATTAAAAGGTTTTTAAAACCTACATAGGATACTGTCATACTTTCACAAACAAAGCTATAACTCGCATGTCAGTCTATATAGGATGACAGAACTTTAAGTTACTTTTACATGACAAAATACCCTATAGAATAACTGAGGATGTAAAGAAGAAGCAAAGGAACAGCCAAACCCTTTGGAATGTTACCAAATGAAATGTTAGTAGTGTCATTTTGTGGCATGAATGTTGGCGGATGGGGTGCAGAATTAGCAAGTTTGTTGAACCATTTGAAGCTGAATTATTAGACCTTACTGTAAAAAGTTACTATATTTCTTCAGAGTCTACCATATTTAATTTTGTAGTGGGAACTACAATACAAAATGCATTTTTAAAATAACAATAATAAATTTCAAACTGATTAATAATTGAGAAAAATGCATGCTTACTTTCATTGAGAGTAAATGGAGAAGATACTCTTCTTCTAGATACTGGAGACTGGATGCTCAATAAGCTTCTTTTATAACTTGTAAAATTTTCAGAATTTCTAGCACTATGTTTCAAATATTTGCATTCTGTAAAAATAAGAATTTGCATGTAAATCTTTGAGTTTGGAAATTTCAATACCTTTATAATACACAAAAATGTTATAGTATCATTATCCCCTCCCACATGCACACATTGAAAAAGAAGAAAAGCTAATTAAATTTTGAAAATTAAACAATATAATAAAACGGCAAAATATAACAGCTCCACTGAATAAAAAAAAGACTAACAAATTAGAATCTTTTGCTTATTTGAGTTGTGAGAAATACATCACATGGCAAAACATTACATAGCCAAATATCACTTACATTTTTGCATCAAACAATCAGGTTAACTAATGAAAAACCAGACTGAAATCACTCAGAATTATAAAGTCATGAATGAAAGAAAGTATGCTGGTAGGTGGAAATGCTAGAGTGAAAATTTCAAATTTTTACTAATTTGTTCACTTTGGTTCATTGTGTATTAATAAAAATGGCAGAAATAATTTGATGTTGGTGTTTTATGGTGTTATTTGAGTTCATAAAAAGGTGTTTTATGTTCTAAAAGTTTAAAACATATGTGCTGTAATCATTTTCAACAGTGCTAGTTACATTAAATTTTTTTCAAGAACACACCAAGATGGCAAGTTAATAGAAGACAAATAAATATACAAAGTTTATTAGAGGAAAAACAATATAAGGTTTCAGCTACCTTCATCAAGTTATGCTTTTATAGAAGATTCATTCACACAATACATGAAATAATGAACAAAATACAGTCAGTCTGCTCTATCTGTGACCACTGAATCTGAGATGAAATAAGTGGGTTAATAATTTTATCCACTTATGCCAATGTGGACAAAACATAATTTATAACGTCAACTCTAGCAAAGAAGGAAAGAGGATTTTTGTGGCCCCCCAGTCTGCAACGATTTCTACAAACGTATTCATGATTTCAGTGCAACAGACTACTAGCAACAGGTTATGTACAATTCAATATGAATTACAACAACTGTAATGCAGAGGTCAGAGTTAAATCAACACATTACCACAGTTTTCAAATATTTACAATTAGTTTGTAAACTAAATAAGAGGCAATGAAATTTTTCATGTTTTGCTTTTTTTTGGGGGGAGGGGGAGGCAGATTTGCTCACATGAAAATATTAAGAGAGGGAACTTTGAGCTGAATTCATGGGAACCCCAAAGGCAGTAAACTCTTATTTATATTCGTTAGCTATTGACAACACACATGCATTATGTATTAGCATTCAACCGTCCCAGGTAAGCAACAAGTGCTTCATTTTCAGCATGTATTCTTTTGGTAGATACAAAAGGGTAAAACCAGCTCCTGGAGACAAATTGTTTTTTCTTGTTAACTGTAACTTTCCTCCTTAGTTTTGAGTGTTAGTACCTTATGGTTGCCAAAACTTTGTCTCATACACAGGATATTTGCAAACAATGGAAAGGCAACTAAAATGTGGAAAAATGCCAAGTTCTTTTACACAGCTTATAAACGACATCTCTGTGCACAAAAAACATGCCAACATTATTATTTTATTTAAGAAATTTAGATTACAAAGATAAAATTAAAAAAAAATTACTACCAAACATTCTTCTGATCACGTTAATAACTCACAAAATACAAAATTTAAACTTTCAAAACCGAGAAACTTGATGGAAACGTTAGAGGTTACTACCGATTTTGAATTCAGTGGAATACTAATGACGTAGATAAAGCTCAGTCTTATATAATCTACAGAAAAGATTCTCATGCCAGAGAATAAGTAATGAGCTGTCCTATTAAAATTCTATTAGTTCTTTGATATAACCCTATCAGAGAGATTTACCCCAAAGCAGTAGAAACTTCAAAAATTGGAATCAGCAAATAGAATTTATTAAACAAAGTCTATATCACAGTATTTATTTTTAGTCACTCAAAATACATTACCGAAGTTTACTTTTTAACTCTCACCTCTTTATTACAAATTAGAACCATCACATTTGAGGCTGTCTTAGGCAGTTGAAAAAAAAAGTATAACACTATTTTATTTGTTTTGGTTGAGTCACATATTCTACAATTGTTAGGAATCTGGGAATGACAATCAATTGGTGGAGCATCAAAAGAGTATCTTAATGATTTAATTCTATTTGAAATGAAACTAAAACTAAGTGAAGAGTTTCAATGGCAACCACAGTTTTTTGTTTCAAGATTACTTTTTAAAAGAAAAAAATAACAAGAACAATAAAAAAATCAGGAAGTAAATAAAGAAATTACTACAGCTACTGACTTATTCATCAATAAAGAAAATAATCCTAAGTACTGCATGATCATTTATAATGGTAAACAAAACAATAAGCTATCCATCAAAGTTAGAAATATGTCAAACATAACGGAAGAAAATTCCATTCCTCAGAGGTCTTTCATTGAATGATCATTTGGAAACTAGAATAAATCTAACAGAATACATACCATCTGTATTAATGAGATTTTGACATGAAAAAACATCATATCAGACATAAGAAAATCACACCAGCAGATTTGTATAAATGAAAGTGATAAGGATTTACCTCTTTTCTACAGCTTGACACAGAAGGAAAACAGCAAACCACTATTTATAAGTGTTAAATATTTTTTATT
>KK112049.1:0-21124 GCA_000611955.2 Stegodyphus mimosarum | reverse complement strand
TACATACATAATTTCATAAACTGTTATCGCGATGCCAGCTTTATGCAAGAAGGCAACTCGTAGTCTAGATTAAGATCTTCAAATATGTGTCCCAGCAGCCTTGATGAGGGTTGTTTTCTTTATGACACCAAACTTCATAAAGGAGCAAGGACATCTCTGCTTTTATGTCAAGGCATTCTTCTGTCCTGGTGAGACTGTTAACCTGGAAAAAGGTGCAGTACCCTCATGCCACGGAACCTAATGGGAAGTTTGGAAAAAGGTGCCAGTAGGTTTTTTCCAAGTTGCCTGCACTGGCTAGACCAACCCCTTCCCCTCGAGACATAATAAGAAATTATAGCACTATGTTGAATATTCAGTGATAGCTGCATGCAGGATTATGGAATTTAATAGCAAAAGTCTGAAAAATATGCTTTTGTTATATTATCCCCAAACAGTGTAGAATACATTCTTTTCCTGTACTTAAACCTTCTGCTAAACATCACATAACAATGTAATAAATAAAAATACCAGTAACAAATCTTACCTTCAGAATCTAGGTCAAAATCATCATGTGAATATTTTTCCGGTCCATATGCAATAAAGATATCTTCAGAAGAAAAGAAGTCAATTAAGCTCATGACCTAATAAATGCATAAAAAAAGCAAAATTAAGTTTCTAATAATATATAATTTATCTGCATAATAGTTGATACACTCAGTAACATAACTACAAATAAATAATGAAAATAGCCTATTCATTACGATATGAATGCATATTTCAAATGCAATACAATTGATGAAAAAGGTGTGTTAAATGCATTATTTAATTCAAAATTATAAGACTTAGCACATTTCACTTAGCACAAAACTTACAAACTGCAACAGTAACATCTAAGTTTACTCTTAAGAAATTAAATTTTTAAATACAGATACCCGTTTTGGAAAAGGACATAAGCCGCTTTTCTCCACTTCCCTATTTTAACACTTTCTTTCTATACAAATGATGTCCATAAATTAAGGATCAAGTAAAAAAAGTGCAAAAATGACCTAAAAAAATAATGGGGAGTGGATTATTTCAGCAGCGCAAAGTATATTAAAGCAATCTGCTTACAGGCACGGAAGCTTTTTAGGAGGTTTTTCTATGGGATTCAGCTAATATTTTGTTATACTTCCTCTAGTCCCTCCCCGAAAACTCACGATACAGCTTGCCCATTCAACTGCAGGATGCCCATGTCACCTGGGATTAACTATCAGTACTTCACACATTTAGATATTTGTCACAATACAAATTAAAAATAACAAATGTATAAGTAAAAATGCAACATTATTGCTTTTAAATAATATAGAATAAAATAAATAAAATTTTAAACAATTGAATATTTTTCAGATATATTTCTCACACATTACTCGGATGTTGGCACAACAAGTTTGAGACACAGGAAAATCATGATTTCATGCACCATGCAAAGTTTCATAACAGCATGATAAATACAGAGTACCAGATGAATTAGCTCAGGTCAGTTTTTATGGCAAAGTACTCAAAAGTTATTAGTTTGTCTAAAGGAAATCAGTTTACACTCATGTATACACGAGAATCATCACAAGAACTTCCATTCAACCACTTTGTTTTGCCAACGAAACAGATCTTGGCGTAAATTAGAATTGTTCAATGATCCTATCCATAGGGCCATTGAAGGATTCAACTATCAGATGAAAAGCCTTTATATAAATGAATTTATACCAATGAATTTACAGAATCCATGTCATTTTAAAACACGGATTTTCAAAGCTGAAATTTAGATGAACATAATTATAAACAGTGGTATGATTCAACAATCTTAAGAACAAGATCGCTGCCTAAAATGAATGATAAAATTCGCAAACTGACCAAACCTCATCAATGATCATAATCAACTCTTTTTGAGAAAGTGCAATCAACTCTTTTTGAGAAAGTGCACACAATAGATCAAGGTTATAAAATTGTACATAATGCAGCAACATTACATACTGATTAACTAGTGAGAGATAATTGCTTGATATAGATTCAACAGATAATTTGTAAACTCAGATAAATGAAATAATTATTTCCCCCTATTTCTAATTTCAATTTGCTTATTTTAATTCAACTTACAATTTCTTACCTGATATATACATGAGTATTAATTTAGAAGTCAAACAACAAAATGTGCCAGTTTGTATTTATTTTCCTTCTATTTTATGATTACTATTTCACTTTAATCCCAGCACATCTATCTTTCAGCACTTAAATACTATCAACAGCTAATAGCTATAACAGTCTATAGGCATTAAAGCGTCCAAGTTTACACTTATTTTAAATTATATTTAGTAACTATAATAATCTATAGGAATTAAAGTGTCCAAGTTTATATTTATCTTAAATGATATTTTAATACATTATTTCTAATTGGTTGATGTAACAATAAAGAACAGTTAAAGTTGTTTTAGGCAGGAGATAACCACAGCCCGTAAATTGTACATTTATTTATGCCAGGGGTGCAAAGAATATGAATGCAGAAAGACCCATAGCCCTGCATGACTCACAGATTTTGTGAAGTTAGATTTTTAACTGTCTTTCGTAAGCCTTACAATGCAAGTGTAAAAATATGCATCTAGGCTATGCAGCACCCCAATGCGGCAATTTTACACGTTCACAACCAATCAGATGCTAACCTGCATATGTATATTTTTATGTATGATATTATGAGACTGTACTTTTTGGCAATGTTCCTTAGGTCGGAAGCCACCCCACCGGAAGAGTTGTACTTTTTGGCTCTGGCCAAGAAGAATCAAACTGATGAAAGACAATGAACCTGTGTAAGGAATAATTAAGTTGGCTAAAACAAAAAGATTCATGGGGCAGGGGGGGAAACTTACTTTTTGGGGTTGTTGTTTTAAAACTTCATTTAAGTAATAATTTTTTACACTGTAAGGTATATCCTATGTCCTCTAGCTTCAGCTTACAATTCCTTACCAGAATGAGTTTTTAGAATTGTGTTAAATGCAAACGAAAAGCAGAGTAGTATTCAAGTTGAAGTTCCATTGACTTCGAGTGAGAGAGAAATTTTCTGAATAGCGCGCATTTGCCTTTTGGCTATGTCTCTCTTAGCTGTTACTACGCTCAGCCATATTATGTGCCCTTGAGAGCTTCGCTAGCTAATTTAATAATACGGGCCAACTCGTTTAGAAGTGTTTTTGCTTCGGAAAAATCTTTTTAGATAGTCATTTAAGCCCAAGTGGAGGCTTTGTTGTACGCCCTGAGGAAAGGGCCATCTGTTAATCTTTATTTTGAGCGATAAAGAGTAATTAACCCTCCTTGAGCTTACATTTCTGTTCTTGGACTTAAGTGATTATTCACTTAACTGTTCACTAGGTTCCTCAATACTTAGTTAACAGAGATAAAAGTGAGGATCCCTACAATATTATTTTTTAAAATGAAGTAAAATGGCTTGAACAGATAGGGCTATAGAGGAAAATTCTCTGAAAGGCTATAAAAAAAATTTAAAATTAAAACAAAGAAGAAAAAAGTAACAGAACACTATCGTAAAACTTTTTACTTGTAGTCTGAACAGAGAGGAAGAGATAGATAAGGCCAAGCTAATTAAAGGAAAAGAATCTGAACAGCAAATATTTGATGATAATAATAACAGACTAAAATACGAAAGTCAATTTATATATATAAGTTTCTGCTTGAACAAAAAACAAGCAATTGGTAACTTATTTCAAAGCAGTTTTTTGAGGTTAAAGAAGATGAAACAAATTTCTATTCAGCAAATAAAATAACTGAAAATTTGGATACCAATGATCTTGGTCCACCACCATAACCAAAAACTTTTAAATGCCAGTCATGCAAAATGGTGTAGAATAAATAAAAAATTACCTTTTCACCAATAATTATTTTGATTATTATTATCATAGGAAACTAAAATCAAGGCATGGCAACACTAAAGATGGTTACTCAACTTGAAGACCAAAGATGTAACATGATATTAAGCATGCAGGTTATTTTCTACAGGAAATATTATTTGATATTAAATGGACTACATGATTCAGTATATTTAAATTTTCGACTACAAAATCAGGAAAGATCAGAATGTTTTATGTACAAATTATTGTAAATTGAAAACAACAGGAAACATTACTGACAGAGGAAAACATTAGTTATAAAAATATGAAAGAATAATTAGAAAAGAATAATAAACCGTTGTCAGAAGTTTTTATTTGTTGAAATATGACTTTTCTGAAGAAGCAGAAATTCTGTGTATAAAATAAAAATAGTAGTAATGTATTGGTCTGATAGAGTTACTTGTAAAATTTGACCCAATGGTGAAATAACATTTGGACCATTATGTGGATACTACAACCTCATCTCGTTTATCTGGCAGTATTCAAGATAAAACAGATTTCAGCTTTGGCTGAAAAAGTGGGAAATGAAACAATAAAAATACAAAAGAGAGCTAACTATTTTGCACATTCATTTAGCTCCAAGTATACGCTATCAGAAGCAATTACCTGTACTCAAAGATAATACTGATGTAAATCAGGATTGTCCAAGCCTTTTGAACACACTGCCCCATCCCCCCCAAATCTTAATGATGACCGCATACAGAATTTATTAATGGTAACCAAACATATATTATTAGAAGAAATAAGAAAATTAGTTACTTTTTAATCCAAAAGATATTAGGAAAGTGTTTGTAATTCTAAACTTTTTTTTATTACTGTAAATTAAATACGCCTAAACCAATCTGAAATTATTATTTAATTTATTAAATTAACCCATGTACTGACCATCAACAGCGATCTGGTGAACCAAAGAATAATTTCTTCTAACCATGGAAATCACGGACACCGACAGTTCTGTTCCGAATACCGCTAGCGAAGAATTTATAGCAAACAAGGTAAGCATAAAAAAAAAAAATAAGTATGGGATATAAACCAAAATGAACAGAATGATAAATATGTAGCTGCTAAAAAAAGATTTTCAAGTACTTTTAAAGAAAACGAGGAAAAAAGCGTAAACCTGCTTACAGGAATTTCTCTTCGCGATAAACCAAGTCAGTTATGGCATGGATAAGTTTTGCAAACCTTGTGGCTTCCCAAACTGCCAGAACCCATTAAAAGTATTTTGATTGTAAGTAATGATTGGTTTGGTTTGATTTGGTTTAATGTGGTTATGGCAAAGCCTTGAAGGCTATCTTCCTAAGGAAAAAGGTGCCTTTGTGGAGGACATTCTAAGGGAAACTGGCTTGTATACACGTTACACATGGGGGAAAAATAAAAATGCCCATGCAGCCAGCCCATTCCTGGGATTCTAACTTCGGACTGGACTATCAGCGTTCAGCGACTTTACTGTCAGGGTTCGCTCTCAAGAGTTTCATCACACGCAGAACGACTGCAATTTTGAACCCAGATGTGTTAAGTGTGGCAGCAACCATGAATCATTTTTGTGTACAAAAGACAAGAAGTGTGCCCTCCACCTGTGCGAACTGTGTACTTTCGCACACCTCAAATGTTATCGGCTGTGCAAAATTTCCCAAACCCAAGGATACTATTAAAGCTAAGACAGATGTAGACCCTTTATTTACAAATAAGTCCTATGCCTCTGCCCTATCCACTGGACTTGCACCCGAGGTGCTTAACGAAGCTAAGGTCATACTTAAAAGTCTCACCGATCTCGTTATCATCAGAGACTCTGAACTACTTGCAAACTTAAAGGATGTCAAGGCTACAAATGATGCACCTTCTACATAGCTAGATCATGGATAATTTTGTCATAAACTGCCTTCCTATTCAAATGATGTGCTGGAACACCTGCGGGCTCCTCAGCAGACTCAACAAGCTGCAGGAATTTCTATCTGTGCACGATATAGACATTGCCTGTATTAGAGACTCATGCCTCCCCGGGAGTGAAACTTTCACACCCAGAATTACCATATATTCAGATGTGATAGACTGTCTCACCGCGGTAGTGATGCTCTCTTTTACGTGGAAAGACATCATGACTCCTGCCTTGTCAGCGTTAACAGAGACTCTGATTGTGAAGACGTTATGGCTTGTGTTTCCCTGCCGATCTTTGGAAAACTTTTTATCACTACTCTCTACAATCCACCACAAAAAAGGCTCACGGATGTGCTCCTACACGCTATGATTCCACTGGATCCCCCCTACAATAGTAGTGGGAGACTTTAATGCAAAGCATAAGGACTGGAACTGCCACAAGGGCAACCCAAATGGCTCTGTCTTACACAACTTTATATTAAATAATCCTGTATCTATGCACTTACCCGATGAATATACTTATAGACATTTTGGATCTCATGATTACCAATATGTCAATCCCAAGTGCAACTGACGTTAAACACAAACTGAGATCTAACCATCTTCCGTTCATCGCTGGGCTGGGTGTTTCGGTACAAGACTTCTGCCCTCAAAAGAGTGTCACGGACTGGAATCTGTTTCAAAATCTCATGGTTAATGATACATCTCAAACGCAAGATCTGCAAACTACCTCCGGAATTGAACATACTGTTTTAAATTGTACCAAAAAAATTCTTAAAGCTGTCAGAGACGCTTCAATTTCAGTGTGCTCCACTGACATACTTTTTAAGCTTCCTTCTAGGGTGTGTAAACTCATCAAAGAACGAAACAAAAAACGTAAACTTTTCCATCTCAATTGTGATCCTACCCTTAAAAAATCCATCAATAAGCTCAACTGGAAAATTAACTCTGCCATCAAACCCTTTAAACATAAGTTATGGGAAGATAAAATCCTGAACCTCGATCCAACTAATAACAACTTTTGGAATACCATCAAAAATTTCAAAAACTCATTTTCCCGTAACAGACCTATTTCCGATGAACACCTAATTGCATATTCAACAAAAGACTAAGCTGAAATTTTTTCTAATTATCTAGAAAATCAATTTACTTCCAATTCCTGGCCAAGCGATTGATAACTTTGAATTGAACACATTGCTTCTGCTCCATGACTGGTTGAATGCTCCGTCAGTGTAAAATCTGCCTGTATTCACCATCCCGGCTGAGGTCACTGAACTCATCAAGAAACTGACGATTAGAAAAGCTCTTGGCATTGACGGGATTACAAATGCAGCTATGAAGCATCTTCCTTTCAATAGCATATGCAAACTTACTTCTATTCTGAATGCCTGCCTCATGCAATCGTACTTTTCGATGTACTGGAAAAAGGCAAAAATTATCGTGATCCTTAAACCCGGAAAAGACCTCACTCAGCCTATTGACGCATCAGTCTCCTCCTGGGATTAGGAAGACTTTACGAATGCGTTATTATGAACAGAATGAAATCTTATGTCAGTGTTCTGCCACTGGAACAATTTGGCTTTCAGCAGCAACTGTCCACTACTAAACAGCTCACAAGAATTACGGAATTTGTCGGTGCTGTGAAGCATAACCAGCGCTCAATGCAGCACTCCTCATGCTAGACGTCGCGAAGGCTTTTGATCACGTCTGGCAAGAGAGGCTCATCGTTAAGCTAATCAACCTTCACTTTTCTAGAGAACTTATCGTCCTGCTTCACATTTTCCTGAGCAACCGCAGCTTCTGTGTTTCCATTGACTCTCACATTTCAGAAGATAAACCTATTCACAGTGGTGTATCTCAGGGAAGTATTAAAGGACCGATACTATACCTCTTTTACGTGGCAGATTTTCCAAGACCTAGCTCTGCTACTAATTCACTGTTGGCATGTTATGTGGACGACACAGCCCTGGCTGTTAAATCCGCTAACACTAACCATGCAATTCGCAAGCTTCAGGACTGCATCCCTGAAATTGAGGACTGGTGCTGTTAAGTAGAAGGTCTCCATTATTTCTCAGAAGTCTCAGCTACTTGTCATTAGACGTGCAAAGAAAGTGCAATCTGTGAAGACAGCTCTTTATCTTTAATGATGCCGTCCCTTGTCTCACAGGCCAAGTACCTCGGTGTCATTCTGAATGAAAAATTCACCTGGTCTCACCACATAAAATATGCCAAGCAGAAGGCTAACTTTGTCATTCAACCGCGATTTCTATATTCGGAAGTAGAAAACAGCCAACAGAACTCAACTATGATTCTATTTTTTTTGGTCACACATCAGCTAATTTTAAACTTATATAGTATATTCAAGCCAAGGTAATACAAAGGATAATCTTGCTAAAATGTGAACTACGCAGTAATTTAAAATATCTAATAAAAATGGTAATCTGAGGAGATACGTCATACCATAATAAGCTTTAATTCAGTATACTGTCATACACTTTGCACTCGTATGTCGTAACGCCGTTTTTCTAATTTTTTTTTCCTTTTCACTTTTATATTTTTGGTTTTACAAAAGTAACATTTATTTTCACAAAATTAATTTTCGGTTCTTATTTTAAAAAAATAATATTTAATACTTAAAATAAGTTAATTTTTTTTTTCATTCTGTTTTCACAAACGCAGTTTGTGTGTTTTTCTTCTTACGATCTTTTATTTTAATGTATATATTTTCTTTTCCACAATATTTCAGAGTCCTAAGTATGTGAAAAGAATACATTTTTAAAGAAAATTTTATTCTGAACGGAATTAAATGCTACACTTCTCACAGAACAGTTCGCTCGCAACAGTTTAATTTGAATGACATATTTTCACACATTTTCGTTAATTACATTAGAAAACATTTTTAAGGTAATTCGATTTTATTTAAGGATTACAAAAATTAAGATCGAGGTTTATTGTATTATTAATATTAAAATTATGCATTATTTCTTTTCTATTTATAGAGCTTCATCTTAAAATACTTTCCCAAATATGACATGATTTTTTAGCTTCTGAGGCATCTTTTAAATCGAAAAATCTAAGTCAATTTATAATTAATGCTCTATTCGGTCCATTTCAGATTATAGCACCTTTTATTTTAATAGTGAAATATGTTAAATAGAACTTAACTTTCTCTGAATATTTTTGAAAGGGAATAAAAAAAGGATTTTTTAAAAAAATATTAAACTTGTAACTGACTTATTATAAAACGTAAGGGAATAATTCTTTTAATTATACTTATCAGTTTTTTTATCCTTAATTTCAACAATACATATTCTAAAACTGTTCTTTATTACTTCCTTAAGTACGCATCTCATAGAATTTGCTTTACAATACTTTGCCAGATACATTATTAAATACATAATGTTATGCATATAAAGAATTACGTTGAACGTTTGCTTAATATGAAATGAAAAATGCAGCCCATATGCAGAATAGGGCAAGTTTACCTTAGAATGTCACCCACAAATGCATTTTTCCCTCGGTTCTTTACATGCTTATCCGTATTTATCAATTAAGTTCATTGTGTTTCTATGCTTTCTGTAATTTGTGAAATACAGTACAAAGTCCAAGATCCGGACTCGTCGGGACTTCGGCGATTCCAGATTTTTCCGGATATTAAATCATCAATTTAAATCTAGTAAGACGGCATGCAGAAATTATAATTAAAAATATGAAATCGTGATTTATGAAATAAAGGAGCATTTATGATCTAAAGGATATCAAAATTAAAAAAAAAACTTAAGATTTATTTTTGTACTTTACTAAACATTTCTTTTAATGTAAGTTGTCTACGTTGCTTCGTTTTCTGTGCTAATACTTTCTCTTTAATTTTATAAATAGATATAATTTCTTGTTCAAAGTTCCTGAAAGTTTTAACTGCCTTATACCATGGCGATTTTTAAATTTGCTTAGCCAACCTGTCCAATATGTGCACTCAGTTTTTAAGTTCATTTCTTCATGAAATATTTTGGCTTCAGCCATTAGCATTGGACACGTCAATGGCTTGCCCTCGCTGCGACGCTGTCTGACCTATTCAATCACCACTTTGTCATGATTGTCACTTTTATCATAACGAACAAATTTTTCTGTTATTCATTGCAAATGGGGTGTCAGAATCCACAAGAAATTAAAAAAACAGTTCCTTTTTCTTTTTTTCTTTGTCATACGCAGTTGACCTTCCAATGTTATACGCCTCGGATAATTTTGAGACGGATATGCGTTTATCCATTTTTCCCAGCAATTTCACTTTTTGTTTAATGGACATCGAAACATGCTTTCACTTTGTAGATCCTTTTGCAGCTCCAGAATTAGAAACTCTTTTTGACATAGTCGAAAGTTCAAGTTTTAATTTTTATAAAATTGCTGTAATAAAAACAGTCTGCAAAAAATAATACGCTGGATCAAATTAGAAGATTAAGGAGCAGCGCTGTGTTGTGACTGCCGTTTTGGCCGTTAGGCAGCGCTGAAGTAATGTTTGATTTTGCATATTTTTGTGGCACTCTGATCTGTAGAACTGTTACAAGAACCGACTGAGTCGGTAATAATGATTCTAAACTCTCGTTCTGAGAGTAATTCTACAATAGCTAATGTTGTAAATAAACGTGTAAATAGTTTTACATCGTGTGCTGATTTATCACGTATTGAAGTGCTGTTATTGAACCAGGTTTTGAATCCGGTAAGAATTCTGACTAACCTGCTTGGAAGTGCAAACAGTGCTTCATTTCTTTGGCTACTACGTGACAGGACTCTTAAATTGAAAGTTCGGAATATAAAATTTATCAGGTAAGCGCATGCTTATTTATACCTTGATATATTTCCATATATAGTATAAACATAATGGATAGTCTTGATAAACTGAAGCGGAAACGCGCAGTTTTGCGTACCGCTACTACAAAAATGTTAACGAAAATTGAAGTTATTTTAACTGAAACGTCGGAAATGACTTATGAACAAAAAATTGATCAGTTAAGTGTTCTCAAAGAACAATTAATTGAAAAGTATGATGGTCTTAAACAACTGAATTGTGAAATGGAAAGTGGTTTAACCCTTGACGATACTGAATCCGAAATTGAAGTTGTTGAAGATTATAATGAAAAAATTATTGAATGGAAAAATAGAATTACGCGGTATTTAGATAAAAATTTGAACTCTAACCCTCAAATTAATTCTCATGATTCACGTGTTTTAACTAGTGAAAATAGTGTTTCTAGTAACAATACTGAACCTAAATTTATGAAGCTTCCAAAGCTTACAATCGAAAAATATTATGGTGATTCTTGCTTATGGCTTGAGTTTTGGAGCCAATTTTCGAATGCTATAGATAGTAATGAGCATTTGACACCACTTGATAAATTTTGCTATTTGAAATCACTGCTTGGTGTGGAAGTGCAGCTAATGCTGTATCTGGGTTTTCGTTAACTAGCGAAAATTATAGTTCTGCTCTCGCCCTTTTGAAAGAACGGTTTGGTAGAACTGATGTCGTTATTAACGCCCATATGAATAAGCTTTTAAATGTCAATCCAGTAAAAAATTCTTCTAACTTAAGAGCTTTGAGGGAACTCTATGACAATTGCGAAATTCAGATTCGTAATTTAAACTCTTTAGGGGTTGCACCTGGAAGTTATGGTCATTTATTATGCCCAATTTTACTTAAGTTCATTCCACCAGATATTTCTTTAGAATTTAATAGAAGGCGTGCCAAAAGTTCGGACTGGGATATCAATGGACTAATCACCTTTATTAAAGAAGAAATAGAATCGCGTGAAGTTACAATGCATTTGAATAGTTCCGTAAGGATATCTCATGATAAACCAGAAAAATATAGACACCAAAATTTTAAACGTAATATTCCTACAGCAGCTGCTTTGTCAACTAGTGTTAAGAATAACTGTTTCTTTTGCAGCAGTTCAGAACATAATTCTAATTTCTGCGAATCGCTTTCGGTTCCTGCGAAGCGTAAAAAACTAAAGAACGATGGTAGGTGTTTTGTGTGCTTTAGGAAATTCCATATTGCAGCGAAGTCTAAACTTCTAAATGAGCCTTGCAAAATATGCGGTAGTAAGTTTCATAATGTTTCGATATGCATGAAATCAAATGAAAAGCCCCCTGATGTTCCTAAAAATGAAAGTGATACCATAGTAACTTCCGTTTCTCAATCTGAGATAAAAACTCAGATTTATTTAATGAAGTGGTATTGCAAACATGTTGCGTGAAAATATCATCCGATTTACAGTCAAAATTTGCTTTGTGTCTTTTTGACACACGGACATTTATTACCAAAGAATTAACATCATACTTAAAACCCCCAGTAAGAAAGGAAAAATTGCTAGTATACTCTTTCGGCGCGCTTAAAGCAAAACAAAAAATTTATGACGTGGTCAAGGTTACCTTACAGAATGTGAAAATTCCCGACATGTGACTTCTACGACTATCTAGTGGAGATGAATGTAGGAAGCTAGAAAAAGAGGTACTTAAAAATGAAAATTTAAGGGAATTCGTAAAGCCTAGAAGGAAAAATTTCATTAAACCCAAAATTATTGTTTACAACGTATCAGATTCTGTTCCAGGTGAACTTATACAGCAGAAACTTAGAGCAGATTGTTCATGCGGGGGAAATTGCGTTAAAAAGTTATTTAATATCAATACTGTTGAAAAGGAAATATAGCACAGAGTTTTTCAGATATCTGGAATTAGCCAAGAGGATTATATTAAAATCAGAGAATTATGTTGGGATGGAAATCGTACTCAGCAAAATTATACTTGAGACCCAAAAGATGTTTGAATTGCCTTGGCTTTGGTCATGTCAAGAAATTTTATAAAAATGATATCGTGTGCAGGATTTGTTCGCAAAAGCATGTTTGCTCTGCTTGCAGATCAGATGTTAAAAAATGTATTAATTGTAGTCTCTCAAAATCAACGATTTGGTGCGAAATTTGATGATGAACATGGTGCATTCTGAAGAAATTGTCCGGTACTAATTGAGGAAATGCGATATATTAGAGATATATTTACTTGGATATTGAATACGCACGCCACTGGGACCGATTCATTTATTTTATTATATTTAAATTATATTTAAATGGCTGTCTGCGCTGTTTTGGATTATTAACTGGAACCTGTTCCCTTCCCCTCCGGTCAGGTATTTGGACTTTCGGACATCTGATCAGATAAGTACTTTCTGAATAACTTTGATATTTTAAACTCTTTATATTGATATACAGATTTTAACATAGCTGGTTTTAAATTTAAGTGTATATAGGATTTTACGTGAATGCAGATTTGGATTTTTAACTGTACATACTTAATTCTTATTATGAAGATTTTAACTTTAAGTGATACATGAAAAACAGGGTAGATCTGCTTTGATAGTAGTTGGTGAAGCACTGGATTATTCTGTAGGGGCGGTTTCCGATTGCATTGTATCTGTTGGTGTTGAAAAACAAAGCAAACAATTAGGTATTATTAGTGTCTACTTTTCTTCCGCAGAGGATTTGAATGAACATTTAATTAATTTAGAAGTGGTCTTAGATTTTTATACAAATAATTTTATCATTGCTGGTGATTTCAACTCTAAAAATTTTATATGGGAGCGAAAATGTTGGATCAACGAGGAATTTTAACTAGCGATTTTATACTGCAAAATGATTTGAAACTTTTAAATAAAAATAATTCTGAACCAACTTTCAGTTCCTCTGTTAGAGTGGGTTGGACGGACTTAGTTATAGTCTCATCGGAACTAGGAGCAAGAAATTTGGATATGAAGATCCTTGGTATTGAAAGCCTAAGCGACCACAAGTATATTTTAATAGATCTTAAAGATTTTGTTTGTGATAAGAAAACAATTTATAGTTTTAGTAAGAGAAAGTGGAAAGTAAAGAAATTTATTGATAAAATACGGAGTAACTTTCAGTTATTTGAAGATCGTATTGTGGAATGTCACTCTGCCGAGGATCTTCATGGATTAATTGTTGAATTATAAGAAATGATTATGGGAAAGATGGATAAATACCTAAAAGTTAAGATTTTGGATAAAAACAAGGATAAAACTGAATGGTTGACTATTGATTTAGATAAAATGAGAGGAAAAGTGTGCGCTTCTAGAAAGAGTTCTCAAGTGGTTGGAATGGATGATGAGGCTCGAAAGCAAAGAAAATTATATGTAAGAAGAATCTTCTTTGTATAAAAAATGTATTAGGAAAACAAACAGAGATTTTAAGAATAATTTGTTTGTCAAGAATAAAGAATACTATGATAGATTTTATAGAATCTCTAGAAATAGATTGAAAAATGACATCTTTCTGAAACAAAATATGCATGAGGGGGCCGTCTCGATTGAAGATTTATATGACAGAATTATTAAATAAACGCTTGGTTTGAATGATGATGATGTCGACGATAATATTGAAGAAATTGTGATGGATATGTGTATAATGATAGAGAAGAACCGTTCACATGGGAAGAGATTTTGAGAGTCGCAAACAGTTTGAGATCGAATTCTGCCCCCGGACTAGATGGCATCGGGGCTTGGCTGTTGAAGGAATTATTTGGAGAATTTATTTCCTTTTATGTTATCCTGTATAACAGATGCCTTTCACTATGCGTATTCCCAGATTCTTAGAAAATCGGCAGACTTATTTTGTTGCAGAAATCTAATGGAGCCAACCGATATGCTAATTGAAAACGCATGGAAAAGTGTTGGACAAATTAATTACTAATGGAGTTCTTTATAGGTTGAATAAAATGAATTTCATTAGTGCCAATCAGTTTGGTTTTAGACAAGATCAGCAGATTTGGCACTTTATACAATCATACAATATATTAGAAATATAAGGCAAACAAGCCATGTTGCCCTGATTGCCTTCGATATTCGGGGGGGGGGGCATTCGACTCAATTCTTTATCTTCCCTATTGACTGTTTTGAAATCGATTGATATTTCTAGACAGCTATTTGATACTGTGAAGAACTACTTGCAGAACAGAATCACTATTTTTAAGAATAAGAATGAGCAAGTTGAACTGTCGTACAGAATCAAGAGGGGTTGCCCTCAGGGCTTTTGTAGCGTACCCCTGTTCTGGAGCCTCATTGTAAATAAGATTTTAAATAATATGGAGAATTTCAAATTCGTGTGCTATGCAGATGATATTTCTGTTATAGTATATAACGACTCTTTGGAAAAGTTGGAAAATACATTCTATTTGCTGGAAGAGAAATTTCAGAGATGGAGTAGAAAAGAAATGATAGACTTTAATAAAGATAAAATAAATGCAGTTTTTTTTTCCAAGAGGTGGTAAAAATACTCGACATCCCATACTGAAGTTCGATGGACAGACAATCAAGTTTAACAAAGAATTGAAATTTCTGGGTGTTATAATAGACAAGTTGAATTTTATCTCACATTTTAAATCTGCACATAGAAAGAAAATATTTTAAGTTTTTACAGGAATATTTTTTATAAAGAAACTCTTAACGTCAAAAGTACCACCTTAAAGGAAATATATATAAACGTGATATGTCCAATGATTTTATATGGTGTAGGTGCATGGGGCTGCTGGGCAGAGGAGTTAATTAGATTAAGATATAAACTGGATTCCATGCAGAGAAGCTGGTTGATTGCGATCACCAGAGCATTTAGAATGGTTTCGAACGAAATTTTGTGTATTCTTGCCGGCACTCCGCATCTCTCTTTGTATTACAAAAATATTATTATAAAAAATTTCTTTTGAGCTATGAGATTATAAATGAGATTAATATTGATAATGGCGTGATTGGAGGTCTAGCCCTCAAGAAGTATGACTTTGGTCACATCCATCCATGTAATTATAAAGGTATACCATTTGACAAAGATTTTCAAGATAATGGTGGAATTTATATTTTTACCGATGACTAAGGTGTGGGGGTGGAATTGGCTGTGCCTTTGTTGCACTTTTTTATGGTGTCGAAATTCATAATTTGAAAGTTAATTAACTGAAAATAATTTTGTGTACTAAGCCGAAGCTACTGCAATTAGACAGGCACTATTATGGATTAAAGATACTTTAACAAGAGGACAGTGGATAAATTTATATTCAGATGCATTATGGCTATTACAAAGCCTCCACAGTTCTGAGCTTAAGAATGCTCTCACTGAAGAGATTAAGGGTATATATTTTGAAATTAAAAAGAAGCACATTATAAAATTACATTGGGTGAGAGCTCATGCTGGTATCGAAGGTAATGACAGAGCGGATCTGCTGGCAAAAGAAGCTGCCCTGGGGGGCAGTCATTTAATAGAGAATGTATTGGACTCAAGGAAAGTCATATTGAGACGTATGAAAGAAGATATATGGAATACTTGGAAAATGCAATGGGAGTCTTCCGAAAGAAACTCAAATTATTTTAAAATATTAAAAATTGATAGAAAAATGAATCTTATGAATAATAGTGATACTAATCAGATTATCACAAATCACAGAAGATTCCCTGCCTATCTCAAGAGATTTAACCTCCCGGGTAGCGATTTATGCATGGCCTGCAGCAGACGTGGTGATGCACAACATTTTGTAGAAGAATGCGTCCTGACGGAGAGTGTAAGGGCTAAATATGGAAGGATTAATATTCTAGATTTATATAATAAACAGAGAACCATGAATAAAATATCTAAAGAAATCATGATGGTAGTTGATAAAAATAAAGAATATATTGGAATTAAGAACTGAAACTATTTTTAAATCAAGAGCTCTTGGAGTTTGCAAGATGTACAGGATCTGAAATATGAATATATGGCGAACCACAGCTTCCATGTTATATGTTTTGTCGTGTTGTCTTTTCCTTACTTTACTGACCAGTTATTTTTTAATTTTTCTTTTGTTCGTTTTTGTGTTTGTCTGGACAGCTTGCAACCATCATACTTGTTTGTTTGGTTTTTGGGGTTTTGCATTTTTGTTGGTTAGACGGGCCGGTTCCTGCTAAGCCATATGGCCAGCTCTGCTGGCTAGGAGGGTTAGGGTCTCGCCCCTTATTCTCACACTGAGGATATTCTTCGCTGCAGTTAATTCGACCTCCTGTAACCTTGTTAAGAAAAAAAAATGCTGTCATAAGTTCGAATATAGCAGTGTTTATAAAGTTCAGTGGTAAAGGATGGTATCATATTAAGAATTCCTATGATGTTTTCACATGAAGAAAATCAAGGTTTAGAGCATATTTGGTGAATTTAGGATGTGTACCACAAAATACACGAAATTTTTAATTTTTAAAGAGCTAACAGGATGTTTTAATAATGTAAATGAATCCTTTTGCCGAATAAAACAGAGTTCTGAATATATTTGTTTAAATATCTCTAGAGTAAAATAATAAGAAATGATATATATTTGGCATGCATTTCAATTAAACTGGGTAGAAATGCCCATGTACTCGTTTGAGTTGACTTTATGCCACTAAAATTTATTAATCCTTATAAGATTTGTGGATAGGTTTCTAGGTGTATTATAGACTTTTTTTGGGGGGGGGGTTCTCCTTCAAAATGTGAAAATAAATTCAAAATGTGAAATTTAAAATAATATGTTACAGTGTGAATATTCTGTGTAGTTAAAAATAATTCCATCTCGTGGATCTTGTTAAAAAAGTTAGGTAAGATGTGCACAATAAAATCCAAGATATTTTTGTAAAACGTTCGAAAGAGTTAATCTGTGTTACTAATATAAAGAAACCCTTCTGAATAAAAAAAGTGTTCTTGAATATATTTGTGTAAATGTCTGTAGAGTAAAATAATAATACATGAAATGCTGATGGTATGTATCCGCATCAAACTGGGTAGAAATGACTCATGTATTGGGCTGAGTGAACTTTATGCCATGAAAATTTATTCCTCTGTAGGACCCTTCCGGTCTATCCTCTAATCCAACAGCTGAAATACGTGTAGAAACCATACAAGAGAAGGGTAAAAAGACCCCTTTATTAACTGTTTTAAAATTCACAATGCGTCGACTTTACACTAACACACTACGTCTTACTCGGGCCGTAACTCAAGAAACAAGAACTAAACTAAAAATTCGAAGATATTCAGAAGTAGCAGTATTACACTACAGGACTCGGATGATCCAATTTTCTAAAATAGTGTCGAATATGTAGTGGCAGCAAGGTAACAGCTGTTACGCCATGTTAACCAGCAATAAATGCAAAGCAGAAGCTCACGCCACAAAACGTACAGTGTTCGCCCATACTCTCTTAACTTCCCTTCTAGAACTCGGTATTTAAACCTTTTCTTATTCAAAGTAGAATTTGCATTAATTCACGCGAGCTACCAAATTAAATATTATGGCATTGACAATTAGGGGAAATGAAGGCTTATAGGAAAGTAAGCATAAAATTAAATTTAACGCGTTAATAAAAATAAATATAAATCCCTACGACTCTATCTAGAAATATCTAGAATAGTCGCAAAAATACTACATAGTAAAATACACAAAAACGGTTCACATTTCATACAAGCCTTACACATCCGACATGCTAATTAAACTAATTCATATGGAAAGACTTCAATGTTTAAAACAGATATAACGGATCTGCAAATGATCAAATTGCTCTCCAATAAGTTTGAAATACTTCCCTTCCTATACCATAATATTGAAAAATTTAATTTATATCATTGTTACAAGAAAGAATAAGGAAATTAACCTCAATCAGGATATCATATACATAATATGTTACGTCAGTGTATTACACTTACATTATACGGTATATTACGCATTGGCTTTCAAAAATTAAGGGAAAAAAATAAATAGCCATAACTCGTCCAAAAATAAGACAATTCGTATAAAATTTGAATGTTTTATCAAATAACAGTTGTAACAAGTTGTAACAGATGGCTAAATGTGAATCCTTCGGTGGCTCACAGACTTATTCTAACCACAAATTCGGCATCTAAAAGGTTCAGCCAAGGATGGCCAACCGCTATGATCAGCGTCAATGACCGATATTCGTTGTTATGGTCACGAAGGAATAGAACGCATCTCCAACACATCTCAGAGCCTCCCTTGCTGAATTGTGCGTAGAAGGCTTCAGGAAAGAGATCTGCAAGCGAGGCGACCAGCCATTTCCGTGCCGCTGACATCAGGTTATGGAACGGAACGTTTGACGTGGGCATGTCAACATATCCACTAGACGACTCTTTACGGATGAGTCCAGGTTTATGCTCCAAAGCGATAGTAGGCGTTATTTGAATTGGAGAGGACATGAATACGTTATCATCCAACAAACATTCGTAAAAGAGATGCATATGGAGAAGGCAGTGTCTGTATTTGGGGTGGTATTTCTTTCGGTGGACACACAGACCTCTATGTCTTTCCAGGTGGAAATGCGAATGCTCAGGCCTATAGAAATGACATCCTTGATGCTTAAGTGCGCCCTTATGGCGGGGCAATATGTGACAACTTCCTGCTATAGGGAGGCAACGTTGGAAAGCACAGGGTTCGCATCGTGGATGATTGATTATCTTCAGCAGCAAATAATTCAGCACACTGAGTGGCCAGCTCGATCACCGGACCTGAATCCTATCGAGTATGTTCGGGATGTTTTAGGAAGACGTATAGCTGCTCTCGATCCTCCTCTTCAGACCATTGCCACGATTGCAACTGTTTTGCAAGCGCAATGGCTCTCACTTCTTATGAAACTGATTGACCATATAATTGACAGCATCACACATCGCTGTATGTGCTTTATTGCTTCTAAGGGAGCTCAAACTCCATACTGAAGGTAATTTTCCTATACCAAAATGACACATCCGATTTGTTCATTTTACACATACGCTAATTTCTTATAACACCATAATTGTCTGTTACTTTCTTTTCATGTAATTTTACACTTTATTAAGTGTTGTATACCACGGTTCAGTTTCTTGAAATTCTATCATATAACTTTTCGAGTAAACGTACTTTCTTAAATTTTTCCTTAATTAATGATAACCAGTGTATTTAGTTTTCCTAAATATAACATAACGGCAAAATTTTGGTTGATGTTATATAATAAACGCATTATCAGATACATTACATATACGTACAAACAAGAACCAACATCTGTTGTCTTTTCGAAAGAAAATGAGAGAGTTCAGAAATCAAATTTCCTCTCACCAGATGACTAGTATTTTTAATATGACTAAACTTTTCTTTCTTTTTTACATTTCAGAAAGTCTCAGAAATGTCTGGCGATTAAACTCTTGTTTAAGCGTATTACATTTCCAACTTCGGAAATATCAAAACATCCCATAAAATCGATGAATATAAAAAAAATCTGAAATCCATGACAGTTAAGTTGCCACTGCAGATTTTCAGTTTCACAGAAGCAGGCATCCTCTTTGTTCATTCACAATCACCTGAAGCTAAAAGTCTCTCAGATTTGAAATTCCGAATATGCTATAAAAGGGACTAGCCCGTCCAACCAACAAACCACAAGCCAGCGGTCCGACCGTGTTTATAAAATAAATGAACTACAAAGATAAACTAAGTGAAATTACAATTTAAACTAAATTATCCGAGAAACCAAGCCTGAGTCCCGAGTAACAAAAAAGTTAGAATAATTAATGTAAATATCAAAGACCAAACAAACGAATATAATGGTTGCAAGCTCCCCACAGCAATCACAAAAAACAAATTAAAGGAAAATTAAAAATAACTGGTTAGTAAACTAAAAAAAAGAAAGATATCACTATAAAAACATATAACATAAAAGCTGTAATCCGCTGCATATTCATCTCTCATACCGTAGACACCTTGAAAAAATTCATAGTTCCCATAAAGTCCTTATGTAAAGTTAATTCTTAAACTCATTATTCCAATAGATTCTTTATTCTTGTTAACTATCATCATAATTTCCTTGGCAATGTTATTAAAAATTCTCTGTTTGTTATGCAGATTTAAAATACTGAGTTTGAATTTCTTTCGGAAGATTCCCATTGCCTTTTCCAAGTATTTCAAATATTATCCTTCATACATCTCAATATAATTTTCCTTGATTCTAAAACATTCTCAGTTGAATGACTATCCCCCAGGGCAACTTCTTTTGCCAGCGAATTCGCTCTCTCATTGCTCTCAATACCAACATATGCTCTCACCCAATGAAATCTAATAATGTGTTTCTTTACAATTTCAAAATACACTCATGTCCATAAATTAAGGATAATGCAAAATCAGGCAAAGGAAGAGTTAGAAGCAAAACAAATTTGACTTATTTGTAAAGTTTATTTATTAAGCAAAAGGTAAAGAGCAAAAAAAGTTGCTGTATGTTTGATATTATTAAAAAAATTAGCAATTTTTTCTCCCTGGAGCAAATTACAAAA
>KK112048.1:89736-135836 GCA_000611955.2 Stegodyphus mimosarum | reverse complement strand
ATTTAACAACAGCAAGCAAAACAGATGGGGTTGTCTCAACTGCATCCTTCTCATTCGCCAAAAGGAAATCACGTCACAGAACTGCCGCATATCATTTGTCCAAGGGTGGATTCACCAAGAGATAAGTAAATAAAACTGCTGGATTCTAGTAGTTTCATCCACGATTCTATTTCCAATACTAGAAAGAGGTAACAGCATCGCTATTTTTTAGTATTCTCCCTTATGTGTGATATAAACAGATACAATTTAGTTTTTCTAATACATTTCTCCACGGAAATATCTTTCACAAGGTAGCGTACTCTGCTTTAATTAATTATCAATTTATATTCTTTAGCTAGATGTCAAATCAGAATAGATCCTTATATCAAATACTAAAATACTGATATTCTTTCTGTCAAAATATTTCCCAAATTGTTAAAACAAAATTCAAAACACTCATTGAGATGAACGGAAAAGATATCTCTCAACTTGCAGTGTATAATACTGATAACAGTTTATTTATACCACAGCTTATCGTTATTTTTCAGTTAGCAGAATAATGAAAGCGCAATAGCGAGCGAAAAATACAATAATACATAAACTGATCCTTAAAAACTTTAATTTGATATTAGCATGAATTTATTACTCTCATATGCTTACATAACTTTTCAGACATTTGTTGACATACTGAAGTCGACTTTAACAATGACTTCTACCTTTTAAGTTTTTGTCTGTGCCACAGGAAAAAAAAAAAAAAAAAAAGAGGGAGAGAGAGAAAAATAATCACATGCCATTGGATTTATGATAAGTAAAGAAAGTTGATTGCTCCAACAAAATCCTACTGTTTACAAGACAAAAACAACAATAAAAAAGTAAATTTTACATTACTTAGTGCAAAAGTAAGTTTAATGCAGATAAAATTGGCTACTCACTTTATTTAACTCTTCCGCATCCGCATCGTCAAGAGCCACTTGAGCGGACGCTTGCCAGTTCTTTTCCATCGACCTACGTCTGAAAGAAAAGAACATACCCATTTTGTCACATCTTGCAAAAACTATTGCACATCACAATCCAGTGATTAACTTACTAACACTGCATAAGCGAACAGTAAATACAAGACAAAAAAACGGGACTTAGGAAAGAAGTCACAGACTTCAAATGGTTACCAAGCAAAAATAAGTACCGATAACAGGAATAGATAAAAGTTGAAAAGCTTCATAATTTTATCTGGCATCTGTTTGTTCAGAATTTCGAATACTAAGTATGTTTATTTCCTTGTACTGAACAAAAGGTTAAGATTACAGTAACACTGAGTTTATCACTGCAACGTGTTTCAGTCACTTTTGTATTTAATAAAATGCAAATAGGGATATGATGTGCTACTCAGAAAATGCAATATTCTTTCAGCATAAACCAGCATATAACAACACTAAAGATATTACAACTCTGATCCACTTTGTAAAGCAAAAATATTTATAAACATAACAGCGTTTTCGTTCATGGTTAATAAATTATGTAAAATCTTTTTCATTGGAATCATAATAAAAATTTAACGCTGTTCGAAAACATACCTAAGAAACGACACTCGAGTCTTACAACAGAAAGACAGTACTTTTATATTCTCTTGTAGATTAAGCTATTGTTACAAAATAACGCTATGTACAGTAAATATCCGACAAAATTTACATTATATATTCATGCACAATTCTCAAAACTTAGTTATCCATGCACCTAGCTATTTTTGCCTTTTATGCAGTACAGTTAAGAACAATCTATACTAGGCTTACGCCGTTCTTTTCTTAGCTGATATACGTAAACTGATAAACACCTAAACGGAATTCACTATTATATTTTGGAAATATAAGCAAATACCGCTATTTAACTTTTCTACCTAAAATTCCAAACTATTCAACAACGCAATAAAAATAATATAAAGGAAGTAAAGTTTAGATACTAGCATCATAAACTTACAAAATTTAATCAGTTTAATATGTTAGAATCCCCTCCTCCCTAATAATCGGCATAAGCACTAAAGACTTCAAAAGACTGTTCTGGCTAATAATGACTTTAAGTAAATACAACAGATAGGCATAAAATATTAGTAAATACTTACAAAAAATAAATGGAAATACAAACAGCGAAGCCTAAAAGATGAACGAAGTTCGCTAAATAAAATGTTGCCACTAGCAATTATATAAAAGCAATCATCAGAATTTTATCAATTATGCAGTTAATTTTAAATACGAAACAAATGCATAATAGCTCATGGTTAAAAGCGTATGATTTTTTTTCTTTCTTTTAAAACCTAAGAAAGTGTACAAAGGTTTAAATTAAAATTAATCTCAGAAGAATTATTTACTGTACAATATGAATTAATAGAAATTTACTCAAATAAAATTTTTGAAATCACAAAATCGGAATGAGCAACTACTTTCGGGCAACTTTCAACAGTACAGACTTAAAGGTGAGGGACCATTTCGTTCCTAAACGTAAGAGTAAATTACTTTAACCGATATACACACACTGGCCAATGAATCTGAAATCTTTGAGATTTTTCATTTGAATGGATGCTACGGATAAGTACGCAATTTTTTTTTTATGACGTGGGTTACACGTGGTTAGAATGCTACTATACATAAGGTTAAGAGTGCTTTTCGCGATGAATGAAGTAAAATGGGAAAAACGACAGATATTTTACCATTTGAAGAAGGGCTTATTGTTGGTGCCTGTTTAGCAGAGGCCTCGATTTCGAAGACACCAAATCTCCCTGGGTTCTTAAAAGCAGACATATCAAAAATTTTCAAAGGTTGGAATCAGAACCCACAGTCCTTCTCCAGAAGACGTAACAGCGGTTCGACCACAGTTTTTGAAGAGAGTGACCAGCGTCGTTTCCGAAGAATTGAACGGCAGAACAGGGACTCTACTGTGCTTCAGCTGACACAGATCGTCAACCAACGCTCTTTCCAACAGATTTTAGCTCGAACCATGCGCAGAAAATTGCAAAGAATAGGAATGCGAGACTCTACTGTGCTTCAGCTGACACAGATCGTCAACCAACGCTCTTTCCAACAGATTTTAGCTCGAACCATGCGCAGAGAACTGCAAATGATAGGAATGCATAATCGAGGGGCATATTCACAAAGCCTACAGACCGTTTCTTCTATTGTTTGCTCCGACTGGTTGAAACAAGAAACGTAGGGTTACAGAATCTTGTGCTTGGCGACTTTTGCTTCATCGTCTTCGCTATTTGTATCGACCGTGGTGTACCGGAAAGCGCGTAAAAATCAAGAGATGAACCGCAACTCAGCGGTACGGGGCACGGAAAAATTCTCGAACTCATAGATCCGCAGGTTCTATCCCCACTTATGTCTTTTACAAACTTTCCCCTGCACGGACTTACATTTTTATTCTTCTATTCTCACTTTATTGGATGACTTTGTGATTATTGGTCTTTTCGCCTTCGGGTGCGATGTTAAAAATTTAATACCTTTATTTTCTCTATTTTTGTTTATGCTAATTTTTCTTATTTTTATTTACTGGTTTGAACTCTTTGTAGTAGGTATCAGTTGCAAGATTACGATTCAAGATCCCGAAAAGAGTTGCAATAGAAAAAGCGCATAATGAAATAAAATATCATTTTAGTTATACTTACTCATTAAGTAAAAAGAATAGGTATTCAACGCTCTTAAATGTTTATTGAATGTTTCCATTTGGTTTATTTCTTATATTCTTTTATTTGTATAAGTAATGCGCTATGGAAATTTACACAACAGACTCTTTCTAACAGAAATGACGAAAAAGTACATATGCCAATTCCATGTAAACACTTTTTCTTGCAAAACAATTATCGTACTTTTAACAGTTTAAATTCATTCTATAACAAAATACAAATAAACTATTAATAAGATCAGTAGGTTATTTAAAATATATTCCAAACAATTCCCCTTAGCTTTCATTCATAAAATAAAAAATTATCGAATGAAACAAACGCTGTTTCTCCTCACTTTACTGAAAGCCCACAAGATATGTTTGGAGTTAATTACCAAACCTACAAGGTGATAACCCACTATTCCAAATATGACCGCCAAACACATGTTTCACCCAATGAGAGCAGAACGTAGAAGAAAAGGTTTGTAGGCTTTGTGAATATGCTAGTCGGATGCTACGAGAAAACCACTTATTTTCTACCCGACATGCAAGAATTCGTTTGCAGTAGTGTCGAGAAAGAAGACCCTGGACATCTGAGGATTGGGAAAGGGTAATGGGGTTGGATAACTCATGCTACACCTTATTTTGCACTGATGGAAGACGTCGAATTTGGCGAGAACTCCATGAATTCATCTTGCCTTACTCGCACTGTGCAAAGGTCTGGTGGTAGTATTATTATATAGAACATGCTTTACTGGCATGGAAGTAGTGGCCTGGTACTCCTCGAGGTATACAGCCATGAGATACATAGCTACTATACTGGCAGATCAAGTTTACCCTGCGATGCTGCATTTTTACTTTGATGGCGACGAATACTTCATGGACGATAATGCAACTATACATCGTGCCAGAAGTGTTCAAAATTGGTTCGCTGAACATCAGTTTAACTTCCAACACCCTTCCTAGCCACCGCATAACCCGGATCTTAACCCCATAGAAAATGTGTGGGATATGGTGGAAAGACGCATCAGACAGCACTCTCCTCTTCGATCTAATTTACAAGATCTAAAAAGCTGCATAGCCAATGCATAGTGTTCTCTGGACGTAAATGCACTCTAAAAGTATCTAGACTCGATGCCCAATCAGAGCAGTTATCCGTGCAAAAGATGGTACAATAAAATATTGATCTTGGTTTTCTAATTCATGGGCCAGTGTGTGTACTAACAAGTATTTATATAAAATTATAAGCGCTTGCTATATAAAATGCAACGTTTCTATAAAATATAGCGTTATATAAAATATTTAGCTTGTTATATAAAATACACCTTTCATTTAAAATTAAATTCCTCTAGAAGAACTCAGATTTTCTATAGTTGAACAAATATCGTGGTTCAAAACCTAAACAGTGCCAGAAAGTGTTTCTGTTTCCTACTTGAATTAGCACATTTTATTGTTGTTTTAAGAAATCAAAACAGTGTAGTTAAATAGAATTTTAATTTACCACAGACATCTAAAAACTTCCATTCGCATATGATTGTCTTCATCAGAAAAGCATTTCGGCTCGACAGTCATCAATGCAACCAATCTGTTTGTCGGGGATTCCAACCAGGGTAGAACAACTAGCGTCCAGCGATCTTATCTGTTTGCTCACTGGAGAATAGACCCTTTTCAATACTAAAACCAGAGCAATTTTTCCTTCCTTTGTTCGTATATCTGTGCTATTGTGGTTTTTGTCGTCTGATGTTTCTCAATTCGGGTGCATTCATTTTCATCAGCAATATATTACAGATTATTTAGTTATGGCAAAGCCCACGCGGGCTAGCTGTCAAGGAAGGATGCCTGCGTGGAAGATTTTAATAAGGAAAACTCACTCGTATTCATATTACACATGGGGGAAAGCCTAGAAAACTCCCATGCAATCAGCCCGTTCGCCAAGATTTGAACCCGTGACAAACTTCCAACATGCAGCGGGGTTTTGCCGTCGGCCTACCCAACCAACTGTCAAGCGGCATAGTCGCTTAACAGTGGTAGTTCGGTCCGGGGTTCGAATCTCTCGAACGAACTGGCTGCATGGGCGTTTCCGTGTTTTTCCCCGTTATGTGGCGTGTATACGAGCCAGTTTCCTTCAGAAAGCTCTCCACGAAGGCATAACTCCTCTTAGACTGATAGCCTTTGAGAGCTTTGCCATAATGAAATAAACCAAACCAATTTACCCTCGGCCGCTGGAGCGAGGGCTACAAGCATAAGAAAGGGGATGAATTCATGAATGACTTTTCAAAGATAACTGGCTTATGTGTAACATAGCGTAAACTATGAAAACTCCGCATAAACTGCCTTCGCCATGAACAAACCAGGGAAAAAGTACCAGCATTTATTAGTGTTATTTACTTGGCACAGATGGGTATAGTGCTTTAATTGATATTAAAAGACAATTTCTATACTTTTCACAGGTAGGATCATAGGATAACCCTGAAAATGCAACGACATATATGCTTACATAGTGATAATGGCATCCTAGAATAATGGACTCTAAAATTCCAGTAAATGGTAATATTAGCACTACGGTTAAATGTAAATTAAAGCAATAAAACGAGAATACTATAATTTAAAGAGTAAAGCATGAAACATCAATGCATTTGCATTTAGTTGTTTGTTTAATCAATATTGATAATGAACGCTAGAGCCTTGTGCCTGAGGGGAAAGTGCATTCCTGGAGAATTTCATACAGAAAACGCCCCACCAGTGGCCGAGTATTTGAGATTGCTGAATGCTGGTAGTTCGACACGGTCCGAAGCCAGGTGAACAAGCTGGCTGCATTGCGTGTTTTCTGTGGTTTTTCCTACGTGCAATGTAAATATGAGCCAGTTCTCCTTACAAAGTCATCGATGAAAGTATTCCTAACTTTACGCACATGGCCTTCGTGCCCTCTGCTATATCCAAATAACCTAATCACACGGGAAAATGGTTCGCTTTCATACTACTAGGTTAAGTTAGGTTAGGTGGTTAAGGCAAAGCCACAAGGTTTACCTGCCTAACCGCGAAGTGCGCCTTAATGGAAGATTTTTAAGGGAAACTCATATTCACATTACTCACAAGAAAAAACACAAAATCTCACGCACAGATTACCTGTTCACCGGTTTTTGAACACGGACAGAACTACCAGTATCTAACGGTCTTACAGCTCAGCCACTGGTGGGCTGTTGTTGAAGCAGATTAAGACGTATTAAAATTAAATGTGAATTACCATTTTAACTACTGGCATTTATAAATAATTACCAATGAGGTATGCACACTGCTTAAAAATATAAAATTACCCAAGTACATACGGTAAAGCCGGATGAGAGTTGCATGTAGGATGGAAAGAGCCAAAGAGTTCTTAAGCCAGACGAAAGAGGAAGATGCATGTATACTTCGAGACATAATACTCGTTGCAGTCTGGATTTGGTTCTATTATGAATATATTATGTCATCGTTCCTACATAGTTTTTTCCCCCTTTCAAATATCACACCTTTCTCTCTCTTCAAATATAAACTGTAGATGTAATTCACGGTTGTATCAGTTTACAAAAAGGGTCTGCCTTTCATCATGACAAGAAGATGCTAACACTTTCACTTTTTGTTAAATAATAGGAAAGGGGAAGACACCGAAAGAAGCACGTTAGAGGCAAGAAGTTTTATTTTTTGCTGTTGCTGAGACTAGATATTTAATATTAAAGTTTCCCTATTCAGAATCCTTTACAATCTGTTCTTAAAAACGTACAATAATGAAACCTGAAATCTGTATTACCATAAATCTGAAGAAATTAATATAGCTCAAATTTTCGTCATTAAGTAGGCCTTTTTAAACATTTTATTTAAAATACAAAATATCCTTTATGCAAATTAGAAAATACCCTCCCGTGTAAAAAGCAAAAAATCGGCACTACAATACTACTGTGTTTACTGTGTAAAACTTGTGTAGATCACATCTAGGTGCGAAATCTAATCAAGCCCCTGATTGGTTAATTAGACGAGCCACATATAAATTCATAAATAAGAGTGTTTTGATAATTTTATTGTGCGAGTAAATAAGAGTGTTTTATTATTTTGTTCCTCAGATGCTAGTGGTTTTCTAGTTCCCTCTTTTTATTAGCTTTTCATATAAACCGTGTCTACAGTTGTTCTTACCTGGCCTTTATTTTCGTAACCGTTGGTCATAAACATTCATACTTCCAACCATAAAAATATTTTAAATTACGCAAATACTAATACTTTGGCATTTTCATATTTAAAAAAAATTTCGCATAGATGAAGTGATCATATTAAGACATATGAAGAGGAAAGCACTCACGTCTCAACTCAAGACTATTATTCGAAATGAGTAACCACTTCCAAGCATTTGATGAACGCACTAAAACATTCCAGACTTCGACGGTTCTAGAAAATGGAGAACATTCTCCAATAAAGGAAACAAATTAACAAACAAGAAATTTATAGAAAATAAATTTTTTAGGCGACTTGCCTTTGGATTTCGAACAATTTTCGCTGCAAATGTCAATTTTGTAAAAATTACGAAATCTAATTTTTTATGCATTTCCCCGTTCCCTATATTTTTATTTAGGAAGATGTTATACTCTGTATAAAACGTAATGTATAGAAAGCCCGATTTTTGTACGACAAAAACTGTTCGAGATATTTAGAGTTGGCAACTATTAAGAATTTTACAGAGCTAAAAAACTGAATTTGTCACCCTCCTCGAGGGGTCAGTTAAAAAAAAATTAGAATTAATCGAGGTTGTTTTTATTTCCATTTAAGGTCATTCTTTGTAACGAACTAATGTGTAACATGCCTCAATTTATAATTTCTATACTTGATAACTGTTTTGAGTGGGTTATGGAACGAAACACTGATTGAGCCATTCGTTTTTGATAGTAATTTTAACTAGTAAGAAGTACACATAAATTAAATTTAAAATATTAAACAAGCCATTGCATGACTTCTTAGAAGATAACGTCTTACTAAAATTCAGTGGGTGTTTACACACTTTTAGAATGAATGTTTAAAATGTAAAGAGTATTTTTTTAAATCTTCGATCTGATAGTCTTTTTTTCTGGACTGATCGTGATTTGCATGATAGAAGGGATTTCCGTAAATTTTCCAGGGGCACTGATTTCCATTCCTCTTCCCCTACTCTCCACAGTCCATTAATCGTGGTGGGTTTGAGCCTAGAAAGAGCTCTCACGGGACTTCGCAGAAATACATTGAAAAGGTATATATGCAACATCTGTATTAGTCTTCATTTTTCCAAAGAATGAAGCGGTACTTTTTGAAGTATGACTTATTGCTTTGTCTTGATAAAGTTCCACTCTTTTAAAATCACTATGATAAAGAAATGGTATTTCTTCTGTACATATCGGATGTAAAAATTTCATTTCATAGTGAGCTGATTTTAACACTTTTTTCCGCTCTTCTTATTTTTAATTTCCCTTTGTAAGAAAATTCTGCCACAACTATAAACTCCTTAGTCAAACTTTTTCTCTGCACTGACGAAAGTTGGTTTGTACAATCTTTTCTTTTCGTTTTTGATAGACTTTTTTTCAGCCATTTAGGTAAACCTATGCTTCATAAAGGGTCACAACATATTTCCATTTATCTCTCCCTAAATAGTTTTCATACAGAGTTTTACCAATTGTTCTGCGCTGAGCCACATGCCTCGTCAAAAGCTGCTGAACATTATGCTTTTAGCTTTTTAAATTTGTAAATCTAGGGTTTATTATTTCATTTATTGTCACTACAGATGTATTTAAAGACTTTCAATTGATTTCTGTGTCGGCGGTTTTCTCTTGTAACCAACGATTTAACTTTAGACACAGTACGTGCCTTTGTCGGGTAATTGTTAAGAGCCCATGGAGAAGTAATGATTCACGGTTTTCCATTTCCGATTAATAAATGTTGCTTTTTTTATAGTTAGAAATTTCAATACTATGCATTTCACCATCGTTTTGAACTATGGAAAAGGAATGTTTCTCTTCGAAAAGCGCAGAAACATACCTTCAATTCATTTCTTATTTTACACGCGGCATTTTGAAAGAAGAATGCATTTAAAACTAACAGACGATATTTCCTTATTTCAAATAATGAACTGTTGCCAGAAATTTTTATTACAAAATATTTACTTTTTTAAAAAAATCATTATCGAAATCATTCAAAAAATGTGTGAAATCCTCTGTATTTAAGATAGAATAACAAGCCGAACAAGTATTAATTTAAAAGTCAAACAACAAAAATCAGTGTTATATTTTCAAGTTTCCACAGGATTTCGATGGTTTTAGCGCACATCGAAATACAGGACTAGTTTCAAAGGTTTTAGCGCTAAAGCACAAATTTGCGCTTTGGCAGCTGATGATGGTGGTTCGGTAAAACCATCGAAGCCCCTCTGCAAATTTGCAAATATAACGCTGATTTTTGTTTGACTTTCAAATTATTACTCTCTGTATTTGTCATTTGTGTAGTTTCAAGTTGATGATTCTCCACCATATAAATTCACAGTGCCACGCCAGTTTTTTGAGAAGCTCATTTTGAACTCATTGTATGTACACTGTTGCATTTGGTGTTTAATGGAATGGCCTCTACGATCATCCAACTTAAACCTACTAGATCCCCCCCCACACACACACACTGGCGATTTTGAAACAAGTGAAAGAGATCAGCGTTTTAGATCAGCTTAACCATCGGTTCGCAAACAATATTCGCCGGTGGTCCGCACTAAAACACTTGAAATATTTTACCAGTCCTGCGAGTAAATTGGGTTGAGAAACACTGGTATACATCTTCTGTGTCGTACACTAACTGAGAGCGCATCTAAACAATTATATTAACAGAGTTGGAGAACACTTTTATTTCATGGATATAAACATGTGCAGCAGCTGAGGGCAGACATTTGAAAACAAATATAATATTAAAATTATTTAAATAGAGAAAACCTGTGTTTCGTCTCACAATTTCTCATTTTATGCTTTTTTTTCTTTTTTTAATATTAGCATAAAAGGTTTTTTTCAGTTTCATGAATTATTTGTGTGCTATCAAACGTTGAATATTGCAAGTTTTTTTCCTTTAAGTTTTTTCTCACCAGCATCTGATACAACATTTTGATTACTGATTAATAAAAAATATCGTTCAATCTTTAATTTTTCTTCCTATTAAAATATGCACATTGATTCTCTCATTTTGAGAAATATTTTGCATGGATTCTTGTCATTTAAAAATATCAAAGCATGAATCGTTGCGTCATTTATTACATCTTTGTAATAACAGAAAGCAGATGCCTAAGATCAATGGTTTGGAAAATAAAGGCCAGGTAATGACTTTTGTGAACATGTGTATCCATATGCATTTAAAAAAATCTTTTTCGATTTAACGAAGAACTTTTGACTGACTCTAAAAGTTTTGAACAGCATGCATTTAGAGAAAGAGAATGGGAAGAAAAAAACTTGCTCTGCTTGTCATTTCATGAGTACGGCAACAACTGCTCAGCTGCATTCGCAGAATATTGTGGTTGGAAAGGATGATGATAAGAACTGATGACATGAATTGGATTAAGAAAGATAAAGCGATCTGAAGAATGAAAATATTGGCATTTTTCCCCTGTTCCAGTATTCAGTCATAAGTACTCGAACAATGGCTTATGAATTTTGCATTCCCAGGTCTATGTTGAATAAGATGTGATGATCGATTTTGCAGTGTATTCCTAAAGAAACCACAAAACGCACAAACGCACGCATCTTTTAGTTACCGTGAATGACTGTTAATGAAATTGCCCCTGTAACATTCTACGGATAGCTGCAGTATATGTTAACCCTAGAAGAAGCAGTTGAACGCTTAGAACAGCCGAACATTGGGTGAGATGAGTTTTTTTTCCTGGCACGTGTTTCATGTCTTACATGAACAAGAACAGCGGTTTTCTTGCAGGATGAAGCTGTACCTCATGCTGGCCCAACAACTAACAGAACTGCTTCGTGCTCATTTTGGCCCTGCTTGTAAGACATCAAAAAAATTTGCAGAAACTTCGCTTCCTTGCTTTACAGAACTTGAACATGTGTGATTTCTGGTTGCTCGGATACCTAAAAGACCATATCTATGGAGAGAACATTCGGATTGTTCCAGAGCTGAAAGTTAGTGTACTATGCGACACGTTTCTGGTATTTCTTGAGAATATCTTCGAGATTCTGTGAGGATTCATCCCACTGTTCTACTTTCCAGCATGTCATGGATGCACACGACGTGCATATTAAACACATACTGTTACTCTAATTCGTCTTTGTTTTGCCTTAACACGGCAATTTCTGTTTGAAATAAATTTTTGTTGAAAAGCGCCACTAAGTGGCTAAAAAAAAAGTCTGTTTTTATTTCTTCCTTTTTCTCATACTTATGGTCTCAATAATCTATATTCCAATTTTCATTAACATATGTTTAGTTAAGTAATCCGGAAAGAACTAATAGAGAAATTTTATTTATAATCCCTCCGTATGCGCAGAATACAATTTCAAAACAGGATGCAAAGCAAAACAGCTGAAGAAAGAGAGTTCCTTCTAAACATTCCACCAGCGATCGAGAAGTAAAACTGCTGAGCCCTAGCAATTTGACCCGAGGAGGCGAACCCGAGTGAACCTACCAGTATTCAACTATTTTAACTACGCAGGTACTCGTGGATCCTAGCTGCAAAGGCGTTTGTATTTGGCCCTATGTATAACGCAAACACGAGCCAGCTTCCCTCAAACCGTCCTCGAAGTAGACATGCCTTACCTTAGGTAGGCAGACTTATGTAGACTTAGTTATTACGTTTAATGTACTTTGCCATAATCTAAATAATCCTATAAATCCTTATAAATAATTTCATATAAATCGGAGGGTATCATCAGTACTGGTGACTATTTAAACAACACTCGAAGAAAAGTTGAGGAATCGAATCTGTTGCAAAACTTACGAAAGTGAAATCAATGTCCATTAGAAACCAAATTTATGAATTTTTGACAACTCTCCCCCTCCTACAATAAATGTGGAATGTCACTGGACTTTAAGCGAGCTTTGTTGTTACGCTTAGGCCTAGAGACAAGGAACTGAATTATGATCTGTTTTGATAATCGGCGGATTTTTCCGGGTATTTTTATCTCGAAGTTTCTGATTTAACTCATTAAATATCGTTCGACAGGATAAATTGACTTTTTTCTAAAACTTCTAATCTTGGAAGCTGATAGCGATATCGTCGACAATAATCAGTTGTCGCGAATAGTTATTTACCATCTTATATGTCTTGGAGTTTCATTTGACGGAATAATTTTTTCTAGAAATGTTTCATTTGAGACGAGCAAAAAAATATAACAAACAAACTTTAGTCACAATACAATCGGTTGCTTTTAACAAAGCCGCATTCATTAAGGCAGCCATTTTGGAGCGAATCTTAACGAACAGCAGTTGATGAAATGGCAAGGAATTTTTTCACTTACATGCAACAACATAACATACAGAAAAATGTTTCACTCCGGGAATTCTTCAATTCAGAGTTTAAAAATAACATTTAAAAGCAGATAACTAACATTAATCACATGCTTAGAACAATTTTTTATAGGAAGGAAGAAGAGATTTCGCAAATTTGAAATGAAGAAAACGTATGCAGACTGTTTGTTCCATTTTAAGAAGATATAAGGATGACGTATTCGAACTTGAATGAGCGACTTCAAAGCATGCTGTCAGATCTATTGATCAGTTACGACTATACTTCCTGAAGGAAGGCAACGAAAGGAGCCCATTTCCTGCATATATATACTTATTGATTTTTTTTTTTTTTAAAAGTCATTCAAAAACGAAAGGCAAAGAGGGCATTATGCAAAATTCTTCCAGTAGTAATTTTTTGAGAGAAGAAACGATAAAAACGGTTAAGTTTGTGACAGAACTTTAAATAATATTTCCTCGAAACTGTTACGCATTATGCTTGCATGATTAAAGGAAAAGAAAAGCTTGCATGATCAAATAAATATCTGGTGCTGATGTTCACGATCTTAGTATGTGAAATAAGTCAAATAAAATAGGCTTTCAAACTATGAGGAGCCCCACGAGTGGCCGAGTGATTAAGACCGCTGAATGTGTTTGACACGGGTCCGAACTCAGGCGATCGGGCTGGCTGTGTGCTTGGCTTTTCGCGGTTTCCACCATGTACAACGTGAAAAGGAACCAGTCCTCCTTAAACAGTCCTTCACAAAGGCATTCCTCCTCCTTCATGTGTTTTGTTATGATCAAGTAACATAGCCTACACTTTCAAACTATAAGAATTTTGATCAAGTGATGCCTTTTAGTAATAGCGTACGGGTTAGGTTATTCAATTATGGCAAAGCACACTAGGGCTACCTGCCTAAAGGGAGGGATGCCTTCGTGGAGGACTTTATAAGGGAAACTGGCTCGTATACACGTTACACATGGGGAAAACCACGAAAACGCCCATGCAGCCAGCCCGTTCGCAAGATTCGAACCTCGGACCGAACTACCAGTGTTCAGCGTCTTTACCGCTTGGCCGCTGGTGGGCTCCAATAGCGTACGGAACTTTGAAAAAAGATATTCGATACAAACCATACGATCCATTGCCCAAGACTAAAACGACTTTAAATAAACATTTTGGAACCGTATGCAAATATTGCTAAAAACAATCACTCTTGTTAAGTTTTCGAATGATATTTTTAAAAGGTATACCTTCTACGATAAAAAAAAAAACATCAATTCAGAACTGACTGAAAAATGCTTGCATACAAATTCTAAAATTCAAAATTTTGCAATCACCGAAATTCCACTTTTATACTACCTAAAAAAAACTGACCCTTTTTCATTGGGTGAAAAAGTTTGAAAGCTGACCTTATTTGATCAATTAACACTTCTAAGAGGTATTTATTATTCTCAGTAAGCGGATTTCATGCCCCTGTAAAATAAAAAAAAATATTGTCACTTGAAGGAAATATTTATTACGCATCGAGCGTAAACAATCCAGTGAAATTAAATGCACAACTACTTCTTGAATAATTGCTTTCTTTATAATATAAATGCACGAATTTCCAGATGGCGTCAATTTAAACGAAAATAATGTAGTATTTCTTTTTCCATGAACAGCCCATCTTATATATAAGATTTTACTTCTATACCTTTAACTTCCAGAGGACGTATTCTTGAACAGTAGGCCAACTGTAACTGCTTAACTTTCGTTTCAAGTATTAAATTGAAATATACAGACCAAAATCACATTTCAGTTTCTTTTTAATCTTACACGATGTTTATATTATTTATTTACTTATTTTTACTTTTGGAATCGCAACCAACCGTTCAAAAGATGTTAAGAGGTGATTTTTTTCTAATACCTTACCTGGGCACTGAAAAGAAAAAGGAAAACTGCAACATGGGAGGTGGTGAAATTTTTATCATTAAATGCATATTTCGCTCTTAACCCTCTTTCTTTTTAATTCTAAAATATCAAGCACTGAATATTCGGGACAGGTATTTAATTGTTCTACAATGCTTCATTCTCCATGTGCCCAAATTAAATAGAATCGATTTTATTTTTAATTCCTTTATTTCTATCTGCATTTTTTTGGGGGGGGAGGTACAGGTTTAATCAATCATAACATACAGAAAGTATGAAGTATTGCGTTATATTAAAATGCAAAGGATTAAAAATACAGCTTGAAAGTTTCAGAACTAAAGTTTTTCTTCAAATTCTTCCAATTTTATGGAAAATTCTTTGATTTAAAAAATATTTTAGAAAGCTTTAATAAAGGTAACAAATTTAACTCATTATGTTTGAATTCTGTAAAGAAAAATTTATTGTATATTAATAATACGAAAAGGGACGGAATTATACACGTTATTTATGCTTAGTATTTGCAGATGCTGAAAATAAGCTTAGTTAAACTCGTAATATTTTAATGTCAGCGTATCTTGCCAGATCAATAACTTTCCATTTTTAGCAATTCTTTTATACACCATTCCGCATATTAAACCAAGCACTAATCTGATCGAAAAAAGAGATGCCACAAAACGTAAGACTTTAAAACAAAACAATGCTTTTTCTTTTTTCTTAAATATGCAAAAAAAAAAAAATTGTTTAAATCAAAGAGTTGCAATAAAATAAAAAAGTGTAAAATGATCATCTTTGAAAGTTTAGATCAAATGCAAGTATATCTGTCTTCTTTTTCCTAACATTTAAAAAAAAAAGAGAGAGATAAGCACAAACATGTTATTAAAATTCAAATTTCTGTCACGTCTAAAAATATTCTTATGTATTAAAATTATGAACTTTTCACAAAGTAAATATTATATATGTATATATAAATGTAAAAGCACGCGCTTATAATATATATATACACTACTGGTCACCCAAATTGCAACACCAAGAAAGACAAGAGATATCACAACAAAATTTATTTACTAGATAACATGTTGACCAAGTATCAAATGATTAAATTTATAGACTACTGTGAAGTGTGGTTCCCTCCAGAATCAGTAGCCAGAATAGTTGCCATTGTTGGAGATCACTGCTGCCACACGCCTCCGCATTCATTCAAAAAGACTTTGGATATGTTCTTGGGGTACAGCAGACCAAGAAGCTTCTACACGTTGCCAAAAATAATCTGGTGTGGCAGCATGGGATGTAATCTGGGTCAATTATTCAGCAACCATGGACCACATGTTTTCTATCGGCGAAAGATCCGGAGCGCGAGCCGGCCAGGGAAGCAATTCAATCTGGCGATTGACGAAGAACCCTTGGACAATGCCTGCCACGTGTGTCGCGCATTATCCTGTTGAAATATGGCTGTGGGCAAGCCCTGAAGGTAAGGAAGGACAACTGGCTCCAACACCTCGGAGATGTACGCTGGCTGTTTAAAGTTCCGGCAATGCGTACTAGAGGATTGCGAGAGTGATATCCAATACCGCCCCATACCATAATACCCGGTGCAGGACCAGTGTGGCGGTGCATAACGCAGCTGTTCAGCATCCTCTCTTCATAGTGTCTCCAGACTCGAATCCGACCATCGTGGTGTTGCAGACAGAAGCGTGACTCGTCAGTAGATAATTTCATTCCATTTTGCCGTTCACATCCTTCTTTCATCGCACCATTGGCGGCGGAGACTTCAAGGGTAGACGTAGGGTTTTGCGTCAAGGGTAGACGAAGCAATGGACGTCTTGTGGACAGACCACACTGCTGTAAACGGCGTCGAATGGTACGCGCAGACACTAGATGATGCGTTACAGACTGAATGTGCTGTGCTATGGTTCGTGATGTGAGTGAGCGATCAGTCACTGCCATGCGCACAATGTTCCTGTCATCACGTGAAGTGTGCACTGAGGTGCATGCGAGCGAACACGTCGGTCCGTCGTACCTTCCTGCATCCAACGGTCACATATCCGCATTACAGTTGTTTCGTTTCGTCCAACAGGACTACTGATTTCCCTAAAAGATAATCCACACTTGCGGTAGGCCCTATCCTTCCTCTGTTGAACTCGAATACTTGATCAAACGATGATCGTTGTTTACTACGAGGTATAATTGATCGTTTTTTTTGAAAAAACCACAGAAAAACACAATTGCAGAACTTGAAATCGTCGAAAACTCCAAGCCTTAAATAGCGCTTTGAAGTGGCGCCACAGGCGCGTGTGATGTGTATCTGCGCTGAAATTCTAATCATTTGCATATCTCACCTCCGCTAATGCATGTTGTAAATTTCATGTTATTTGCATGCTTCCTTCAGGGTGTTGCATTTACGGTGGCCAACAGTGTTTATGCCAAATATGTATGTATGTATCAAATATACATATTTGACATGAAACAGGATCATCGAAAAGTGTGGAGCTGGTTTTAAATAGTTTTATTTAAAAAGCATTCGAGGAAGCTTAAAATTTTTTATTGTGAAATGAACATAAAATTTAATTTTGTTTTTTAAACACATAATAAGTAATTTCTGTGAGAGATTCTGTGATTGCTCTGCAGGTATCAAAGCTGCATTCACTTTCCATCCAAATGCGCTGGAATCAGGTCTGGCGTGATTTTAACAATGGCAACAAGTGAACGCTTTTCAACAAGCAGCTGTGTCCCCTAAGTTCACTAAAATCGCTATGAACATTCATAACAGAATGTTTTGTGTACCGTAGCTCACGGTGCGCTTTTTGTTGCACGACCATCTTCATGTAACATGACTAGCGACGGCTCCATCACTACGCGACGGCTTCATTACTACTCAGCAAAGCTTCTGCGCATGTCAAAGTTACTTGGGCCCTCCTTGCAGTTAAAATTTAGGCACTTCCCTTTTGTTTCTGCATAAAAACCAAGAGGATTAACTTGCGATGAAGCACATTATAATGATTTAAAATCAGATTTATCCTTTTCGACGACCCTGTACAATTTTAAGTACAATTTCTTTATAATATTTTCAATACCTCTGATATTTGCTGAAGTTTTAACTCTCCTAAGGATGCCGGAGTGTAAAAATTTAAAATAGGGTTGCATTAGCGGAAAAAAGTAATATATTATTTCCTAACAATAATTTTGCAGCTTCCCACCTTTTCTTATTTAGAAGTCCTTCGAAACAATACTGAAGCACCTCTTCATTTCTGAAATAGGATCCCGCTTGCCCCCCCCAATACAATATTTAATTTCATGAGGCCCATAACAAGCTTTAGTTAAATTATACACGCAAATAATTCAAACCATGCTTTTTTACGATAACCGTGGTTTGAAATGTATGTTCTCAGAATTGACGAATGCAGTTAAAAAGCACTGATCTGCAAAACTAAGGACTAGTCTGTTACTTTTAACTGTAACATTTCCCAGAAGAAAAGATCTTCACAAAACAATAATCTCATAACGTTCCGAAATTGTGACATAAAAAAACATCGGCTAAGAATGCTACTATAACGCGATTTTATTTAGAAATGGATATGTTACATTGGTCGTCAAGATAAGAGATACACTACTGTCAAAGACTTTCCGACGGGAAAAACACAGTCCTCAGTAAAGAATGTGATGTTCCCAATATCGATGTACGATTGCTCCAGCTGTTCATATCTCGCCTGAGGTTACTGAAGATTTCTGGATGTAACATTGCCCATTCTTCCGTCATCACCATCTTCAGCTATCGGATACTGATACGGAGAGAATGAAGTTATCAGAGATAACTCACTACCGACAACACACAATTGTTTCTGACTGTAGAGTTTTTGCAGAATGTTGCACTTAAAAATCAGTCCATCCGAAAATCTACTGGCGAGTTAGATGACAGAAGAACAAAGGGAGGAGACCTTTGGATTCCCTTCTTCGGGTTGCTGTTAGGTAAAAATTAGGATTTAACTAGACAGATGGACGTCGTGTGCTTCGTTGTAATTAAATAATCAAATCCTATCATTTGGACATTCTCCGGTAAATATTAACACCCGGCAAGACCCAAAGAGCCCAATTCTATGCGCGTTCAATAGAATTAGATCTAGGGAATCTAATGGCCAGTCCATCTAATATATGTCCTCACATTACAGTAGTAAGGCAATAGCCAAATCCCAAGGAGGTACGGCGATATTTTCCTTAAACAGGAGAGATTTAGAGCCATTTTTACCTCGGAAGAGATCTTATTACAATCATGCTCACTTTATCCACTCAACTTAATGCCTGTTCAGATGACCGAATACAGAGGCTACAACTGTATTTCTTATCATTAATGTTTGGAATGATCGAATCATGTTCCAAACTTTCACCAGATTAGCTAAAATCCAGAACTGGTAGCAAGGCTGGATTTTCTTCCACGAATTCATTGCATCTCACAGCACTTACCGCGCACAAAATCTGCTGCAGAGGAGAGAATTGCACAATATATATACATAGGAAACATTTATAGCTTTGCAAGAAAAATTTAAAAAAAGGCACATTGATAATCGGGCAGATGTTACATTTCAGTATTCGCCTTTCATGGCAATCCTGGAAGTCATGCACCTTATACTCCTTAAAATTGCTTTTATTCATCATTTATGGCGTGCTACGCCATTAGGCGATACACAAAAAGGGAGGGATGTCCTGTGGAGGACGTCTTTAAGGGAAATGGCTCTTACACATATGGATCCACGTTACACATGTGGAAAATCACGAAAACGCCCATGCAGCCAGCCCGTTCGCCGGAATTCGAACCCAGGACCGAACTACGATGCCAATTGCTCTCAGATTTCGATGTCGCATTAGAAACGTAAGGTAATCGAGGATGTTTCTGGTGGATGAATATCATTCATTCTTTACTCTTCAGTCTGAAGAACACTCTAAGCGTTATGGCGAGAGAGAAAGCAGGCTTCAACCACATTCGTCAACATCGAACCCCGACTTCATCCTTCCGAGGATTTTACGGGGAATAAAATCATTCAGACGTAAACATAGCAGTGGTGAACAACAGAGAGCTCGCACGAATTTTTTAAATTTCCCTTGTTATTTGCGAGTCCTCCGTTTGCTTTTCTATACCAAAGAAACAAATACATGTTTTTCATATTATAATCACATTTTGACTCGCGTAAGGTCTTTCTCTTCTTGAGAATTAGGTGTTCGCTTGGTTTCTTTAAAGTTTGATCAGTCGTGTGGTAAATATCCTAAAATTTAAATAAAAGCTGGAATATATCATCTATTTTCAAGAAGGTACTGCGATATTTTCCTATATACATATAAAATATATAAAAATAAATATATATATATAAATTGTATAAATTATAAAATATATCATTATATATATAAAATATATAATGATATATAAGAAAAGGTATCAAATAGTTTAACATCACGACAATGGAATAAAGTTACATTGTTTACTTTTCCGTTAGAAGATGGAAGATGCAAGATTTTTGACTGTACAGCATATTTCAAATTCAGTGACAATTTCCTTGAGTGGGAAACCTTTAAGATAACTTGATCTTAAACCTTACATAAAAACTATTTTGAAAAATCTTGTCTCAGCCTTAAAAACCTCCTAAACGACATGACACGAATGAAGAAAATAACGTGTGGCAGCTTCTGACATAAACTCTGCCGTACAATTACTCTTTGTTTTATATAATTCCTATGATATTTTATATTTTGATTTTAAAATGTTTTGCTCATACATTATATTTTCTATTTTTGTAAAAAGTTGAATATTTAATTAGAATTTGATACTTTGTTTTTATAAGATTATGTGCAAGCTCTTTTTTAAAATTTCCACTGCTCACCACAGGTCAGAAGTTTTCCCTTTTTCCGGCTTCTGCGCTCATGATAGTTAATACAGAAAGCCCGACATAAAGACAGCCTACCAGCAGCCAGAACGGTAAAAGTCGCTGAACATTGGTAGTTCGAATACTGGATTCGATTTCAGACGAAAGACCTGGCTGCATTGGCGTTTTCCCAATGTGTAACATTGTGGCCCGCCGGGGTACTGTCGCTGACTGCCGTACCGATAGGCTGGGTTCAAATCCCAGAGAAATCAAAGATGCTTGTAAGCGTATTAGTATCTGTGTGGCAAGACGGCACTCAAATTACACGGCAAGCTAGAAGTTTTCAAGAAGTTGTTGGTATGGGAAAAAGGGTGGGAGACGCTCGGACCCCCCCCCTCCGGATGTTCTCCATCAAAAGTGGGGCGGAAGCTTAACAGTTAGCTAGGTTCGGCAATACATCAATCACCTGTGGTACTACAAATGTGATGGCCTAGGTGTACCTGAGTAACGGGTTTCCCTTAGAATTAGAATTCCCCTATTAGGAAATCCTCCACGAAGGCATACCCTCCTCCTTACGCAGATAGCCTTCGCTTGCTTTGCCGTAATGAACGCAAACAAAACAAATTTCCATGAAGACATTTTTATCTCCTTAGGCAGGTACCATTGTGTGCTTTCCCTTAATCAATTTACCTAACCTAATCCTAGCATACCCATAACGAAACGTCTAAAATATTGTTGCGTGCGTACGGGTTTGTAATGGATTGAATACACAAATCGTTAAAAAGTTAATAAAATTTATTCTTTTCACAAGAAATAAAACAAAATACTGAAATATTTCCTCAGAGATATTCGTACAATACCTCAAACGTTAAACAGAACTCAATTCAAAACAGAGAAAGTTAATTCAATCTCTTAGCGAATTCGCTACAATCAATAACAGCGCTAAGTAAACATACAGTTCGCTTAAAACAACAGCAACTCAGCTGAGGTGTTTTAATTCGGCTTTTATAAACTTTTTAATTATTCACGAGACCATTCTGGTAAAATCTATTCTCTCGATTTTTCTGGATGGCAACAGCAATTACGAGATATTTATTTATTAAATATTAAATGCAGGCGCTCTTATATTTTTACTTTTTCGACATAGCTTTCTCTTCAAATTCGTCTGCGTTGCACGGGAAAATAAAACAATTTTAATTGCAATTCTAAATAAACAGCTAAATAAATACAAAATCCGTAACAATATTTATGCAGTGTTTTTATGACTACGGTTTAAAATATTTGACATAGTTATAGTCAAACTTAGTATCTCATTCGTTAGAATTAAAAAAAAATTGCGATTAATTCGAATACTTTCATTTATAGAATGCATTTTCATTAGCGAATGGAAATTCTAGCCAGTTTTGCTGGAAAGAAATGTTCTTTACCGAGATGTAACTAATTACTTCGAAATCAGTTAAAATATTGTCATGCTAATTCTTAGAAGGAATTTTGAACACCATTTTTTACAATGAAAATTAATATTATATTTTAAAGTAAGAACTTAAAAAAATTAAGTATTCTTACATTTTAAGCCCTTTTACATGCATATAAAATTTGTTAATCTCAGTTCCATAGTTTAATCACATAAAATTTGTGAAAAATATAAAACCTATTAGTTAACAGAAAAGATTCGTAATAAAAAGAGCTGAAATAAATGTATTGCGAGCAATGATTTTTCAGAAAACTAACCTACATTGACATAAATATAAAATTTTGTGTATATAAATAAATATAAAAAAATAATCAGATCTACACTTGTTGAATAAAATTTAATCAAGTTATACAATTCTAGTTGTTTCAGCTCATAATTTTGACACAAACTCAAAAGTTTTGAAAATGCATTCTGAAGTGATTGCGTTTAAAAAGGGCGCTGTTTTAAAAGAATATTTATGAAACCTCTTAACCTGTTCGCAAGAAAATTATAATTCAAATTAAATCCCATTGCTCAAAGGAAACTTAAACAAAGATTTTAATATATTTAAATAATTTCTTGACACTTTTATAGACATACAATACTGCAAATAAAAAATTATGAAAATAAGTAACTGAAAAATTTTAGAATTTGAGCCCACAACTTACTAGAAAATAATTAAAAATTAATTAAAAAATTAATTTCAGAACTAGAAAATTAACATTAAATAGAAACTTTTATTGTACTTATAATAATACTCATCCTTTCACCATTATACATCTCCTTTTTTCCCCTCTGCAGTATGGAATTTTTCTTTTCGAAAACTTAAAGCTTGAGTACCCATAACCATTTTTAAGAAATTCGAAATTTAAAAAATCGAGCTTCTCTTTCTACAACATGTGTAGGAATTCTGGTATATGTTAAATAAAAGCAATTGCTTACTTTTATATCGGTAAAATAAAAAAATCAGCATTAAATCTACAATAATATTCCTCCTCAAATCATGATTTATCTCGAATACTCTAAAAAATGTTTTCTATTCAATGCAGATAAACTTCCGTTGCAGCTGTCCCACCACTACTGAAACTGTTTCCTCATACAACCGGATCTAAGCACCAAGAGAGCAAAAACGCTCACGCAGTATTATTATTATTTAAATACAAATATTCACAGCACAGAAAAGCTCATGGCCCTTTTTATATACCCTTGACTTTAGAAGGTTTTTTTATTTAAATTAACCAGTTATTTATAATTTCAGCAGTGGCGTAACGAAAACTCCTGCGCCCCTATGCAAAAAACTTCTTGCCCCCTAATAAATTTACAGTAAATACTACTAATATAATAATACTAATAAATTTACTAATATACTACTAATATAATACTAATAAATTACTACTAATATAATACTAATAAATTACTACTATTATAATACTAATAATTTACTAATAAATTTACGGTACCCCCAAAAAATCCATGTTTCCAGGAGCTAAAATTTTGATTATGATTTTTATAAGATCTGGAATGATAACTAAAAAATCTTATAGGGCACCACATGGCTTCCTTGTATGGCCTATTAACTTATACACATTCTTTGATGCGCTTTATTAAGACTTACCGAATGGTTCTAATTTAATTAACCGATCCCACAAGGCCTGTAGAAAATGACATTAATATTGAAAATTTTTATAATTAAATATTCCGATCAGTTTTTGTAGCACGGAAGTCAAACTTCCAATAATTAATTTTTTCATGTGTATAAAACTTTCCCAAATATAAGAACCGGGAGAGCGAAGGAAAATTTAAATTCCTTATATGTCCAAAAATTATGTTTCATTAAGTTCGACATTGTCAAAATACTTTCCGTCATTTAAAACACTTCTGTAATGGGAAGATATGACAACGAGCAATGGCTGTGAAAATAAAGGTTGGGTATAGAGTTTTAAGTCGGGTAAGGGGATGGATACAAGGATTTTTTCCAGAAAAGAGGTTTGAATTAGTTTCAATGTTCTTCTCCTCTGACGAAGTGGCATTGATGTTGATTGAATTGTTATGTTCTTTTTCTTCTGTTGTTATTATTTTTTTTTAATTTCATTAAATTTTCTGAATTTGGGTAATGCTTGTTTAAAAGTTTTGGTTTTTACTTTTTTAAATTCTTTGTTGCAGTTATAGGATTACTTGAAATTTATCAATTACAAATTCCAATTTTTGGTCTTTGTGAAAAAGTAGTTCTAAATTTCTAACATTATATCTTTAGTGCACAACTATACTGGTGGGCAAAATTAAAAGTTGGAAAACATTTTCCCACATTGCTCCTAAAATACCAGACAAAACCTGGAGATCTGATGGCCATATAATATCACTGTGGCGCTGAGATGAGATAATGTGTTCTTGTGTGCGTCGCTGCGCCAGCAGGAGGTCTAAAATTCTGTGTCCAGCTGCTCAGCTCATTCCGCTTTGCATCACAATAGTGATTTGTATTACCTTTCTAGAATAATCTTCCTGCTTTTTTGCTGTTTTTCAGCTGAAATGAGTACACATCATTGCTTAGATAAAGTTACTGGATGATGAATCGTGGGCAGGCTTGAGGCAAGACAATCCCAAGCTCAGGTTGAAGGAGAACTGGATGTAGACTCAAGTGTCATCTCTAATTTGTAGCATCAGTTTAAAATCAGCGGAAAGTGTGCAAAAGACCAGAACAAGATATTTCTGTTTCACTGTTTGTATCGCAATTGATTCAAAAACAGAACATACGTAGCTTTTTACGGCAGTACAATTCCTAAAAATTTTAATTAATGCTATCTCGAGTAATTTTTATCTTTGTTTTCGATAAATTCAGGTACAGTAAAAACTTTTCTCATGGAATTTTTTTTTTCCTACGTGACCCATAAGTTTACAGTTCAATAAGAAAGAAAACTAAAAAAAAAAAAAGTAATATAAAAAAAATTTTTTTAAGTTAATTCCTACTTTGGTGAATAAAGAAAATTTTTAAAAATACAAACAAATTTTAAATTAAAAATGAAAAAAAAATTTAATATGTGAAAAAACTGTATTAACATCAAGTTTTATCCACTAGAAGTTAAAAAAATGTATTTATTAATTCATTAAATAAAAAAAAATTACGATTTTTTAACGGTATTTTATTAACGATTGAAAATTAGTTAATTAATAATTAATTAAATAGAAAATTGTTTTAGTCAATTCCTACTTAGGTCAGCAAAGAAAAATAATAAAATAAATAAATAAATACAGATAAAAATAAAAAAAAAATTTTTAACTGTATTAACATCAAGTGTCATCCACTACAAGTTTAAAAAATGTATTTGAACTTGAGTGGATGAATAAAAAGTATTTTATTAACGATTGAAAATTTGAACAAGGTATAGGGAGAGTGTGAGCTAATAGTACGAATTAAAAAAAAAGTATCTCCTGAAGTTTGCAATTCATAACAGGCACCACTACGCAATTGTAGATAGCCATAATGTCGTAATATAGTGCCAAAATCATTCATTGGTGAACAACTTATTGCATCTTAAAATTCGCTATATGCGTGCCTGTTATGAAGGCGCAAAGGAGATTTCACGGAACATATCTAACAGAACCTACAGACAAGATAATTTATGTCTGACGCAAGTTCAAGGAGAATGGCAGCTTGTGCGATGCAGAATGAACAGGCTGTGTGTTATAAAGTCGAGTGTTCGGGCTCCCTTTGTCATACAGTTTAGCGCAACCCGAAAAGGAACCATGTATAAAATTGTTGATATCGATTGTGATATGTTAAGACGTATGTGGTAAGAACCTGAATACAAGACTGATGTTTGCCGCCAAGCATGCACGAACCGAGCACATGTAAGATAAATACAAAACTTGGGAGAAATACTTTATATACTGAGATGCACCTTTTTGCTGTATCTATTATAAAATTTCTAATCCTCAGAGTGTATTATGAATGATCCGGTATTTTTTCGAAAAAAGTATCACGTGAAAAAACTATCCATGGTTGAAGTGTATCTTATGCGCTTCTGTTCCTAAACTGAGCTTATGGATTTATATCTAGTCGTTGAGTAGATATTTAGTCTTATAAATTTTTTTGAATAACATATATGCAGGATGGTTTAAAAATATCTGTCAAAAATGAAAAAGCTGGTAAAGGGAACTGAAATGAGCAAATTTTGTAATAGAATGCGAGTGACGAAATGGCGTACAGAGGTGATGGTACAGAGGTCTTGAATGGTGGGTGGAAACGTTCTGGGGACCTAAACTGTCATTCTACGTGCGGGATTCGAATGGTAGTAACACTACACAAACGCGAAGCACCCGCTCAAAGTAAAAAGTACTCTCAAATCGTTCTGTTCTCTTCATTGAGTTACTGCTCCATTTAAGCCGCAACCCTGCAGTAGAACGCGTATCAGTGAACTGCGCATTTGTGTAACGATGCATACCGCTCGAACTGTGGGCTGGGAAATAACTTCTTAATTTATAAGTAACTATATTTTCTCTTTCTTCGTTTCCGCAATATATTTTAATTAATGTAAGTTTCTTCGGCTAACCACCCGTCTTTCTCTCTCATTCACCTTGTCCTCTCTATTTTTTAATTTCCGATTTGGTGCATATATAAAGAGAACTCAAGCATTAGTGTAAGAATTATTTACAACGAATTTTATTACGCTATTCTCCCCTCCCCCCATTTTGGTTGTTCTTGGTATTTCATTCTAAAAGTTTTACTATAAACAGCAGACTCTGCTTAAAAATTAGTCTGTTTAACTGAATATGACAAAGCACAAAACAGCTATCTTCCTAGGGTTAAGTGATATCTTTATGGGGAACTACTATCTAAGCAAAAATCTTTCGTTAAATATCACGCAAGAAGCAAATCTACGAAAACACTCATGCAGCCAGCCCGTTACCGGGTCTTCATACACAGGGACATCATCAGTGTTCAGGGGTATTAGCCAGTTGGCCGTTGGTGGACCCTTCACAAGAGCAGTAAAATAACAGTTACTTACATTTCACTCCATTAACACGCACTTTTTCTTTAATGTAGTTAACTTTCTAACTCTATACTGCCGTAGTTCAAGATATTTTTTTAACTGTACTTCCAACGTTCTGCCCATTGATGCAGACATCCGAAGCATTAATTTAAAATTATAGTACATTTCATTACAATTTTTTCTGATAATCATGACCGGTAATTTTCAAAGGAGGGGTCTTTTAATGAGTTGTAATATCTTGACCTTAATCACCGATTCTACTTTCTAACTGAAGAAATAAATATCAGAGTATGGGGCTAATACTTCCTTTCATTTATATAAATTTCATAAATCTGACCAAATTTCTAACTTTTCGTAACAAAACTACGTGGTCTTATTATTTTCTAAAAGTTTAAATTTTTATTCTTTTTCATTAAATTTATTTCTTCGAGGACACTTATCCGTTCCAGAAACATGCAAATTAGTGGTTAAATAATGAAAATAAGTAAGAATATGGAGTGTGTTAATGTTTTCCAGCAGCGCTTTTTGTTAATACGCTTTTGTCATTAACACCTTAACTGGATTAATCATTGTGGCTCCTAGATTTTGTAGAACTCACAGTGTTAGGTAAAACTTAAATCAGAGTAAAATGACGCTCTAGGTGAGAGCTTTCTGGAAAGGCATTTTCCTCTAGAGTCTGTATATACTTGTGTTATGAATATCTATTTTTTCTGTCTGCAGTGTTTGGAGCACTTCTCGCATTATTTTTAGCCCATACAGAGTCTAAATAAATTTGTGATTTAAGCTTTTCGGTGTTTATTTTAAAGTTAAGTTTTCAGTTCATCGTAAACAAATGCATTAAGCCAAAATTCGTCATAAATAACACAACACTGGAGAGATAATTAGCTATAGTTAAAAGAGTAACTAAAACCAAACTACGCTCCCCCCCCAATAAGATTTTCACAGGAGTTTTAGGGTTCTCCAGTTAAAGTGCAGTGCAGCTTATTTTGATTAATTTCAGTTTGTAATTTCCTTAGCCATAAATAAATTGTTTAAAGAAGATATTTTAAACTCGTTTTTCTGAGTTTTATAGAAAATTCCGGCAAAAGAAAATGGGCTATGTTTTCTTTTTATTTTAAAAAAATTTTTTTAAGAAGCTGTGTCATTATAATTCAACAATTATTTTCATATACGAATTTATATTATTCTGCGATCCTGAAAAGTCTAGACAAAAATTCTTGTATCTGATTACTTTCTTATAATTGTATTCAAATTACCGGCTAAAATTTATACCTCTCTGAGATAAGCTCTGCTTTGATTAAAAAACTGAGAATATGGGAAAAAACTTTAGACGTGAAGAACTGGAAAAGAAATTTAAACTTAATGTCCCATAACAAAAACGAAAATCGTCAAAGAATTATATGCATTGTGTGCACGCAACGAAGCGGCAATAAAGAAAGCATCAGAAAAGTACTTTTTTAGGATAATGACGTACTTGAAAAAAAATGGCACAGGAGGAAAAAACTATAAGTTATGCCATTTTTACTCGTTAAATCTCCAGAAACACGTTAGTCTATTTGATAACTATTTAGTGCTACAGCTACAGAAACTCATGCGAGTATGGGCATGTACTTAAACCAGTGATTCTCAATCACTGTGCCGCAGCACTTTCGTGCACCGCCAAATTTTATTAATGTATATAGTAAAATTTATAATAGGTTTAATACTAGTATACGGTACACATGAGAACTGGTGAAATTCTGTTTTTAAGACATTAATAAGCGCGCCAATTGTGGTATCCAACCGATTTTGGTGCTCTGGAGAAGAGCGCATATTTGAGCATTTTCCCGCATGTTCACTATATAATTTAAATTGAGAAATTCCGATTGGTGCAGATGGGAGACTTACTTATCAGACACTTTTGTTATTTTTAATAACATAAATTCAAGTATGCAAGGGTCTAAAGAAAATACATTAAACTCGGCAGATAAAATGGTGAGATTCCGAAACCAAATAACTTCATGGAAGAATAAAGCTCAGGAAGGCAATTTGGAAAAGTCTGAGTCAGTTCAAAAGACTTTAATAAAACTACTAATAGAATTGTTATTGACCATTTGACAACATTAGATGAGAGAATTATTCGCTATTTCCCAAATTTAGATATAAAAATATTTGATGGGGTTCGTAATCCATTTGTGATAACGAATACTTCTGTATTTGAATTAATTTTGAATGAAGAGCAAGAACTAATTTCTCTTTCTAATAATCGAGATTTAATTTCAAAATATTCGGAAGAATCAATTAATTCATTTTGGATTAACGTTAGACGCGATTATCCCATGATGGCCAAAAAAGGTTTCAAAATATTATTACAATTTTATACATCTTATTTGTGTGAATTCGGATTTTCAGTATTAACCAACAAAAAAACGAAAAATATATCGAGACTTAAATGTAGAAGACGATTTTAGAGTAGTATTGTCATTTTTACCACCAAATATAAATGTACAAATATAAATTATCAAAAAATATCAAGCTGAAATTTTTCATTAAAAGTATTCTTAATTTGTAATTAATACCTTAATAAACATGCTGCTACTTTTATAGTACAAATTATTTTATTTTACATTCAAAATTATTATCATAAACTATTTTACACAGTGTATTATAGGTAAGTAAACAACTTTTAAACTTATCTTTTTCTTTGTGTGCCGTCAAATTTTGAAATCGTTAAAAGCGTGCCGCGACAAGAAAAAATGTTGAGAATCACTGACTTAAAGATTCAAAAAACATAAAATATTATAATTTTTCACGTAATTAATCGTAATAAATTCCAACAACCTTAATTAAATTAAGTTTAATTGTTTAACATTTTAATCATTTTAATAAATGATTTAAATATAATAAATTCAACAAAAAGTACATCAAAATGTGTACATCAAAACATTAAATTAGTAGATTAAAATGTGTTTCTTTATGAAAGGGAAACACATTTTGAGGTTCTAATTTTTCATCTAATTAGTTTAGATCTTCGTGATTTCTAATGGATCGTGAGAGGAATTTTAAAACCGATTACTTACACTTGGAGGTGATACGAACATTCTTGAATTTAAAAGATGTCCTACTAAACGCTTTCTAAAAGTAAACCGCATATACGGTTCAATATTCTGAAAAATAAACAAATGATAACTTCGCTCTAGGTAGTTAATTTTCCTGCTATATTATGAATTTTGAATGAAGTTAATATTCAGTGAGTTTAATTCATCATTTAAAAGGGTACTTAGGTAAAAACCCGTCGACCAGTTTTGTCTATTGAAGAAAAGACGCCAAACTACGCAATTTTTCGCTCAAAATGGAAAAGTCTTCTTCAAACACGCTGGGTTTGGTGTAACCTTGATTACATGTGTTAGTTATTATTCTTGAGTAAAGACTCCTTTTTTTCCCCTCTATTAAGCATTTTCGGAGGAAAAAAAAATGATTAAAATTTGGGACCTGCCTACTACAGAAGAGCATGTTGTTGAATATTTCCAAAGTTATGGAATCTTACCGGCCTCAAAAAAAAATGTGTTAATGGCCCCGATATGGCGATATTACAAAAAAATAATGGAAATTTTTAATGAAAAATTAAATACAAATAAATTATAATATAATAAATTTGAAAGAAAAATAAGAATAGAACTTTTTTCTTGTATTTAGTAAATGGGTTTTTTTTGGTTTGGCACGATTGGCGCCGTCTCTTGTGATCGACGGGATTTTTCGTAAGTACCTTTAAAAGGAAACTGATATTTTTAATGTTACGTAGAAAACACAAATATACGCTACAGTTTACTTTTAAATCCAGATTAAAATGAAATAAGTTTTTTTACGTGACAAAAATCCCTTATTTTGATTCATTTCACATACAATTATCCTCTCCTCCGAATGTTACAAATGCTCCCTCTCCTCAGGCAAGAAACAAAATGCCATCAATAGTAACACCCGAAGATGGCTGAAAACGTGATAAAATCGTATAGTGTATAGCTCAAAGCTCAGTATCGATATAACATAGAAGAAAAATAAAAGACGTTTATTTCCTCGATGACATCCCATTACAAAGTATGAACATTTTCACTGCTTAAAGAGAGAGAAAATTCTTTTACTTGTTACTCTAACAAGCTAGTAACGACAGTTTTACACTTAATTCTTTTTTCAAAACGCAGCTGAAAACGCCATCTCACGGCTATCACTTACAGAAGAGATCTCATCAACTCAATTAAAACCGCTGTAAATATCTTACCACTCAAGGGCCATCATCAAACTGGTTTATACATTACATAACTGAATAGCAGTTACTCGAGAGCAAGTGTATATAAAAAATAAATTTGAAACTCATAGCGACAACTACACTGATAGTCATTCATAATTCTTTCAGTCTTTAGTTGTTTGTTACCAGCCAGCGAAGTCAAGAACTCCTTTACAAGCATATGTGGAGTGATTTATTTTCCAAAACTTATTTTCTCGCCGTCGAAATGCTTAACCTCTAGCGACATTTAACTGATTTATAGCGCAATCTTAAACACATTACTTTTAAAAGGCAGATATTTAATGTCTTTATCTTAAATAATTAAAAAAGTGCTTTCCAAACTAGTAGTTTATTCCCAGTATTACTGGTAGCCGCTCAAACGTGCCTTTGCATAAAAACATACTCATATTCTCAGACAATGCATTTCTTAGATCTCAGTTCACCTTCCCAATGACTCGGTTTTACGAAAAACATAAAACATCAGTTAAAAACACCTGAACGATTAAACATTCCCTCTTCCCTCAAGCGGCCAAACACTTATTTGCAACGCATTCACCATGTATGGTCAGTTCCAACGGCCATTTCATTTCACCCTCTCTTAATTATAATAATGCTCAAGACGCACCACAGCAGACATATCGATATCACACTCACAAGAGAGAAAGAAGGAAGACAAATAAACAATACAAACAGCCAAACCTCATACTTGAGTCGAACCCTTGCCTACCGGCATTGGTGCAACAGCCAGTTTTCGCTAATAACCACACAGTCCAAGATGGTAGACGTAATAAATTTTACGTATTCTATTCTGTAGGTTAAGCCTTTCTAAAGTGAGCATCAATGGCTACAGTCGTAGAGTCCTCATTTACGTTTCCGAGTTCGATTCTACCTTGTTGTTTCAACCATTTTCCCCGCTAGGAGCAATAATACGAGACAAGCCTGGTCCAGCAAAATCTTCTATGAAGGCGACTTCCCTTAAATGGTAAATCCTCAGGTACTTCGTCGTAATAAACTAATTACTCTAATATTCGGGAAAATTCTCATTGAAAAATAAGAAAAATTTAAAGTGATTGCTTACAAGTCAGTTAAAACGTATAACTTTACACTTTTTCTTTCTCTTCTTAAATCTGTACACCTGTTGCAAACGAAATTGTAAGATATAAAAATTAAAAGTAACCTGGTGTGTAAATTACCAGTAGTCCACACATACACGCCCACCAGCATTTGAGCGCTAAAGTCTTTAAACACTGGGAGTTCGGTCCGAGGTTGGAATCCGGCGAACGGGCTAGCTGCATAGAGGTTTTCTCCATGTGTAACGTGTATACGAGCCAGTTTCCTTTAGAAAGTCCTTCACGAAGGCATCTCTCGATTTAGGCAAACAGCTCTCGAGTGCTTTGAAATAATAAAATAAACCAAACCACACATACACACACAGAGGGAGACAGCAAGTGGCTTAAATAGTCTCGTTCCCACTTTTGATCCCAGCTTCTGTCTCAGTTAACAGCATCGTAGTAGGACTGAATTCATTCGACTTTGAAAGACTACCTCCGAATAATCTCATAGCCTTAGATTTAAGAGGAAAACAAACAAAATGGTTGTTGTTTTCACTTTCTAAATTATTTACTTCAATAAAACAATCAGTTACGTTCTCTTTATGACCGGTATCTTTCGTTATGTCTGCAAGGAGAAGATTTTTTTCATGTATAAGTTTCGGATTCTTATAAATGTTAATAGATTCGAATGTTAAAATTCCGGTATTTTCTTAATGTGTTTCATTTTGGATTCTGATTTAAAGTTTAACTCACATACAAAATTAAAAGAGGTAAATGGGTTTAATTCCCTTATGCAAAGACATTAATTAAGAATATAATTTAATTTAACCTACGAAATAACATTTTTCAGCTTCATAAACTACTTATCCAACGAATTCGGTCATGTTTAAAACTTCCTACTGTATTACCAACCAGTAGAACAAAAATAGCTATTAAGAAGAAAAAGGAATTCATACATTATATTTTTACTATTAAAGAGAAAAAAGAATTCACATATTATATTTTTACTGTTAAGGAGAAAAAGAAATTCACATATTATACCTCTTTTTTTTTCTTTTTCATGTTGCATATTCACAGACGTTTCTATAAATGGAAGTCTTTTTTTTCCTGTGAATTTTATGTTGCATATTCATAAATATAATATTAAGTCGACATTCTGTATAATAATCCTTAATTATAGCGATAGTTGAAAGTGTTCCCATCTAAAGAAATTATATTAAATCCACTTTCACCAACATCCATTCTTATTTAGGACCCAAGAGGTCGTGATATTTCACTTAGTGATTTAGTGCTGAGTAACATAATAAATTATCCCTATTAAAAAACAGTTTATGGGAATAAAAATACAAGGCCAAAGATTCGAAATTTTTCAAAATCTCTGTAAAAACGAAGGAAATGAATATGCTTATAACGTGAATGGGAAGATACCAGCTACCATCAGCGAGTTATTTAATATCGACTACTATACTCATAAGACACGAAAGAATTATGAGACTGTGCTTTTAATGGTTAAGAAATGAACAAAATGACATGTTTATTGCTGCAAATAATAATCACTAGCAAAAGAATGAAGCAAAAAATAACTTTCTGAGCTCAGTTTCAGATGCCACTGGAAAACCAACAAAAATCAGTTTTAAGTCAAAAGAAATTAAAAAATGCACAGAGTTTAAAACACTTCCTTCTTTTTTTAAACTTATGATGTTCTTTATTTACACTGCACTGATTTATAATACTTTCACCAAGAAAAAAGGCTTTTTTTAACCCAAAGGAGCGTTAGCTCAAAAGGACTATTAATTTCGTTTTGACATTTTGCGTCGATTCACTATAAACGGCGAATCACTTTTGCAACTGTTGCCACCAAAGATTATCGCCCTGTATTATATTTAAAGAAATTAAATAATGAAAAATCTGCATAAAAACATGTGTGTTTCTCCCATTGTAATGAAACAACGGTACCTACAGCCATCAAATTTTGAATAAAGTAATCTTCCATCGAATATGGGCATCTGAAAGCCCAAATTTGGAATTTGTATTATTATAGATTTCCCGTTTTGTAACACTTTAACGAATTTTTGATTAACAAACTCAACGATTTCAAAGCGAGCAATGGCAACACTGAACGGGGGGGGGACTTTTTTTTTTCTCCAGCTCCAGAAATTAAATCCAATGTATCGGAAATTCTAAAGGTATGTTCTTTTAAATATTTTGCGATGTTGCTATTGGATTTAATTTCTGGTTTAAGCACGAAAAACATGATATTTAATAAATAAAGGTAACACACCAAACGTTAAAAAAAGTCCCCCTTGGGCGTAATATAAAATTTGAAAGCCTTCAGATTTTTTTAATTATTTATTATTCCTTTTTTTTTTTTTTAGATCAAGGGCTATCACTTTCGAAGCACTGCTTTATTAAATCATCGTGAAGAGCTCTAAGAATGGAATAGCGTTGCAAAATATGATGAGAAAAAAATAGAAGTAAAAAAAAAAAAAAAATCCAAAATTATTTCAATAACATCAGATACATAGATTTTTAAAATTCTCTAGTAACAAGACTACTTACGACATAATTTTATTTTTTATTCATTTTATTTTTTCCTTCTCACATCATCGTTGTATGGTACTCATGATTAATAGCCAAAAATTTTCTGTTTCTCCAACAGAGGGCGCAGTCTAGCCGCAAAGAAACTGACGGCAGAATTTTGAGCCACAACATAATGTCCGCCCTTGAAAATATATAACCACATTTGCTAAGTCTATCGCTCTATCTCGACTCTTTGGTCTGTCATCGCGGAACTCCTTTGGTTTTTATACATGACTTTGTTTTTCCATTAAGTGCATTTTCTTCGGCTTCTTTCTACTGATATAAATTTGCAGTTTTATCCAGAGCGGGAAAGCGGAAATAATACAACCAAATACGTCACTCTTCTATTTTCGCTAGTATCCAGCACGTTACGAATTCTTAGCTAATTCTTTGCAAAAAGGTATTTATTCTTATACTGCCAATGAAGGATGATCAAACATACAGAGAAATTAAAAGTTTCCTACGCAACAGGATTAACTGCGACCATGCGCATTCCGGAAATTGGAAAAACACGGATAATTAAGCGCATTCCGGAAATTGGAAAAACACGGATAATTAAACTGTCTTTGTTCTGTAAATTAAATATTTGCTTAATGCAATACAAGCGAGAGAAATTTAGTTTCTCCGTATTTTATTTCAGTGGTGGTCTAACAGGTAGCTCTAGACTAGGTTAACAAAATTTATTGTTACTGAACAAATTTCAGAATTTCTGTGCATTTTCACACTTCTAAGCGTTTTTACCACTGCTTTCATTTAAAATTAATACCGCAAGGATCTTTAAATAACCGGTATTTATTATTTGAGGATGTGCTCTTAAATATTTGAAAATTATGTTATATATAACAACATTTTGTGCAGCTCCAAGACAATTTAAATTGGTCCTGAAGAGTACAGAAGTTAGCCTTCATGATTTTATTTCAATAACGATTATATGGTCTAAAATTTCCATACAATAAACACAAAACACACTTTAAGTCGCCTAAATTAAAATATAAATTATTTCGTTTTATTTGTCCAATGTACAAAAGGTATTTCCATTTAAATTAAAATTTAAAAATAAAATTAGTTTTATTTAAATAGGTAGGCTTTAAAACTAAACCTCTTTTTTAATTTCACTGAAATAAAATTAAACAAAAAAATTATTTTATCTTTGGAAAGCTAAGCGCTTCTTCAACAAAATTTAAAATAATATATTAAATTTTATAGACGTAAAATAAAATCGCTCGCAAACCTAAGTATCATATGTATTTATTTAAAACCTAAATTTCTTCTTTAGAAAAAGTACATTTTTCTACTGTGTGTTTTTCCCATTTGAATGAATGAATAAATCAGTAACATCAGAATTAAAAATAATCTTAATTTTTCTCGACCTAGAGAAAAGAACAAACGATTCACAACGTACAGCGTTACAGATACATAAAGCTCGGGTAATTTAAATTCTGCTTATTTCACAGTTGAAATTATATTTAGCTTAATTAACCGAGGAAAAATTTCAAAAACATGTTCCTATATTTACAGGGTTACCATTCTTTACGAACGAGAATTCCTGACCGTGTACGTTCGCGAAGGGGAGAGAAGGGATTCCGCTGGAATCGAGTAACAAAAATGTGCTTTGAATGAATGCATATAAAGTACACGCATAATATACGAATTTTTTATTGATGAAATAATATATTCTATAATCAATTTGTAAACCCCAATTAAAATCTTAAATAAAAATTTACTCGTGTAATTATTTGTCTCAGAGAAAATATTCTGCGGATGACCACATTCAGAATATTTCACAAAAAATTTATTTCAGTGATTAGAAGGCCTGCAACAAGTATGTTATACAAGCCTACAATATTGGTAAAAGTTATTATGAAGGAACAAAAGGAAGTTATTCAGCATTCACAAAATATTCAAGTTTTTAAAAAGCAAGTGGCATTCTTTTTGCACCATTTCTGTCCTAATGCTGATGTGGATGGCTGGGATTCTTGTTTTCGTTCCACTCTTGCATATTTTTGAGCTAATGTTGTCCTTAGAAACTCTTCCTTTGATTTTATAGGTTCATAAAAATAATTTCATTAATATATGGAATTCTCTTTCGAGTTTAAATATTCTCTTAGTACTGATCCTAATAATCAACTTTCTTTCCGAAGACCAAATATTGTTTATAGTTGAAATATAGTCTTAGAGGTGCCGCGTTTAGCAGCGAACTGATTAATTAGACGTAAAATCAATCTCCTTTAAAATTCTCGGACATCTTGTAATCCTTCCTGTACAACACCCAATGTGAAATGTTTTTTAAGCGCTGAAGTAGAATATAAAAGCTGGTTAAACCAATTAAAAGTGGTGTTTTATAATTTATAGAAATTGAAGAAAAAGAGTTTTGTTCCTGTTACTTCATTTCAGTACTGCCGAGACAGTATAGTGGTTTGTGATCTGACTGCCACAGAGAAGGGCCCGGGTTTCGAATTAGGTGAAGGCATGATGTTTGTAAGTATATAGTGTATGTGCGACAAGGGGGCATCCAAAATACAAGGCAAGCCGAAACCCTGGGTTGGTGGTAGGGTAAGACGGGCGGAAGACCATCGGATTGTACCCCGGGGTGTTTTCCCTTAACGAGGTATAATAGGCAAAAAAAGGGGGGGCCAGTATTTATATCTTTCGTTCTACTGGGATGATTGACGAAATTCAAATTGCATTTTTCATGTCTCGAAAGCGCGACTTAGATTTATATATAGCATTGTCCTAACATAGGTATTTTCACACAAAATCAGACTTTTTCTGAAATAGCATGCCACTATTTTTCCATATTTCGATTCTGCGACTCAAATTATGCCTAGATATTAAACATTGTAATTTCTGGAGAGACATTTATGGAGAAATTTAAAAATTAATATTGGCGGATTTTTTTCAGTTTGCGCCAAGAATAATTCACTTGGCGAACTTCCTAATTTATAGCAACCTATTTTCCTTTCCTTTTTTTCAGCGCAGACGAGCGGAAAAAAAGCCATCGTTCACACTTTCAAATAATTTTAATAGAGTGCGTAAACCACATTTTCGTTATTATCGTTTATAATGAATACGCCAAATTTCAAAACGAGCCAAAATGTAAATTCCCTTATATCTTAAGAAATTTTGAAAAAAAAAAAAAAGAACTCTAATTTTTTGCAGGCATGCTTAGAAATGCATCTACTTTAAGATGATTGCAAAAAAATTTTTTTAAATTATTTTAAAATAAAAATTTTAAAAATAAATCATAAAAAAATTGCAAATTTTATTTGGAGTGAACCTAAATTTCGAAATATGAAAGGAAAAAATCAAATAAGTTTAATAAAAAGGATATTATTAATAAAATATATATCAAATTCAATTAACGTTGAGGAGCTAAAATTTTGAGAGCTAATTTTTTAAAAACTACTCGTGCGATTTTACAAAACTTGGCAGTTTGGGATAATTTGAGTCGTAGAATCGAAATATGGAAAAACACTGGAATGTCATTTCAGAAAAAAATTCAATTTTGCGTCAAAATACCTATATTAGAACAATGCTATATATAAATCTAATACATATCCTAAGTAGCGCTTTCGAGACATGAAAAACGCAATTTGAATTTAGTCAATTGGCCCAGTAGAACGGGAGATATAGAACTGTCTTTTTTTGGGTGGGGCAGTGTACCTATGTAGGATTATGATGTATTCATTATTAGATTTCTAATGGCTTTGCAGCACAATATTTCAGCTTTGCTTTTCTAAGTGTAACTTTAATGTAGCTGTAGAAAAGTATAGATACTGTATCTTTGTATCTATAATCAGAACAGTGCACCAGTATTGCACTGTATTTTTATATTCATATTTAGTATATGTATTGCAACTATAATCAGTGTAATATAAATATTCAGTGAATCAAGCAGTTATCAAACAAGTGAATATCAGTGAATTCACTGAGCAAGTGTTTCATATATGTTTCAGTCTATCTTGCACTTATTTTGGCAATATCAGAAAGTATCTATGTAGCATCATTACATATTCTCTTTTAGACTCTATTGGCTTTGCAATACGATATTTGGGCATTCTAATATTTCTAAGAGTATCTTTAATGCAGCTAAAGATGTGCATGGTTGATGTGTATCAGTAAATAAATGGAGTGTTGTAAACCGGCAATGTACTGCATTTTTTGTTTCATTATAATATTGTACAATATTCAGTATCTCGTATATTCAGTGCTGTATCAATATTTAGTATTTAGACGAAAAAAGTGTCATACAGAGGAGCATTATCATATACTCTTTTTTTTTCTTAGATTTCTGCAGGTTTTTGCTACATAATATTGAGGATTGTATTTTCAAGCGTAATTTTTAATTTAGCTTTAGAAGCGTGCGAGTGTTGCATTTTTATATCTATATTCAGTACTGAATGAAGGAAATGATGGAGTATACACATAAATTTAAATATATATAAAAAATATTTATATATATTAAATATATATAAATATATATACAAAAATCAAATACACATAAATTTTAAGTTGTCCAGATTTGTTAAAAGTAGCAAATTCGCGAAAATTGCACGATCTGGCAACATTGTTTCCTATCATGTACTTTATTCGTACTAAAGAGATTTCTGTGTATCAGTATTACATGTCCTAATTTAGATTTTTACTGGCTTTGCAATAGAATAATTTAGCTTTGCATTTTTCAGTTAATTTATTAAGCTCACTTGGCTACACAGGTGCCAGTCTTGCTTCAACCTGTACTTCATTTAAGGACTTTAGAATGGATTTTCTGCTTGAATTTAACACATTAAAAAAATAAGAATAAATTATCGTGCAAGAAATTAACTGCAAAAACCTTTCATAATAGTACTGAATACATAATTAATGAATTAGTGAATATATAATTGATAAACTATACTCAACTCTTAACTTTCAGTTAGTGGATCAGTTGATTAAGGTAAAGTACACGAGGCTACCTGACTAAAGGATGGCATGTTTTTATGAAGATCTTTTCGAGGAAAACTGGCTCATATTTATATTATACCCAGTGTTGTCAGATTATGTGATCGCATATTTTGCTACTTTTGATAAATCTGAGCTATTAAAATTTATGTCTGTTCGATTTTAAGCATTTTTTGTTACTCCATTATTTTCTAATGCTACTTTAAATTTTTCCTAATGTCTGAAAATAGGTATGCATTAAAATAATATACCCTTTAAATTAATTTATAGTAAAAAATAACTATTTAGTAATAACTCCAGTTTCTAGAAGCCACTTTTAATGGATTATTTAATTAAGGCTCAGCCTAGCTTTGAAATTTGGATTTAACTAAACATAAAAAATGCAAAAAGGGATATTAATTACTCGCCTGATGATTTAATTTGCAATAATTCGTCCCGAAAGGAGAACATGTACTGCTCACAGGAATGACGATCTAGCATAATGTGATTACGGCACAACCTCGAGGGCTATCTGCCTAAGGAAAGGGATGCCTTCGTGGAGGACTTTCTAAGTGAAACTGACTCGTATACACGTTACATATGAGAAAAACACGAAAACACCCATGCAGCCAGCCCGTCCGGACTCAGACCGAACTACCAATGTTCAGTGACTTTACCGCTCGGCCGCTGGTGAGCTCCTAACATAATGTTAAGTGCGTCTGGTTGCAGAAAGCAGAATCGAAAGTATGTTAGGTTAGGTTATTCAGTTATGGCAAAGCACACGAGGGCTATCTGCCTAAAGGGCCTTCGTGGAGGACTTTCTAAGGGAAACTGGCTCGTATACACGTTACACATGGAGAAAACCACGAAAACGCTCATGCAGCCAGCCCGTTCGCGGGATTCGAACCTCAGACCGAACTAACAGTGTTTAGCGTCTTTACCGCTCGGCCGCTGGTGGGCCCGAATCGAAAGTATGACCCAGTCTTTTAAAGTGATTGCCATAATCAAATGCTTAGCAGCAGAATCGTAATACAAAAATTTACGTCACATATTCCTTTAAAAAACACTAAACAAATCAAAATCAATTCGTAGAACACACATATGTGTACTAAACGGTACACTGTGTGAGAAATTTACATAATATACATGGATTTTCCTGCTCCTGAAACATTTTTAATTCCGATTCATTTTCTGATTTTAACTGCTTCCGATTTAATAATTAATTGATCATATTATCTTGTATTTTATCATTTCCTACGATCAAGCACATTAACACGTTTTGCATTTTGGACAGCTTTTCCTTGTCCTTACTACCAAAAGCTATGACTTGGCCCATTTAAAGTCATAATCAGAATTAGGATTTAGATTATTGCAAAGCATTCGAGGGCTACCTGGATAAGGGAAGAAATGCCTTCTTGGAGGGCTTAAGAAAAACCTGGTTCGAACTATCATTAGTTAGAGGTTTTACTGGTTATCATTAGTTAGAGGTTTTACCATGATAAATTTGCAGCTCCTAGCAATAATTAGTCGTATATTTTGTTGTAATAAACCGTTTGACTCATTCCATCACTAAATATAAGGTTACTTAAGGCGCCGGATTTTGAAATGTACTTAAAACTTTTATTTAGGTTTGCCCGTAATGAACAAATTTCCGAGGAAAAGCTGTATTAACAAAATACACATACAAATGAGACAATTACTAAAGTTAATAAATTCCGTGGAAAAATAAATTAATCATTTTTATTATTTAAGAACGAACATTTTGTAAGGTTTTAGTTAAACTAACCAAGTTTTATTTTAATTTAAATCTTTCTATCTGTTCTCTGTTTCAACTTCCCGTCAGAAGAAGCGCGTGTTTTCAGCTTATGCTAATTTGAAGTACAGCCAAGTACTATTTAAACCAGAGGTAGAAACCTCTCAGTGTGAGAGAGCTTTTAGCCTCAGATCACGGTCATTCTGCTCAACGTTCGCCTGACCAGCTAGCAGCTAAAATTATAAGCCATAGTGCTTACTACGTGATTGCATATTGAAATAAATTGAAGTGCGCTAGTATTAGTAATTCTTGCTACGCACCATTTAGTTAGAGGCCAAACTCCGCGATTTGCTCTGCGAGCAAAGTTTAAGTTAATTTCTAGTATTTAGGTTTAGTTGAAATTTGATTGTTAAGTTAGGCCCAAGTGTGGTCTTTTACTTTCTGTACCTCTCCCGAGTTGGGAAGTGTGTAAAATAATAGTGATTTAATAAAAGAGGATTTTAAATCCCTTTCAAGTGCAGTTATTCTCCAGCACAGTCTCTACATCAGAACAAAGCCAACATTTTTCAGCTCCCTGTTCCAGTTCAGGACTTGAGGATAAGGATCCTAGTACTTCACAATGTTCCCTAAACAGATGCACAGAACACTCAGTCCTGACAATTTAATCATTAAATTAATATTTAATTAAAAAAATTTTAATGATTATCAATGGCATTATTTGCTCAACATCAGTTTTAAAAGATCTGCTGGAAAGCACGATTATACGCCTACAATTTTCTCTTTCTCAACATGGACCTAAGACTTACCGTTGGTCAACACGTACGATTTTAATATGCCGCCTTTGGATTAGCGCAGTAATCGAAAGCAGAGGAAACCTTACTTCCGCTAGTTCTTATGGTATTTTCTCCTTCTTCACAGCATACTTTCGTGGTGTAAATGGAGGGACGTCTGGCTAGCATCGGAATGCCTGGTTGTGAAGGCATCGCTGATGTTCCTACATATACAAAACGTCAACAATGCTTATGATAAAAATTTTAAAAAAAATTCCACACTAAAAACTGTTCCAGCTAATTCCTTCCCACCAGGATTAAGTTACTGCGTCCCCTTCTCCCTAATTGCTCTTTAAGTGAGGGACGAATATAAGGAAGTTCCTTTCTTAACGCGCCTTCGTGGTGTGACTAGAGGCACATCTGGATAACATCGGAAAGCCTGGAGTCCGAATCCCGGAGAAGCCATTGATGATTTTCCAAGTTTAATACTCTGAAATGAACCTAATGATTCTACAGCTTGAATCTCGAAAATTTATCTCAAATATTTCCGCGCTAATCAGCTAATCAGAGTAAGTTTATAGAAATTTAAATTTAGTAAGTCAGAGGATAACAAATTTTTCAAAACCGCAAAACACATTTCTGACATAAGATACAGAACACATGTAAAACAGATCGGTTGCAAAGAATAAAATTATTCAAATTTCCAAATTCCGAATAACCTCTCGAAGGGAAATATAATATTCATGACCTTCAGAAAAACAGTCGGAGAAATCGAGCAACTTCTTCCTTTCAGGAAGTTTCATATAGCACATATCATCGTGCTCAACTTCCTCACGACTGCCAGTGAATCTTAGTGAATGTTGATGTCACAGGACACGTGATTTGCTTTCGTCATCTCAGGCGAAATGAGACTCATGTTGGCGTGTTGGAAGGCAACAGCAAAATGCTATGAACTGACATGATATGCAGAGAAGAGGGGCGGGATGTTACCATCTAGTCCAACTTCTCAGGTAATTATCCGTCAGAGTACTCCATCCCGCCCCATCCAGCGATGCTCTTCGGTTCAATGCACCACGAGAACAGCACCCAAGGTAAGCATCTGAAGTAAATGCACTGAGCCAAGGACACGAAATAAAGCGAGATCTCGTCCTGAAGTTAGAAATAAAAACTACGTACGTTGACTGTGTGTTCAAATAATACTAATAGTGTATTTAATCACAATTTTAATGTTATTCTTAAACCAAATTTGTCTTGAGAACTTTCATATACAGCTATATCACTACGTACAGAAATGGCAAAAAAGTATGTCTTAAAAAACGCAGAGCAGTGCTACTAAAATACAAGATAGTTGGCTGGTTGGTTATTTGAATATGGTAAAGTTCACGAAGGCTGTCTGCCTAATGGGAGAAATGCCTACGTGGAAAGGGAACTTGTATTTACGTTATACATGGGGAAACCACGAAAACCAAGCATGCAACCAGCCCGTTCGGCTGGGTTTGAACCCGAGTCATTCGTCACCGCATTCGTCAGGAATAGTCGAACTCATTGGTCATTCAGTCTTCTTTGGGAAAACACAAATCTCCCTTTCTTACGCACACAAACAGGCAACCAATCTTCAGCAGCCTTTAACTGCTCAGAATTTCAGGTAGCTATAAGTAAACAACAATCAGCGCTCTTCTGCGGAGAAAAAGGCAGCGCCCTTGTATGCATACGAAGAAGTTCTGAGTTCAGTTACCAGTCGAAATATATTTTCGTTTGTTTCTTTAATCAAATACGGCAAAGCTGATGAAGGCAATCTTCTTAAGGAAAGTAATGCCTTCATGGATAATTTCCATGGGAAACTAGCTAGTTTTCATACGCACACGAAGAAAACCACGAAAACGCACATGCAGTCAGCCCAGTCGCCGGAATTCGCGCTCGGATCGAACTTTAGCTCTCTTGACAACTCAGTTACTAGTAATCCACTTATTTTTTTTTAACATGGCTACAAATATTAAAATCTCTATTAAAAAGTCAAACTTAAAAAAAATTTACAAAAAGCCTAATTTTGAAATAATTTTCAAAATAATCTGAATAACAATATTACTAATATGAATAATGCATCTCAAAGTCCTCACGCGATACCTGAAAAAGATTTAAGTGATATAAAGCTTAAATCTCAGCAAAATATGGAATACGTACACACATTTCGCCATAAATTTTAAAACTAATAAAAATATGTATGTTATTAAAAAGAAAAGATCGAATTTCCACATTTCGCAGTTCTACAGTCTCAGCAAGAATGCAAAAGAGGGAATTTATGCAGATGAAAGAGAATATATACGATAGTCTTCTCAACTCTAGAAAATGTACTCCTCCTAAATAACGCATCATTACTTACAAAATTTCAGAAAATAAGAAATATTAATTTCTACGCTATGCAAAGATTCGGATGCAAATCTTGTTATTTGTATAAAAGAATTTGTTTTTAAAATTAATTTGTGCACGATTATCATACAGACTCGCATATTCATAGCTTAGTATTATGCGTATTCATATCTTAGTATTATGCATACTCAGAACCTAAAAATAGCGACCTTTACATTTAACGACTCATAATTATTAATGTATATTCATATAGTTACAAAATTATATTACTTGCAGAAGACTTATATGCGTAGTTATTTGTAATCTTCAAAAACTGTAATAACATGACGCATATTTATTAGTATATTCTATAATGAACCAAAAAAAAAAGTAGATCTTACCAAAAAAAGGTACGTACATTTTTTCAAATGTACGTGATATGGATTTTAATATCCCTTGCTGCATATACTTAAGTTTACCAAAGACAAGAATGCGATCTATGCAGATTTCGTCGCATTAAGAGAGGCGCCACAGAAAGCCACAGTTTCTTTTGTTACCAACAACTTTGTTACTCACTTCTTCCGTTCGGAAAGAACCAAGAATCGGAATATTTCAATGACTACTTCCTGTAGGACAAAAGGGAAAAAAAAGGGGAGGATCCTTTGTTTCCTATCAGATGAAATGACTCGAAGCCATAAATTCCCCCCCCCCTCTGTTATGTATTGCTACATAATTTGTTGTTTTGGGAGCATTCTAGAACATTTGCTTAGCAAAAGAGTAGAAATAGTAAAATTCAGTCATTCTCTTCAAGACAGAATCTGACTCTTCAGACGTTACGCCTAATATATTAAAAACTAGTTTACATACACGTGCCGTGGTTAGGGTCCGGGTTCGAATTCCGGAAAAGGCATAGATGTAAATTGTCTGTTCCTTCACAGGAGGTAATGGGTGCCGCCTGTTAGGTGCCTCTATAATAAAATATGACCGCCACTTCTTAACTTAGTAGGGGCCAAAGTTTAAAATGGCTAGTGCCCGGCAGAAAAAAAAAGTTTACATACATGCGCGATAATAATAAATCCTGTATACAAAATAAATACAGAAGAACATTCTTCATTGCATTCTTTCAG
>KK112048.1:56598-80362 GCA_000611955.2 Stegodyphus mimosarum | reverse complement strand
TGCTGCTTGATGCCATTTATCGTTCGCTCTGCATTAATAGGAAGATTCCTGATTATGAATTGCATTAATAGGAAGATTCCTGATTCCTGATTTGAGGCAGACTTACGCTGCCTCAAAATGAAGACCGTCTTCATAACTTAGATAATACTGCAATCATCTGCAGTCCGCTGAATGCCGATCGAGTTTAGAATTCAGTAATGCCAAAAGATCTAATTGATAAAGACGAGACAGTTTTGAGCGGGCTTACGAAAGACAGGTACTTAAATTCCAATTGGATCAAATTTATTTAAACTGGAGTTCGAACCACTTCGTACTTGCACTAAATCACAGCTGACAAAGGACTATAGAAACCACGTCACAATGACCCGTGATAATTAAAGTCCCAGTACAACGTTAGCAAACTGACCGTCGAATCACCCGTTTGAACTTTGTATTCAGACACTCGTGAACTATTACTACTAGATGATAGGTATATGAATGTTTTCGGACAACTGACGACATTTGAATAAAATTAGCATTTTATCGAATGATAAGGTTTTTTTGCGCTCACTATGCAAAATGAAGTTTATTAAATAACTTTTGACTGCAGAGAAAACTGATTCTACAGCGTTAGAAGGAAATAATTATGGATCGTTCAGATGCTTTGATTTAATACAATATGAAATGTTAATTTACACTTCATTTAATTTTATTAAGATTTTACAGCTCATAGCTTCCGAATTCAACTAATGTGAGAAAAAGAGCTACAGCTTCTCCCATTATAATTTTCATACAAAAAAGCGAAATTTGCTATATTAACTCCATACATGCCACCGTCTTGAAACATTTTCGTGTTTGTGCCCTGCTTATTACGACGCTCCCCAGCGATGCCGAAGACAAGTGAACACTGGTAGTTCGTCCCGGCTTGGTTCCCGAAGAACTGATTGGTTGCAAGATGTTTTTAAAAACTTTTTCATATATAACATGAATATAAGTAAATATCGCTCAGAAAGTTTTCCTAAAAGGCATCTGTTCTGACACGCTTTGTCATACACAGTTAATCATTTATTCATTAGGTCACAATGAAAATGTGTTTATTTTTATTCAGTACAGTTGCTTACACGTAAAATAGCGAAGTTGCATAATATCAGTTATATTTAATAGGAAAAACTACTTCAAATCACTATCGATAAATGGATAGCTAATTTGATTTCAGTAAGTTTTGCAGGGGTAAGCTTAGTGCATAGCACAGGAAAAAAATGCAGTCTAGATATGATGTTAGCAGAGGGATGACTGCTAGCCCGAAACTGGGTTGTGGGTTTGACCCCATGTAGAACTTAATTATATTTGTGTTCCTCCTTACGGGTATAATAGCGGCCAACTTTCTTGTTGACGAAATGGCTAAATGAGTGAAAGGTACGGCCATAATTCACAATGTATATTTAATCAGCAAGTATACAGTCTTTATGGGCGGAGAGAAAGTCTGGATAGGCTGCATGGCCGTTTTCGTCATTTTGCCCATATGCAACGTTTATACAACTCAGTATCCCTCAAAGAAAACTACTCGAAGGCATCCTTACCCTTTGGTACACAGCTCTCGCGCGTTTTGCCACTATTGATTGTAGCCCCTTGTGCAGCCTTCCTTTTGAATGGCGGAACAGAGTTAATGTATTATACTACCGACTATACCTTTTAACCCAACTTTAGCAGCATGCTGTTTCCCTCTTTTGAAGTCCTCTTTTATGCGATTCTCATTACGCACTGTTTTACGAAAATATTTCATAATTTTTCATAGTCTTGTTATGTACCTCCCCATAAAGAAGTGTAAATTAATTATCAAAAGTTTTCCTAACGAAGGACAATTTTTGAATTACTGGATTAGAAATGGCAAAGTATATTCCGGGGAAGTTCCCAAAACGCGGATGGCGAGACAAATTTTTTGGTGAACACCGAAAATATTTTAAGTTTTTTGTTTTGTTATTTAATTATAAAGTTATCAATTTATAATTATTAATTAGGTGTTAATCACAGTTGTTGATTAAGATCAAATTAGATGCACGAATTTTATCGTGGCTTAAGGGAAAGTGTTGAGCCTGTCGATGGCATAAGCCTTGGACACCTTACAGGGACAGTACGAATCTGCTGAGCTCCGTACCAATTCTCTTTCCTTAACAGCAACTATGAGAACGTGCGCCACAATAAATCAAAACTATACGCGTCGCGATGTTCAAAAGTTTGGAAAACACTGCCCTATACCGATGATTTGAAAACCTATTAAATAAGATCGGATGCGAAAGTGAAATCACTTTCACCATTTTTCACTTAATATCAGCTTCAAGACTGGTGTAACGTAGCCGAATTCCCGGGACCGAAGAAATTAAGATTTCAGATTCATTTTAAAACTTAACAAGTGAAGTCTAGGTTATAACAAGGTTTGAATTAGAATACAAAAACAACATTACAACAATATTTTTATAGAATGGAAAGACAAAAGTTTATCAGACGCAAGACGCGTCCGACTTCAACGGCATTTTTCACACACACACAAACAAACAAAAAAAAAAAACTGCCGCGTTTTCCTTCTCTTGCAAAACGAGAAAAGAGATACACTGCAAGTGCACAGTCCAAAAATCTCCTTTGATTAGTTTCACTCGGTCTAGCCTAGAGCTATTCGAAAGAACTGGGGTTTTTCCCATGAGAAAAGGAAACTTGCTTATTGCGCACACCAAGTTATTTGTCACATTACTAATGGGTAAATATACAACATTGCAATCTGCTTGTTTGGGAGAAACGGTTATTACTTGATACATGATTAACAATTATTATTCCATACATTATTAACAGTTATTATTTGATACATTAAAATTTTTAACACTTCTCAAAATAAAAGCAAGAGGCGACACAGAACAGAAGTATCCATTAGATCAGCTCGACTCAAAAACACAAATGGTAAATGGAACTGCACTATAGGATCTCGTAGCAAGAGAATAAAACAGGAGTTGTTCTATGTAAACATGCTGACAACGCTTTATGAAATTTATGTTTATTTTTGAGGAAGGGGAATACGCCCGATGCACTTTCGCATTAAGCACAACTCTCGCAAATGAAAAGCGATAAGTCAACATTACACACGTTAAACTAAACTGCTGACGTAAATCGGGCAATTTCGTGATAACGTAGTCGTGATCTTGTTTTTAAACAGCGCAGGCTTTTTCGAGTTATCAGATGCCTTATTCTTCAGAACGTTGGAAGCGAGTTAGATGAATTTAAGTGATAGAAGTGGCAAATGAAGCATTAAAAAGTTACGTTCCAGTTCCATTAGTTTTTTGCCCTCAAATGGGAAGATTTAAGTTTCGGAAAAAATACGCTTTATATGTACATCATCAACACGGGACTTAAAAAATCGCATTTCAGATCACTGCCTGCCAATCTTTAACAGCGATACTTAAGAACTGATTAGGAAAACTTTGTTTTTGATTTCTGATATAAGAATTATTTTAAAGAATTGTTTCACAAGTGAATTTCTTTTTTTTAAACATAATCCAGCGAGTCCTATTTTCTGAAGATGCGTATTTGTAGCATTTGTTTTAAAAAACTTCGTTTCCCTTACTTTAATGTATACTTCAATGAAATAATTTTACGAGCATACACTAACATCTCAGAGTAGGTAATTTATTATCGAAAGACATTTGAGAGTTTAAGAAGGATGCCTTCGTGGAGGAATTGTGTTGTAATCGCGTTTATTTGAGAAAGATCACTAAAGCTCTATTCAACAGCCACCCCAGTCAAATCAAGAATAAAATACCAGCTTTCATCAATCTTAGCCATACAGCTACTTTGTGGAGCACTTTCTAACGGAAACTGGCCTCATGTGGACGTTACACATGGGGAAACCACGAAAACATTAAAGTACCCAGTCTGTTCGCCGGGATTCGAACCCCAGATTACCAGTGTTCAACCACTTTACCTCTCGGCTGCTGTTGGGCCGAGCGCGAAAGGAATCAATGCGATAAATAATCTCCCACATAATGAAGATTAAATATTAAATACATACAAAGTAGAGCATAATAAACTTATGTAAGGTATTGTCCTCTAACTGATTATGACAAATAACGCCAGGGCTAACTGCCTTCTTGAATGGCTTTCTACGAGAAACTGGCTGGTATTTGTAATACGTCAGTGAATGGACAATTATTTTAGTTATTAAAATGAATAATACTAAATTTAATTAAAAAAATTCCTAAATTTCGGAAGTACTGACAAAGTTTTCGCGAATACGATGAAAAAAATGAATATATTTAAAAAAATTTTCCCCCACATTTAGAACAAATAAGAAGCAAAGTACTGATGTCCACCTTGCTGCTTATGCAGTAGTTAATAAGAAAGTACTATGCTACCATTTTGTAAGCCGCGCCATTATTAATCCTGCATTAAAAGACTGGACGTGAGTCCTCCACCCCGCTTTCGGGCATAACAGAATCAACGGAAAACAGAACATCACGGATATCAGATACGAAAGCTAAGACGCTTTAAATTATGAGCAGCATGGCGTTCTTGCATTAAAATAAAGCTGGACAATTAAACAACGTTACGTCATTGGAATTTTTTTTCTTACAAAGTTTGCAATCGCACTCAAGTTGCGGAATCCTACTCAAGAAATGCAGTTAAAAATACAAATGCTCTCTCTTTCCCCGTGCTACCGATAAATCCGATGTTTCATATTTCCACAATTCTTATGGCTTTTTAATTTTTATAAGCTCGCATCACATACAAGACAACTAAAAGAAGAAGCAATTTAAGAAATGAAAATATCAACGCATGCCGAAAACAAGTTTATACGTACTGACATAGATATGAATAAAACATATCAGAAGGACACTGATCTGAAAAATAAATACACAAAATATGTATCGCGCTTATTGGCTTAGAAAAGAAGAACATGGAAGGGAGTGGATTATTTGATTGTGTCAAAACACACTATGAGAAAAACGCTTAATGGAGAGCTTTTCTACGGAGCAATTGACCTACATTTATTTAACACATGAATAAAATGAGTCAATTCAATTGAATAACCGAAATGAAAACCCACTGTTTCGCAGGTTTAGCAAGAGATCGACAAAAACATCTTTTATGAGACAAAATTAAACAGCAAAACTGTTTTTCATTTCTCTGAACACATAATCAATTTCTATTTAAGCGAAGTAAAGACAACAGAATTCATTTTTTATTTACGTAAGGCCCTTAAATAATAGACACAATCTTGCTTTCATTTTTACTGCGGCAAAATTAAAGTATTCTTTGGTTTGGTAAAATAAAACACATATCCTACTTCTATTAAAAAAAATCATTCTATTCAAGTAAAACTGCTAATAATTAAATAATTAAAGGGGAAAATAGGATTGTATACAAGTACGTACGCAATTAAGGTACTTTTCTAATTAGCAGAACGCCACTAAAAAATTTGAGCCAAAGCATCAAATGTGGTAACTGTTTATTTCAACTTCTCAAGAGTAGTAATGAAGTTACTGCGGATAAGTGGAAAGAATGAACATTGATCCAGCAACTTTGCTTTTACGAATTTTTTTGTGTAGTGAGCGGGTAAGTAATATGGCGATGCCCACAGAGGAATCCGCCAAGGGTAAAGTTGCCTTCTTGGAAAATTTTTTTAAGCGAAATTGGCTGGTATTCACATTACGCACGGGGAAATTCACAGACATCCCCATGCAGCCAGGCCATTCGCCGGGAATCAAGACTTGAATTATTAATGTTCGATTTAAATGCTCAGTCGCTGATGAGCCTTTCCCCAGAGATGTTTAATTGCTTTTGCTGAAGTACTGATTTTTTCTCCTTAAAAAGAATCATTATCGCTAATATAATGTGGCATAATTTTAACGTAATAACAGTCACGATTTAAACCCTTCCAAGAAATCCAGGGTATCATTTGTGTACATTACTTTTAGCGTCATGAGCTCAAGTTGATAAAATTCTGTTAACTGCAACTATAGATGAAACACTCTACAGTTGTCGACTGGAATAATTTGCATGCATTCTCATTCATGAACTTGGTATTCATGTCTGTTTTTCATATTCATTTTGGATTTAATAAAAACGAGCATCCTTTCTTAAAGTTTTACTTATCTTTAGAGTTGCCATTCTATTACCAGTTAAATTCCTCACCAAAATTTACAGTGGCAAGTCGTGTCCCGTTAACCGGGAAGTACATCAATTGCTAACAATCGTAACTTTGCCATTAAAAGCTACTTATTTTCTAAAATTTGTAAGCCAGTTAATATGTCATACACTTTTAATTAATCTAACAACTTGTTAAAAATTGCACATTATTTTTTTATATTATTTACAACGAAAAAATTAAAAAACATAATTAAACAAACAGCGTAAATTAACTAGGTCTACAAGAAAAAATATGCGAGAAATCCCAGATAACAGTAGTTCCACTACGCTAAAACAACCATCGAAATCCTTTTCAACATTTCCATAGCTCGAGAGTAAACGAGAGTTTTGACTTTAGTACGAATATCACCCAGAAAGTGGTTAAAAAAATAAAACATTTCATGCAGAAAAGCTGACAAGTGGGTTGAAAAGACTAAATGGTGAAGGGGTAAAGAGAAGGGGGTAGTAGACAGAAAACAAGGAGCCGCATTTACAAATTCGCGCCGCGCGACCTACCTTTAGATCATAACTGCAATCCCTAAAAGCCGTGGACACACCCTTACTTGGAGGCCGCACCTCACCAAGACATCAGGGTCATAAACTGACATCAGGAAATTTAATTACACACCGGAAGCCTTCGTGTATCTTCATTACAAACAGCCGTTTCCCAAGCAGTTTAATAGATAGTCGTAAACAAGAGGTCTTCGAATCCAAGGTTCGGCGTAAAAGAAGTGGTCGTGAAGCGATGTGTAAATTGCGATAATGTTAATTCACCAGTTCATACTACTTTGCAAGAGCTTCTTCGAAGACTCTGAAGTGTAGTTCGCACGGAAATTAAAAGCAATGCGGGTGATTTCTGTAAAAATTGGAAAAACCCTATCTCAATAAAAGAAGGAACGTGGAGAAATCTAGCCTTGGTTTATTTTTTTGCGGAAGTGTCAGTAATAAAGTATTGAAAATATAGTGACTCATCAACAGTATTTAATTCTCAGTACAGCTATGACATCGATTTTAAATTTTAAATTACTTGTGAAAATTAATTTTAACTTCCTGCCGTTGAAGAAAATAACGGCACGATTAGCTTTCCAGAAAAAAAAAAAAAAAAACTTTTTAGACATTATTTATTTAAACTGTTCTTTCAAAACTTTCTAGAAATTCCAATGATTGAAAGGCAAAGCTCGGATTTATTAATCTTGGCAAAGCACTTGGCAGCTCTCTATCTAATGAAAGGAATGCCTTCAAGGAGGACTTTCTTTGGGAAACCGGTTACTACTTTCGTCAGAGGCGGTAATGTCTTTTACATGTGCTCTGTTTGGATTTAACACAGTAATACAACTAAACTGAAGTCCTCGGAGCTTGATAAAAATTCTGACAGAATAATTTTTGAATTAGGTTTGTAACACGCGAAACATTCTTTGCAAAAGTATTTCTAGGTCACAATTGGCAAACGCTCGGCTACTGGTGGAGCTATATTATTGACAGCGATCCTAACAGGTGATATATTTTGAAACTGCAGTTATAATTACGCTATAGAAGCTTATTCCTTCTATGGAAATAAAAGGTTGCAATTTTTACTTAAATCTATGGCTTTGGAGAAAGATACAAGACTTGGGATTTGTTAACGAAATGAAGAAATTTGAACTTACCAGATGTGCGTTTCATCTGGTAATTTCTGTGCGCTTCTCTTGCATACATACCCGCAGAATATATTGATGGCTAAAGAAAATCCGCCCTGTGATGAAGAATTTTATGGTTACTTATTTCTTGACAAATGGCTTGAAATGATGTAACGATACAGATTTGGAATAACAATGGAAAAATGCACAGGGAGATTAATATTGTGAAAGGATGGCATCAAAGAAAAAAATGTACTCAGAAAAGATGAAAGAATCCAATGTATAATGCAAGAGTTTTCGTCTCACAAAGCGCAAGGAAGTGCTTACTATTCCTCTGTTATTTACAAAAATTCAACAGCACTTGAAAAAGTTTCTAAAAGTTACTAAAAAAAGGAGAGAAGTGGGCAAAATCAGAAAATTTTAAACATGCAATATTTTTTACAATCCCGACGGCCAAGCGGTAAAATTTGCTGAACACTGATAGTTCGACCTGGTTTCGTACCCAGAAGAATGGACTGAATGCATGGGCGTTTTCGTGATTTTCTTTCATGTGTGAGATGGATGTTAGCGAGTTTCTCTGAGAATGCTTTTTCCAAAAACTCACTGCTTCCCTTAGGCAGACAGGCCGCCCTTGTGTGTTTTGCCGAAATCAACTAAACCAAGCTCAAGCCTGGAAAAACGTAAAGGAAAATTAGACTACTTTACCAGTAAGTCGGTTATTTAAAGCAGGTAATCATTAGATTAGTAATTTTGGTAATAAAGTTTATTAAATTTCATAATCGGGCGAAAAATTTTCGGAGATTTTGCGACTATCACAATTTAATGCAAATTTTGAATTCAATACTCTGAAATATCCACCTTCAGAGCAAATCAAAATCGTCTGGTAAGTTACCTTAAAAAAGTTCACTGTAATTACATTTGCTGAGCCAATGTGTCCCAGACTTTTTAGTATTGCGACCATAAGCATAAATTTCAATTAACTAATTTCGTTTTAAATAATAATGTACACATTTTAATAACGAAATTATTAATTATTACCTAATTTATTTAATAGTATTTCAGTATACATTCCTTTCATCTCAGTTTTCTATTCTTCTGGATTCTTTTTAAGAAAAATTGGAATCTGTGGATCATTTGCTATTACAACTATTACTGCGAGTCGCAATTAAATATATACTATAAAACTAATTATTTTTACTGCCAATAATTATATTTAAGTATACATATAATTATTATAAATGTATATAATCGCTGTAATTATAAAAATGAACACCCCCCCCCCAAAAAATTAGAAATTTTCGCGACTTACCAAAAATTATTCGTGACCCACTGCTGGATCGTGCATCATACTTCTGTAAATTATACGTTACATTGCTAAAATAAGAAAAGCATTTCAACTTATTCTACAATAACTTGTTGAATTAAACCTTTGTAACTGAGAAATTTATCCTTGCTGACTAACAAATTTATCAATAATTTCTTTCCACTTATTTGGGTATTCCGAAGAATGCATGTAAAGGAAATAGGAAAGAATAGCGGAAATAGGAAAAATTTTGATAACTGTGCAAACAGGAAGACACCGCACACGAGGGCCATCTGTTTAAGGCGAAGGATGCCATCGTGAAGGAATTTCTAAGGCAAACTGGATTGTATTTACGTTACGCATGACTAAATCCACGAAACTAACCTGGCTTGGATTCGAATATAGTCGAGGACCACCAACAGCCCAGCAGTAAAGTAGTTTGACCAGGGTTCGATTCCAGGCAAACGGGCTGCAGGCATGGAGGTTTTCTCCATGGGTAACGAGGATACGAGCCTGTTCCCTCTCGAAAGTCCTTCACGAATGCATCATTTTCTCTTAGACAGATAGTCCTCCCGTGCTTTGCCAGAATCAAATCTGGCCGAGCGGTAAAGACGCTGAACACTGGTAGTTCGGTCCGAGGTTCGAATCCCGCGAACGGGCTGGCTGCATGGGCGTTTTCGTGGTTTTCCCCATGTGTAACGTGTATACGAGCCAGTTTCCCTTAAAAAGTCCTCCACGAAGGCATCCATCCCCTTAGGCAGATAGCCCTCGTGTGCTTTGCCATAATTGAGTAACCTAACCTAACCAGAATCAAATCAAAAAAATCGAACCGGGTTGAATTACCAGAAATTAGCGGCAAAGCAAGTAACCACTTACCACTAGTGGGGCGTTCAACGGCATGAAACCTTCAGCCTAGGATGACATGAAATTTTCCATCTCACCCAATGGTAGGTTGTGTACTAGCTTCAAAGGAGTACTATCGCAACTGCATTTTTATTTAAGTTACACAGCCAAGAATGAGATAGAATCTCAGGACACTGACAGATCTAACTAACCTCTAACATGAACACCTATTCTGAAAACAAATGCACTGTTTTCTAAACAAAAAGGCTAAACAAACTACCAGATATATACTTCGGTGTTCTCAGAAGATAAACGGATTCAACATAACTTATGGCTCATACAATGGATAACGTCAATTAATAAAACCAGTGCTCGGATTAAATCGCTTGCACACATTACACAGAAATAATGTCAGATTCCCGGTATGCATTTCAAAGCATACATTTAGTTTCTCTACATTCACAAAAATGTATCAAAAAGAAGCGAAGAAATTACCGAAAGGAGAACTATACATCAATAAAAGAAAACAACACACACTTTGCCAAATGAACAAGTGGTTCCATTGAAGAGGGTAAAAAATTGTTAAAACGGGATGGCCATACTCAGATTTCATTTCCTTCCTAATCCTAATGCACGTACAGAAGCTTCGGTAGATAAGCAAAGAAAACACTCTTCCGAGGGTGTTTAAAAAAATAAAAAATAAATAAATAAATATAAAAAGCGAAGTGGATTACGATTGTGTCTAACAGAACAACGATTCATTGAGAATTATTGCTGTTTATGACATAAGATTCCATTTCCGGTGCACGCAGAATTCCACGGATGCTACGTGAAACTTTAGCGTTTTATAAATAAATTCACATTGTACGAAATAGGCATAAGCCTGCATGTGTACCTTACGAATGTAGTTCTCAACGGGTCACTATACGTAATTTCCGAAGCTATTATGCTTATTCATCGGTTAAATTCCTCACGTCATTATGCATAACACCCGGGCATTGTACATAATGATCTCATTTAACACTTCATCCATGATATGTATTATAAAATTTCATTTTACAAAGGAAGAATATTCTATCGAGAAGAAACCCCAGTTCTCGAAAAGGCCACATGTGGTTAAAGTGGAAAAGAACACTAAAAAGTAGGTAGTTCTTCCGGGGTTCAATTCTTGACGGACGATCTAGTTACGTGAGATTTTCGTGGTTATGAGCTAGATTCCCTTAGTAAATCTTCCAAGAAAGCATCTCTCTTATGGCAGATAGTCTTTGTGCGCTTTGCTATAATCACCAATTCTCGAATATATAGAACTATTCAAAATAATTCATCCAATTTCAAACAGCTCATTTTTTTTTAAACTGACAAACAGTAAGAAGGGATGAAAGGTAAACTGTTTAAGCATCACATATTACCGTTCTTTATGACTTCCTTTGGTTATATGAACAATGTCAAAATGGCAATCAAAGTTTGCCACACTTGCAAATCCTTTCGTTACTCTCTTCAAAGCAATGAATTTATTTTTCATTTCGTTACTCTCTTCAAAGCAATGAATTTATTTTTCATGTCATTCAAATATTTTTTTATTTTACTATTTGAGTTCGTGCAGTAAAGGGGCATTTTTCTTCATTTTTCATTTTCTTTTCAATTTGATGCAGCATATCAAATTCGTATCAGTTAATAACATGGAATCACAGGTATTTGAAATCGGGGCAATAAGTTTGAATAACCTTATATTCCCAAACTACAAAGAAAATAGGCTTGAAATCAATAAGTCCTACAAAAATAAATATTAGCAAAAAGTGAAAGAAAAAATACCAAGTAGCAATACATCAATCTTCGGTGAGTAAAAATAATAATAATTAAAAACAATTGTCAGACAAGAATGAATTACAGCAGTCTACTTTTACGTTCACAATGCAATTACGTTCACAAGGAAACACCCACCAAAAGATAACTAGACTCGTTGACTCATTTCAATGCATATCCGATGAGATAAGGCATACATAGCTTACAATGAAAGTAAAACAGTTCCACATGATTTAGCACATGCTTTTGAAATTGATCTACTAACCTTAGACTGTAGATTAGAAGACTGCTGTAGAAAAATATCAAACCAGCAAAGCTTGCAAAGAAAATTATTGTATTTCGAATGCATGCATGAAAAGGTGCATACATTGTATTAGAAATTTGTTTAAAATTATGTCTTTTAAAAATGACGCGCCACAAATATCGAGTGGATAAAATTAGTGAACACTGTCAGTTTTACCCTGTTCGAATCCCGGCGAATGGGTTGGCTGTATGGTTTTCCTCGTACGTAAAAGTGAATGAGAATCAGTTTTCCTTAGAAAGCCCTGAAGGCATCCTTAACCCTCGTTACCTTTCTGCTCAACATCCCTGTCTGAACATGAAATTTTCTAACCGGTGTATAACGGGTTAGAACAACAGGTAACGACACAGCCTGTCAGAAACTATCAATCAGTCTTATGATTAATTTACATGATTTTCCTTACGTTCTTTCTAAGATCTTTCTTTGTGTCTTATTGAAACATCCAAAGGCAAATCATCGCAATCTATAACCACTATCGGTAACCATGCAAAAAAATACTGTTTAAATATATAATCATGCCTACTACAAATTTTGTAAGTATATTTTTATACTTCCTTATTAAGAAAACAATATGAATTTACAGGATTTGAAAGTAATTACATCTTTTAATTAAAATTTCTCATAATTTCCTTGCTTGCATGCACTATTTCTCCGAAACCATTGGTTAGAATTCTAACAAAATTTGATCAATTATATAAACCCTAAATGGGTTTAAAATGAGCAGCTACACTAGTATGCAAAACAGAAACAATACGTTTTTTCATATACAACTATGATATTGTTGGAAAGGGGGTTTAGAGATTAGTTCAATAAAAAGCCAACTCAACAGAAAGGTGATGATATGCAGATCTTCGCACCATGACGTCACAGGTTATGTCAGGGCACGCAAAACACGAACAGTGAATGTGCAGTGCAACAACTTAAAAAGAAGAAAGTACGGCACATTTTTTATCATTTCCTTGCAGATGAAAGTGAGATTGTACATTCAGTATAGTTACAAGAAAACATTAGGACACCTTTATGCGTGATAGAATTATTGACGAGCTTGAGAAGAAGGGCAATTTGGCGTCTGTCGTCTAAGAACTTGGAATTAATAAAAGTGTTATTTCACGAGCTTGGAAAGCCTTCCAAACGACAGGTAGACTCGTGACCCATATATCACCCTGCAGGCGAAGAGAGATCTAAGTCAGACTGGGGCTCACCAGGAGGATAAGGGGCAAGTGTGACGGCAACAGGACAAGTGTCCCAGTTTACTTTGGCCACAAGACTTCACAAAGGTGGCCTATTATCCCACCGTCACGAATGCTCCATACCATTGACTTTAGCCAATCGGTGGCACCGCTTATAGTGGTGTGGACACCTCATCAATGGACTCACGTACTCTTTACCGATGACAGTTGTTTCAATCTGACGTGGAGAAGTGCGAGGGACACCTGTTACTTACTTTGTAAGTAGCATTAATCACCACGCACTATATACCTAGTTCAACCACTATCTCGTGATGCTAAGCGCTTTCGGACAACTTTGCGGCGTCAGTGCCATCCAAGTGCTACCAGCCACTTTACCTTCTATACCTGGCTTAAGCGTTTATTTTTTTAATTTCGATTTTTTACAAATTGGGTATTTACAGAATCTAAATTTACAGTTTTGCAGTTTACATTTCGTAGTTTAGAGCTGAGAATTTTGTAGTTCACAATTTAAGAATTTTCGTTTAACAACATTTAACATTTTCGTTAACATACATCAATCAAATGAGTATAAAGATCTAGCAGTCCGTCTTGAGGGTTCATGCGTTCAGCCTTGAGTTTGGTCGTAGTACTTGTACTGTTTGGCTACAGACTGCCGCAAAGTTAGTCACTTCTTGAGGCTCTGTAGTTCATCACTGAAACGATGTTTTTGCGGAGATAGGTGGAGTTACGTAAAATTCTTAAAAATGATGCTATTGGTGGAGGTGTGCTTGGAATATTGTTAAAATTGCAGTCGAATATATAGTATTCTGGCGTGCTCCTTCCGCCACATACACATAACTTCGTGGCAGTAACGTCAAGCTCAAAAAGGTACGTCGGGAAGAGGTCGGGCCCAGAGATAAACCAGGCTATTTGGTGGTCTTCGAACTTGGGAACTTTGAATATATGAGGGAAAGTTGAGTGACACCATTTTTACCATACTTGTTCCTATTGTAGTATAGGTTCTTTTCAGATAGGAGATAGGCCATAGGATATTGATGTTGATTGCAGTGGTTCCTCTTGCGGTTTCTTTTGAAAGGGCGTCTGCTTCTTCATTGCCATGGAAGCCTTCATTTCACCCAGTGAAGGTGAGACTTTGTTTGCGGATGCTTCGAGGTTAATTTTGTGATTTGATTAACTACATTTGTCTTTTTTGTTGAGTCTGCAGTTGCATATAATGATGAGCTACAGTCTGCGAATATATTAATGCTGTGCAGATTATTGGAGTTGGTGCATATTATAGCTTTGAGTATCGCAAGTAACTCTGCTTGATAAACGCGGTTTTCTATGGAAAGTTTAAATTTTAGTACTTGTCTATTTGATCGGCTCTTGTACACTTTTATTGCACATCCTTCTCCTTCTTCTAAACCTGATCCGTCTGTAAAAATCTTTGGTAAATTGTTGCTGGTTGTAGATGAGTCTTTAAATGAGAAGCGGATATTTTGCTTTGAGCTGAGATGTAGCTCGTAAGGCTTCGATAAGATTTCCTAGTTTGCAGCACTTCGAAGTGTGACTTCATAATCACAGTTTGATCTTAGTTGTGATATTGCTGTAACTACGCGTTCTTTTTTTGCTGTGATGAACAGAGGGGCTGTTTTGGTCAAGTCATATAGCGGCATTCGAAGTTGTTCTGTAACCTCTGCTTTGGCTAAGCAGAAAAGGGCGCTGTATTGCTTGCAATTGTTATAGTTTTCTTTCGGTCATTGGGTTTGCCCAAACTGCTGCCTCATATGTTACTATTTTTTCTAGGTATGTTGTACATATGATTTTTTGAATTAGAGGGTTGAGGTTCCAGTTTAGACCTTGCACTTTTCTTATATTATTTGCTATAATGTTGGTTTTTTGACGGAGGTATTTGAGGTGTTCTATGAAGTTAAGTTTGGTATCTATTAAAATGCCCGAATACTTCGATGCTCGAGTATTTTAAATTTTTAAATGTTGATAAGAAAGCGAGGGAAGCGTATAATACTTTGGCCTGATTTATTAAGATAAGAGCTTCAGATTTCTCTTCTGGTATCGAAGTTTTTGTTTAAGGCAGAGCTCATTGAATATATTCAGTGTCTCATTTGTATTATCTTCTGTTTTCTGAATTTTCCCGATATTATTAATGCAAGGTCGTTTGCAAATGTTATGCATGAGATTGAAGCTGGCCATGTATTACAGATTATTTTGTTAAAAGTTAAATTTCAGAAATCTGTATCAAGACAAGAATCCTGTGGAAATTCTCTTACTTGGGTTCTTTCTATTAATCTGTTGTTCGTGATTATAACGCCTTTCCTGTCTTAAAAATAATTTTTAAATACCTTGAATAGATTTTTGTGACAATTTACAGCTCTTAGAGTTTCTAGGACTTCTGGCCACCAAAGTGTATCGAAAACGTTTTAGAGATCGAGGCATATAACTGCTGCGTGTAGGCTGCTAGCTTTGTTACTTGTAAGCTTATCTGTAACTTCAGAAATTGCTTGAGATGTGTTTTTGTTGGGTGTGAAGCCATATTGAGATTCGTTTATAAAATTTATAGTCGTAAGGTGATGACGGAGGCGGTTTGCTAGTTGCTCGTTCAAATAACTTTCCTATTGCGGGAAGGAGATTTATTGGACGATACTAGCCTGGTTCTTTTGAGTCTTGATCTTTCTTATAGAACAAAATGATTTGTCTGGTTTTGAAGTGTATTAGGAAGAGGCTAAGTTCTATGCATTTATTCATAAGGTTAAGAAATAGGGATGGGAAATGGTGATTTATAATTTAGATAAGGATATTGTCTATTCCGTCTGATCCTAGTGCTTTTCTTTTTGGTAGTTTATAAATTATCATTAATAATTCGGCTCTTGAAAGTGGTGCATCGTCTGTAGTATTTGGGGGCTGTGTAGTTGCTCTAGTTGTTGCTTGAAGTTCTATATCTTCATTGGGAGGGTTCTCTAGGAAGACTGCTTCCACGATTTCGTGTATTGCCTTCGTGACAGGGTTTATGTAGAGCTCTTGCTGGAATGTGTATTTGACTTGGTTTGAACACCTTGTTACAGCAGATTCTGTATAATGAGCCATATGGATCATTGTTGTTGGTACAAAAATTTTGCCAACATCTCATTTTTGTTTCATTTATTTCTTTTATGTATTCTGCTCGCTGTCTTGTGTTTTGTTGGTAAGCAATGTTTTTGTTTCTTCAGTGGTGGGATTTTCCATTAGTCTTCTTAGAGCTCGTGTTTTTTTGTCTGGATATTCTTAAGAATTTGGTCCACCAGTTCCTTTTATTGTTCTTTGTTGCCATTTTTTGTTTGAAGTTAATTAGACAACTGTGTTGGATTAAGTTTATTAATTTTGTCACTATGTATCTAGTCTTTCCTTGGAGTGTTCGTTTTGAATTTTTTCTTCTAATTCATTTTTGATAGCTCTAATGAATCTTTTGGCATTTAATTTGGTGATACTGAAGCATTTTGCTGAAGAAGTAGTAATGGTAAAATTTATTTGGGAGGTTATTGGAATATGATGTGAGATATCCATATCTTCTTGAACTGTCCAGTTGGAAATAAAAAGACTGATTTTGGGGGTTGCTATTGTTAAATCAGGGTGGCCACTTTCACTAATTGTTTCAAAAGTTGGTGCAGCAGATGTTTAGTTGATGAGGGTGAGGTTATAGGAGCTGATTAGATCCATTTCATCGCCTCTGTGGTCGTTATTAACGTAGCCCCACGCTTGGTTATGTGCATTAAAGTCTCCGCCAGTTATATGTGGGGAAGCACGGAATTTTTCTATCAACCTGGAAAGAGGCTCTAAGAGAGTTGCGATTTATTCAGAAAGTGATTACTAAAATGAAGCAGAAATTATTTCACCAGTGTGAGTTTAGAGACACTAAATCTATATCTCTGCTGGAATGAATAAGTGATGGAGTCCAGGTTGCGTTTATGCGCTTTTCTGTTGTTTTCTCCGGATGTAGATTGGGACTCAAATAGATTCGAAGATGTTGGGAATCCGGCAACTTTACTTTGCAATATGGTTTCTATATAAGCTGTATGCCAAATGAGTTTTCAGATGTACAGTTTTCTAGTTTTGCTGTAGCTTTGCTCGTTGTAGGTTAATTTGTAGAGCTTTTGATTGGAGAGGTTTGGCAGTTATTTTGAATAGGATCGTTGCTGGTTGTTGCATAGTGTTTTCCATAGGTGTGCTGTTAGTTTACTTGTTGGTTTATAGCGATTGGGATAAAATTGTCATAATCTGTTCTTGATCTAATTTTTTTGATTTCAAATTGATAGAAGGAGCATTTTTGAGAGAACGCCGTGTAACGGGTACTGAAGTTTGTATGGTTCACTCAAGTGTTTAATTCGCAGTTGATGCAATGATGAATTGTAGAATCGCATTGAGCTGTGGTAATTGCCACAGTAGGAGCAGTAAGGACGGACTTTTCATGGACTGCTGCTGCTATGCCCAGTTTCTTGGCAAATGAAGCATCTTCGTAATTCCAAGTATTCTTTTATACGGCATGATCTCCAGTTTAGGTAGATTTGTTTTGCTTCTATACAGGAAGTGAAGGCTCGGGTTGAGTAGTCGATTACCCATCTTACGTGATCACCTTTCCCGTCGGAGAGCTTGAATAAATGGAGAAATTTCCTGTTTTTTGCAGTTTATGTGATCAGATATTGTTGTTATAAGATCTGCGTCTGTGATGACGGCTGAGATCGTGTCTAAAATAATTTTTGGAGATCTTTTTCTTGGGATCTTGTCGGTGATAGAGGTTTTGGCTAAGGTATTGTTTTCTATTGCGTTAAATATGCGTTTGATGTCTTCTTCTGAATTACATGTTACTTTAATTCCCTTTGATTTTGTAGGTATGATTGATTTGATGTTTGCATTGATTGATTAGAAAGGCATGTACTCTTGTAGCTTTTCTGAGATATAGGGCTGAGTTGATTCCTCCTTTATGGTGAATAAAAATAAAAGGTAATTTTGTTTTTTGCAGTTTTGATGACTGGAGTCTTTTGTTTTGAGTTTTGTTGGGTATTTGGAATTCCTTTAGTAGCAGTCTGTGTAGGAGCTTTGGAAATCCAGTTATTTTGGTAATATTCATGGTTATGCATATTATTTATTGTTTGGTGGAATTGATCAGTTGTAGATTCCAGATCATTAGTTGGTACAGCCATATCAAATTGTGTTTGTTGGTAGATTTCATCTCTGTGCATTTGAAATTCGCAGTTCCATCGAGTTATTATTCGAGTTTGGAATTTAATTATTGTCGATGAAAGGGTTTAGTCGTCATCTTTTTTCATGGGTGAAGTTATAATTATTCCCTTGATCAGCCTGTGTTAATTTTGGGTTTGTACTGGTAGCAACTTCGAATGTTTTTCTGATCATATGTTTTCTTGATATCAGGGATTCGATAGATTGTTTCGTTTGTGGACTGTTTACTGGAGAGAGGAATGCATCACTGAAGTTTATTTGATTTGATCCAGTTGCTGCGTCATTAAGATTTGGCTGAGTTGATACCATTGGTCCAGATGAGGCTGTATCTAAGGCGCTAGCTTTTAAGAAGTCAACGACTGATTTGATTACATTGTAAAGATCTTTTGGAAGGTATCTCTCATGTTTGTTATCACTTTTCAAAAGTAGCTTGATACCTTTATTATAGGCTTCCTGAATTTTTTTCCATCTTGCATTACGTTGGTCTAATGTATTTAGAGTATAATTTTGATCGGCAGATGTTGAGGATAAGGCAGATGGTGATAGTTGTTGAAGTCTTACACAGTTGTATTAGAACAGTTAGTAGAGTCAAAATATTTAGCGAAGATTTGCTTGAAGATCTTCACATGTATTTATTGACATAATTTTTAAATAAGTGCTTATATATAAAGAGCTTATATTGCTTTACATTGCTGGATATATGAAGTGATTGCAGAGTTGGTTTATAATTTTGTAATTTAATAACTATCGTGTGATCATTCATATGAAAATGGATTTTATGAAATAAAGAAAATGAAAAATGTGTTATTATAGCAATATGTGGGTCTGAGGTATTCCGTTTTGATTATAAGTAAATGTAAGTATAACTATTGCAAATGCATTATAAAAAGATTGAAGAATGCTGTTTGCTTTAATAAATGATTTCTGGATAAATATATGAATTTTGATATTGCTAAAATATTCAAGATTAGTATTTAATGGATATAATATTTATTTATTTTAGCTGGTGTTTTAATATAACTTATAAAATGGCGTCGGCAACAATAAAGTTCTATGAATTAAACTATGAAAAAATTATATTAAAATTTAATAAAATCATTAATAACTTATGAATAAATGTAATGAGATTTTTCTTCTGAAATTTATTCAGAAGAAAGAGAAAAATTTTCTCTATAAGACTAAATTATTTTATAGTAATAAATGTGGTATTTGCTGTAATTCAAGAAACAAGGTGTAGATATGAACAGTATTAATATAAATCAATATCAGCAATGCTTTCCAATGATATTTCCAAGGCTTCAAAATTAAAGGTTTTCCAGAATTTGTTTTATAACTTCGCAAATTGTACAAAAATTTTGTTTTAAAATTTATGTAGCTAAGAAGAGTGAAAAATCCTCTTTAAGATAAGTATAAATAATAAAAATTATTCTTTATATTCTATTCAAAAGTAAGTTTTAAATCCACATACTAATATTGTTTTCATTACCAGAGTATTGTTAATTACTGTCAAACGATTGATTTCTCAATGGTGAAGATAAATGAGGTTAGTACCAATGCAGAGCTCTTCCTAAGGGCTTTTAGGGAATATAAGTTTCGAATAGTAAAAATCTTTTTTTTTTTTAGGCAATTCAATTTCCTTGCTGTTGGAGAGCTAAAAATGCGTCTGTCTTAACAAAGCAGTAGTTGAACTTTTTACTCTGACAAACGATTCCAAAAATTCAAAGAAACGAACATTTCAATCTGGCAAACAATTCTCGGCGTTGGTTGATATGGAGAGAGATAAAGACAACATTTCATCCCACTAACATCAAGGAAAGAGACAACTGAGATGGCCCTGGCGTGCTTGTATGGGGAGGCATCATGGTGAACGGATGAACAAAGCTACACATTTTCGACAAATTTTCACTTACCGGAGATCGTTACTGTGTACCAGCCTAAATATCAAAGTATGAATTTCCTATCTCGGAGTTGATTTTTTTGCGGAATTACGGTCGAAATCAGAAAAATTCTTTACCTTTTGCACCCTATTGTACTAAGCTTCTAGCCTAAAAGTTTTAGAAATTAGCTTTCATTCTGTTAAGAAATAATCGAATTGGAGGGTTACGAATATAAAAATAAATTAAAAAAAATGTCTTTTTTAATAAAATATAATTCTATTATTTTAAGTGTAATTTTATATGTACATTTCTTTTTTCCCGAAATAGAAAAAAAAATTATCCTACGCCCATTTTCGGTCTTTCTGCCATTAGTAGACAAGCAATCCAATAAAATGAGGAGAGTGCAAAAAAGGGTTAAAAATTAGCCTCGATAGAGTTGTCTGTAATAAACTTTAAAATGATAGGGTAATTATGGAGGTGGTCACCATCCATATCACCCTGATGACGCAGAGGTGAACAAGCTGAATCCTCGACTCCAGTACGATGTAAATGTTGCTGCAAATACTCATGGCCAGTTGTGAAACGAAAGCAAGCAACTCCAAACAACCCGAGGTAAGGAAGTGGGGACTTTATTTCTTTTGTTGAGCAGGATATTCCACTTCTTATCCATTGCTGCATCAACATTTAAAGGATATTTTGCTATTTTTCATTTTATTATACATAATTCTTTTACGCACGAATTATTATACATAATTCTTTTAATATTACGCATTTCAAAGGAGAATCAGGTTGGGCCATAAGAGTTCCGGCCTTGGTAAGTCTAACTGCCTGTTCATTTCCAAAAGTACCACAATGGCTCAGAATCTATGGTAATGTTCTTTCTGTTTTCCCTTAGTTAAAAAAGTTTCATTTTACAAAAATAAGCATGGGCATTTTCATTAAAATTAGAACTGGTAAGTGGCAAAATAGCAGCTTATGAAGCGATGAAAAACACAAAATTTTGATCTAGGCTATTTTTTAATTTATCAATTGCGTGAGTGTATAGCTATCTTTCTATCAATATTGTCACAGTACTTCCCTACATAACAGCTAATACTAAAGTTACTTGAGTAGACTCCAGCACCAGCATTTTTTATCGCATTTCCTACTGAACCATCTGTGTCAATATGGAACCACTTGTCTGGAGGGTATCTGTAATGTATATGGTAGCCAGAGCAGCATTTTTCAACTCATTCGGAGTGGAAAGGTGTTTGTTGACATTCCAAACAAGATCAGGCGTTTTTCCAGTTTACCTAAATTTAAAACAGGATTCCACCCCTATGAGAAAACCTGACGATTGGGTGTAGGAATATGGTAAACATCATAAAGATTATATACAGTCGAAAGGAAGGATCTAATGACTCTTTAGTCTTTCACTTTCTGATCTGTAGCAATTAAAAAAAATTCCTTTCTTCTAAAGATTTTTTTCAATAAAATTCATAGGGCTGCTTTATTACCTTTTATAAAAAGACTCCAAATCTGTCTGCGATTCCGTAGCAACAACAGGAGTCGATTTTGCGTTACCAGTGATCAATCGCAGCATGTTGTTTCGGAAAGTATTCAGCTTGTTTCTAACAGAATCTGACGCAGTAATAAAAACCTCATTACCATATTCAACAACAAGACAAACATAACTTTTATGGGCTACACACGAAACATCTTAGGTCGAACCCCAAGTAATACTAGCCAGACTTTTCAATATTTTAGATTTCAAACGCCCTCGATCAATGGCTGCAATTTTTTTTTTCCAAGATAGTCTGGGGTCTAAATGAATGCCCATCTAAACAGAAGCATATGTTCTATTTAGATCTTTATTTTTATAATGAAGGTAAATGCCATGGTATTTAGTACTAAGGGAGAAGAATTATAGAACAAAATAGAAAAATCAGAGTCAGCTGAAAATATTGATTTTCTGTCATAATGCTGCGGGCAGTATATATTACAATACTATATAAAAGACAAAAAAAGGTATTTTATTTAAAATATTTTAATATTTGGAAAATAAAATTAAAGTAGCAAATACATTATTAACGATACCGAAATAAGTATACAAAACTTCGCATTCGTAAACCAGTTATAAAGATAATGGAGCTTTAAAATTATTTTGGGGATATGTTGACATTTTAAAGGCACGTACTCCTTAAGGTTTTTATCATGCCTTACATGTTAACATATACATAATACAGCAAAGTCTTTCTAACCGGTACCCAATTAAACGACAATATCCAAATAGCGACGGTTTTGAAAGTCTAAATTGAAATACGAACTTTAAACCTATAAAATAAAAAATGTATATATAATGGGTAACAAGCTAAAGATTTAAATGTGAAAAACATTTGTTACTTCCGCCCCCCCCGGCCTAACGTTACAAGCCTTATCCAATCAATGGAGCAAGGAACTATTTAGATGAACTAACGATCCCTTTTTATGTGTCGATGTGTTGTGAACTTTGACGGTAGTATCCATGATTTTCAGAAACAATTCAGACTGAAAGATGCCAGATTTATTTCGCCTCTTTCTTGGAAAAATACAAAGAATATTACTCTGCTGTTGACGTAAATTGTGGTCTACGATCAAATTCTAGTTGACGAAAATTCTCTTGATTTTAAAACGCGTTCGGCACCAGTGACCAACATCTTGAATTTAGTTTAATGTTCGGAAAACGTTATCATTAGTGAAGAGGAGGTTCAGGCTTGAGTGGATTCAGATAATTCTCTTTTCGTCACACTTTGTCAACATGACGGCGAAATAATCGGATGTACCGTGAGAAAGGAAGGAGAAGGAGGAGGCGGTGATACAATTTTAAAATGTTTCTTGTGAAATATAAAATCATGGGTATGTGTTTCCGTTTTAAATAATCTGTAAGATTTTGGTTATTATTAATTTAATTGTGGTAGGTAGATCAAAAAGTATGACTTCGCATGCTGCAATATCTACGGATGGCATCACGGGTAAGTTCTAGAAATGTATATTCACTTAATCCGGTGAAATCTGTGGAATCGCCGAGGTCCCGCAGTTGCAGGTTAAAAGGGATTCTACTGTATAAATACTTTTTTAAGATATATACTGTAGTACTGTGTAATTTTATGTACTGTCATGTAGCATAAAATTTTGTGAAGCAAATTAACAATCCAGATAATTAAGAAGACGTGGTTTTGTGCGAAACTGCCACTCAACTACACAAGCTGCTGTTACTCATCCTGCAGAGAATGTTCCTTGTGCACACGTGTCCGTACTTTTCGATTGCCACCACATCCTACGTGACCAATCTCAAAACGTTGCTTTAAAAACATCGAAGCAAAGGCCTTCTTGTATCACCTCTTCAATTCTACCTCGTATGGAGAACTCTCATCTTCGGACTTCATGATATGTCAGGCCCATTTTGGATTCTCTGAGGATACTGGCAAGAGCAGGAACGAATTATTCTGAATGCC